>WNGS01005680.1:5979133-5995197 GCA_020271785.1 Procambarus virginalis
CACGATGTATACTACAAACACTACAACAATGATCTAGTGTGTGTGAACACACGGCATACTTCACACAGTAGAACACAGTGATCTAGTGTGTGTGAACACAGAGTATGTAGTATGCCTCTATCCGAAAGGATAGAGGCATACTATACATTGTCTCAAGGGGCTCACACTATCCTCCCTGTACACACTATCCTCCCTCCCTTGATGGGGGTTCAAGCAGAACCCTATCAAACAGGGCTCAAAAATCCATACAGTACATAATAATAATAATAATAATAATAATTATTTACAAGAAGGTACAATGGGTTGGTGAGATTACATTATTGATAGTTTTACATTCTTACAAAGCCACTAACGCATTATTAGTATTTTTCGCGTTAAAAAACGCTAACGCTAAAAATAATAATAATAATACTGTATATTGCATTACAAATATTGTAAATTTACGTAAATTCGGTAATTGCCACATAGTACATATTACAAAATAAATCTAAAAGAATTTTTATTATTACATTTTTTATGCGGTTGTTGAATCTTCTAAGAATTGTCTATCATACCATTATCATACATCCATACAGTTTGATATGGTATACTACAATCTTGCTTTATTTCTGTATTGCTTAAGCAATTTTCACTCCATGGCAGCTGTGGCGCATTTGTTTACTAATCCACTGGCAACCTTGCCCGGGTGTGGGTTGGGTCAGTGTATATATAGGCCTGGGGCGGGAATTTTTGACCATCAGTAAGTCACAGGCCAAGAGATCAACAGGTCATACATAGCTCCTGAGAGACCCGCCAGCAGTGATCAGGCTGCTACTACCTACTCTGTCATCATGAAACTCGTAAGTTCCATTCAGTTAATTACTTTTACTGTAATGTGCCATTTTTATTTAAGTTGGTTTATGGTTTATATTTAATTTTTTGTCATTTATTTTAAAATTATAAATTGAGGTGGTACACTTAATACTGAACAAGCTAACATATAAATCAACAAACGCAGGTTCGAATCCTCGTCACGGCCCTTGTGGATTTGTTCATTTGATGCATCACGTTAGTGTGATCTCTAGTGTGATGTGATTAGTGATAAGATAGTGTGATCTTATATGTGTGTAACGTATAAATCGTTCAATACATTTAGCAAATGACATACAGCTTGTAGGGAGAGCATAATGTGAAATTAATGTTTAGTTCACGAATACTTTAAATTAAATGAGAGAACATTTTTTGGATTGTTGAAGGATTTTAAAATAGTTGATTTATGTGCACATATTTATTTGATTTGGTGTAAACAGTGAACACGTCAAAAGTCATGTTAGATTTAGGACTCTTCAGTATTTTATAAATCACATTCTAGTTTTTAATAATAAATTTCTATGAATTATAAAATTCTATAAACTAATTATATAAACTATAAAATTATATAAACTAAAATTATATAACTTAAAATTCTCCTAATTTATTTACATAATAAAATACACCCTAAAAGGATTGAATAGCTTAGGCTATTTCTATCCTTAATCACATTTATTCAACCTTCTGTTTTTCCTTTCAATTTCTTGTACAGTTCATTGTGTGTAGGCAGTCAACATACATTCATAATTTCTACGCAAATCCTAAAACACGTTATGTTATTAACATGTCATTTTTCTATCTTGGCCAGACACTATCAGCAGTGGCCCTGTGCCTGATGCTGGGGCTGGCCCTGGCACTCCTCGCCGCTGAAGCCTTGCCCAGTAATGTTTTCGGGGCTTATGACAGTTATGGTGGCTATGGTGGTGGACCTGGATATGGTGGTAGACCTGGCTATGGATATGGCGGCTATGATGGATACGGTTATGAGTCTTATGGTCGTCACCACCGCCACCGACACCATCACCACCGACACCATCATCACGACGGATAACGTTGCTGGCTGAGGTCTCCGTCAATAGTCTCCGTCAATACACTGATGTATAGGCTCCGTATACTGACCGTCGGTGTCAACAACTGATTTATGGTCTCCGTCAACTCTCCTGCATCAACACACTGATGTATAGCCTTCGTCAACTGTCCGTTGCCGTTAACACTGTAATATAGCCTCTATCAACTGTTCATCGGCTATTGACGTTAATACACTGTTGTATAGCTTCTGTCAGCTGACCGTCGGCGTCAGTGCACTGATGTATTGATCACATTTTTATTCCTGTGTAAGCTATATAATTAATTTTATAAATATATTTTAAAATTGGAAGGCTTCTCATTATCAAACCAACAATTTTATTCATACGATTGCAGTTTTATACGTAGCTTTGTTGCGCGTAAAGTTGCAACCTTTATTGCACGTAGTTTGCATTATATTAAATTACATCAATTTCATGAGAGAAACTGACAATAGCAGCATAACATGCTGTTAGATTTGTTCATTTGATGCATCACGCTATTGTAATTTCTGTGTAGTGTAGCATGCAGACGTTTGTCATATTCTCTATCATTTGGGTTTAGATTTATTTACAAGTTGTATTTATAAAAAAATCTTCATTGAATGCATTGAATGAAAAAAATGATGAATGCGTCTGGGAGGACGGCCTCTGCTTTAAACAACCTACTGTGAGGACGGGTTACCTTGAGGTTACCTTGAGGTGTTTCCGGGGCTTGGCGTCCCCGCGGCCCGGTCATCGACCAGGCCTCCTGGTTGCTGGACTGATCAACCAGGCTGTTGGACGCGGCTGCTCGCAGCCTGACGTATGAGTCACAGCCTGGTTGATCAGGTATCCTTTGGAGGTGCTTATCCAGTTCTCTCTTGAACACTGTGAGGGGTTTGCCAGTCATGCCCCTTATGTATAGCGGGCCGGGGTTCCGGTCATTTAGTAAAATATTTTAGTGTCATTGTGAAGGCTCGCTCGCAAGCAATATTTGTCAACGGCCGCAAATGTGGTGAGACGTAAGACAGCTGGTTGACTAAGGTACAGGCTGTTTGGACAATGATGTGTAAACATTGTTGGCTATCCAACAGTCTGCCCTCTCGAAATGAACCTCTTATTTTGATGCTAAAATCCTCAAAGTCAAAATATGATTTCAAAATCATATGAAATCATAGCAGTTCCCAAATTGACGGGTTGCTACGTTTTCTATTCGTAGGGGCATCGGTGAGGCTAAATTCGGGTAATTTAGCGTACCAATTTTGTGACATGGCAACTCTAGGGGATGGGCTGATGGAGCCAAGGTTGCTCCTTGGCTCCAATTCACGAACGAGACCATTTGGGTGATGTGAAGGTTATGTGACTGCTCCAGTCCTCCGTCTTAGATCGCCAGTATGAAACGAGTGCAGTCAGTCACGTGTGGGACAGGATTGCCAGATTGGGCTACTTTTGAGAGCCCCGCGCTCCCAAATTTTTAATTTCGCTACTTTCTACTTTTTGGGCTAATTTAAAAGCAAGATATGCTAATTTGGGCTATTAATGTCAAGAATGTACGATTGCGAGTTACATGAAAGTAACTAAGCTATAAATAATTGTAATTAATAATAATTGTAAAAATTAATTAATACTAAATATTATTTAATACTAAATATTATTTAATACTAAATTATATTGTAAATTATAGTATTATTTAATACTAAATTATATTGTAAATTATAGTATTATTTAATACTAAATTATATTGTAAATTATAGTATTATTTAATACTAAATTATATTGTAAATTATAGTATTATTTAATACTAAATAATATTATTTAATAAATTAGTCCCAATTCAATGCAGAGTTTTCTTCCAAGCACAGAAACTTGTAAATATAAATACAAGATAATAGATAGATCGAGAAATAAATAGACAACTTTCAAATATTGCACCAAGTAATGGCGTGAGGGAAAAACTAGACAGTATACATTACATTTGAAATTAATAATGGATGAATGGTAATAAATTGGTGTATGTTTGTATGTATACCAGACAAAGTCCATTTAATGGCAGAATTTAGCCATTTTGTGTAAAAACTTTTATACCTCATATTAATTATAACAGTAATCGAAAAAAATCATAGTTTGTATATACAAGAGATGAAACAGCGAGCCATGAGCTAGATCGATGTGCTGAGTCCATAAGGAGGCCGAGCTTCCAGAAATACCTTCCTGTGATTGGCTGGTGCGGGGAATACCAACACTCTTTTATGAATAAAATTTAAACTAAGAAATAGGTCCTTGTGCATGAACAACAACAAGGTTGTTGTGAAAAAGAATTTCTGTTTTGCACCTGACAGAAATCTCCATTTAACTGAATAATTTACTCGAATAAGAGGGCAGAGCCGTGTATCATTATTTGTGTCAAGACAACCCCCAATAATAACTTCACTAGTTAGGTAGCCAGCCCATTTTTATATATCATTTGTTATATCCTGCAATATTTAATTATCACTTTATTAATACTTTAAATAAATAACACTTCACTTTTTTTGGGTAAATTAAAGTTAAAGCAGGACTGATGGGCTGAACTAAGATGATTTACTAAGTGGACGGCACCTATAGCTGATCCCTTCCTGTGATTGGCTGTTGTGTGAATGTCAACAAAGAGTTTCTACCAATGATATGCCACCATTTTATTTATTATGCACCCCATACCATCTTGTGGGCGGAGCTCGAGACCTACCCGAGCACAACAACCCGCCTTATGGGTTACTGTCAGCCCGTCCTCCAAACAAAGATCCAAAAGTGATTCCATGCACCCGCCAAACCCCTGTTTATGAATGAAAAGCGGTTTACACACGACTCACAACTGCTGACATTCGAACATATCCGGAACAAGTGCTTCACTGACGAATTTTGTTCGAACCACAACGCTATAAATGCTTCACCCACGTACTACAAATACAAATAATCGCCAACAGAACTTAAACCTATCCTAACCTATCCTATGCCTATATATACACAATATGCTAATATATTATAATATTAATTTATACTTGAGAAAATTCCCGTTTTGAATGAACAGCATGTAAAATTATGAATGCGTCTGTGGGGTTGACCGCTGGATGTAATGGACTTGAGTCGAGGACGGGTTGGTTACTGTTTGGCTATTATAGTGCGTTGGAAAAGCAACAGATGGCGTTAGTTGTATTTTGTAGGATTTTTATAAGTATAATTTGATGTCAACAGATGGCGTAAGCTGTATCTTATGGCCCTTGTTGACCTGCCCGTTGATAGGTTCTCTTCTGCCGACAGAAGGCATCAGCTGTATTAGTAGTGTTTTAATAATATTTACATTGATAATAATGTATTATTATTACTTTAAACATTGATCTATACGTCTGGTAGCTTATAATAAGGTTTTATACCATGCTGGTATTAGGTAACTAGAATTCTGCAATTACTTATTTTTTTATCTACTGTTAAGGATATGTAAGACAAATGTAAGGTTTTGAGGCTAAGTAACGAAGATAGTTACAAGATACGAGCCAGATGGTGTGAGATTGCAAAGGGATTATAAGAACTTAACCCCAAAATCAATGCCTAAATGTACGCAAATATGAGACTGGGATTTATTTCTCGAAAAGTTAGCAATAAAATACGCTTTCTAGTTCTTTATTTTTAAAATTAAGACCAGGGATTCTGTCTAACGAAGCTGCAAGCTAAAACACGTTATCCTATAATGTTCATCTGTCGCTTGATCCTAAATACTCGTTTATTAAACGAATTTATCATTAGAGTTCATTAGGAATCATTTTTGTTGAAGGCAGAGTTTCCAACAAATCCTTCCTGTGATTGGCTGTTGCGGGGAATGCCAACGCTTATATGATAAAATGCAAAATAAGAATAAAATTATAAATTGAGGTGGTACACTTAATACTGAACAAGCTAACATATAAATCAACAAACGCAGGTTCGAATCCTCGTCACGGCCCTTGTGGATTTGTTCATTTGATGCATCACGTTAGTGTGATCTCTAGTGTGATGTGATTAGTGATAAGATAGTGTGATCTTATATGTGTGTAACGTATAAATCGTTCAATACATTTAGCAAATGACATACAGCTTGTAGGGAGAGCATAATGTG
The DNA here is from genome assembly GCA_020271785.1 of Procambarus virginalis. Taxonomy (NCBI): domain Eukaryota; kingdom Metazoa; phylum Arthropoda; class Malacostraca; order Decapoda; family Cambaridae; genus Procambarus; species Procambarus virginalis. The sequence continues at coordinate 5,985,158 of WNGS01005680.1, forward strand.
AAATTAATGTTTAGTTCACGAATACTTTAAATTAAATGAGAGAACATTTTTTGGATTGTTGAAGGATTTTAAAATAGTTGATTTATGTGCACATATTTATTTGATTTGGTGTAAACAGTGAACACGTCAAAAGTCATGTTAGATTTAGGACTCTTCAGTATTTTATAAATCACATTCTAGTTTTTAATAATAAATTTCTATGAATTATAAAATTCTATAAACTAATTATATAAACTATAAAATTATATAAACTAAAATTATATAACTTAAAATTCTCCTAATTTATTTACATAATAAAATACACCCTAAAAGGATTGAATAGCTTAGGCTATTTCTATCCTTAATCACATTTATTCAACCTTCTGTTTTTCCTTTCAATTTCTTGTACAGTTCATTGTGTGTAGGCAGTCAACATACATTCATAATTTCTACGCAAATCCTAAAACACGTTATGTTATTAACATGTCATTTTTCTATCTTGGCCAGACACTCAGCGTGGTCCCTGTGCCTGATGCTGGGGCTGGCCCTGGACACTCCTCGCCCCTGAAGCCTTGACCAGTGTGTTTCGGGCTTATACTGTTGATGGTCGGGCTAATGGGGGCACCGTGGTGATATGGTGGTAGACCTGGCTATGGATATGGCGGCTATGATGGATACGGTTATGAGTCTTATGGTCGTCACCACCGCCACCGACACCATCACCACCGACACCATCATCACGACGGATAACGTTGCTGGCTGAGGTCTCCGTCAATAGTCTCCGTCAATACACTGATGTATAGGCTCCGTATACTGACCGTCGGTTGTCAACAACTGATTTATGGTCTCCGTCAACTCTCCTGCATCAACACACTGATGTATAGCCTTCGTCAACTGTCCGTTGCCGTTAACACTGTAATATAGCCTCTATCAACTGTTCATCGGCTATTGACGTTAATACACTGTTGTATAGCTTCTGTCAGCTGACCGTCGGCGTCAGTGCACTGATGTATTGATCACATTTTTATTCCTGTGTAAGCTATATAATTAATTTTATAAATATATTTTAAAATTGGAAGGCTTCTCATTATCAAACCAACAATTTTATTTCATACGATTGCAGTTTTATACGTAGCTTTGTTGCGCGTAAAGTTGCAACCTTTATTGCACGTAGTTTGCATTATATTAAATTACATCAATTTCATGAGAGAAACTGACAATAGCAGCATAACATGCTGTTAGATTTGTTCATTTGATGCATCACGCTATTGTAATTTCTGTGTAGTGTAGCATGCAGACGTTTGTCATATTCTCTATCATTTGGGTTTAGATTTATTTACAAGTTGTATTTATAAAAAAATCTTCATTGAATGCATTGAATGAAAAAAATGATGAATGCGTCTGGGAGGACGGCCTCTGCTTTAAACAACCTACTGTGAGGACGGGTTACCTTGAGGTTACTTGAGTGAATGATTTCCGGACTTGCGTCTCCGGCGGCCCGGTCCATCGACCAGGGCCTCCTGGTTGCTGGACTGATCAACCAGGCTGTTGGACGCGGCTGCTACAGCCTGACGTATGAGTCACAGCCTGGTTGATCAGGTATCCTTTGGTAGGTGCTTATCCAGTTCTCTCTTGAACACTGTGAGGGGTTTGCCAGTCATGCCCCTTATGTATAGCGGGCCGGGGTTCCGGTCATTTAGTAAATATTTTAGTGTCATTGTGAAGGCTCGCTCGCAAGCAATATTTGTCAACGGCCGCAAATGTGGTGAGACGTAAGACAGCTGGTTGACTAAGGTACAGGCTGTTTGGACAATGATGTGTAAACATTGTTGGCTATCCAACAGTCTGCCCTCTCGAAATGAACCTCTTATTTTGATGCTAAAATCCTCAAAGTCAAAATATGATTTCAAAATCATATGAAATCATAGCAGTTCCCAAATTGACGGGGTTGCTACGTTTTCTATTCGTAGGGGCATCGGTGAGGCTAAATTCGGGTAATTTAGCGTACCAATTTTGTGACATGGCAACTCTAGGGGATGGGCTGATGGAGCCAAGGTTGCTCCTTGGCTCCAATTCACGAACGAGACCATTTGGGTGATGTGAAGGTTATGTGACTGCTCCAGTCCTCCGTCTTAGATCGGTGTGGGTTGGGTCAGTATATAAAGGCCTGGGGCGGGAATTTTTGACCATCAGTAAGTCACAGGCCAAGAGATCAACAGATTGCCACAGTTCCTGAGAGACCCGCCAGCAGTGTGATCAGGCTGCTACTACCTCCTCCGTCAACATGAAACTCGTAAGTTCACCCCATTCAAGTACTATAGTTAACTTTGCTGTGATGTGCGATTTGTACTCAAATCTGTATTTTGGTGAATATTTAATTTTGTTATTTATTTAAAAATAATTCAAATGTGTGTGAAGATCAGCTTGGACTCTGTTATTATGTTTAGTTATTATTGTATTAATATTTGAGAACTTTACTTTCTATAAATATTTTCTTTCAAAGTCGGCAGTGAGTGATTACAATATCATTACTAGATTACGATCGAAACTCAATCTGATTTTCATATACTGTATATATTTGCATTATGGCGCATTTCCTCTTTCTAAGGAATTAAAGTTTCTGTCAGCGATATCTTCTAAGGAATTAAGATTCTGTCAGCATTTTCGTTCAAAGGAATTATATCTTTGTCATGAAAATGTAAGCATTTTCTTTTAAATTAATTATCTTAGTCAATATTCTCTTTCGAATGAATTACCTTTGTGTCTGCATTAACGTTCTCTATACACTAGACTTATCGTATTAACATGTTATTTTTCTCTTGTCCAGACATTGGCAGCGTTGGTCCTGTGCCTGATGCTGGGGCTGCCCTGGCACTCCCCGCCCCTGAAGCCCTACCGGGTTTCGGGCTTTCTGTTCGCAATGGCGGCAATAGGGCACCGGTGGATATGGCGGGTATGCTCCATATGGTCGACGGCCTTACGGTCGTCGCCACTACCAATACAATCGTGAAGTCCACCATAGATTATACGGGTCTACATAGAGCTCAGGCCTCCTGTCAACTGACCGACGGCGTCAATTCACTGATGTATCGATACATCAATTGTATTTCGTATTCTTGTATTTCGTATTATACAAGTGTATTTCGATTCTTGTATAAGCTATACTAGTAATGTATAATATATTTATGATAAAATGCAGCATATATTACGTTTGAAGAATTTTATTAAAACTACTGTATTACTATAAAATATTTTTAGTTTTAGAATCCTTTGTTTTTGTTGCATTGGGTGTCCTTGCTGGCGTGACTTCAGATGTTATGGTTATTCATTTGTTCAACTTATACAGTCTCTTTTCCCACCACCCCGCAAGGCTGAATTACTGACCCCGCCCAGGATGCAACCCCACGACAAGCGGATTACCTCCTGAGTAGTTACTGGTTCAGTAACAGAGTTGTTGATTTGTGGAACCAATTACCGCGTAACGTGGAGGTGGGGTTCCTCGATTGTTTCAAGCGTGGGTTGGACGTGTATACGAGTGGGATTGGCTGGTTATAAATAGGAGCTGCCTCGTATGGGCCAATAGGCCTTCTGCAGTTACCTTTGTTCTTGTGTTCTTATGTACCTACTTACTGCTAGATGAACATCAGGAACATGAGGTGATAGGAAATGCGCCCAACCATTTCTGTCCCGATGGGGATTTTAACCGGTAATTCTCGATTATGAGTCTAGAATGAACCCGGCTGTACTACCGGGACCCTTAAATGTAGAAATGTAAAAAGATCTATAAAGGTGGACAGTAGAGAGACATTCAGACATTACCCACAAATAAGCACCAATGTTTCCTTCACATAAGGCAGGGGAAAGTCTACATCTCTTCTTGAGGTTATCTTGAGTTGATTTCGGGACTTAGCGTCTCCGCGGCCCGGTCCTCGACCAGGCCTCCTTTTTGTTACACCCCCAGGAAGCATCCCGTAGCAGCTGTCTAACTCCCAGGGGCCAGATTCACGAAAGCACTTACGCAAGCACTTACGAACCTGTACATCTTTTCTCAATCTTTGGCGGCTTTGTTTACAATTATCAAACAGTTAATGAGCTCCGAAGCACCATGAGGCTGTTTATAACAATAACAACAGTTGATTGGGAAGTTTTTATGCTTGTAAAATGTTTAATAAATGTAACCAAAGCCGTCAAAGATTGAGGACAGATGTACACGTTCGTAAGTGCTTGCGTAAGTGCTTTCGTGAATCTGGACCCAGGTACCTATTTACTGCTAGATGAACATGGGCTTCAGGGTGAAAGAAATATTTTGCCCATTTGTCTCCTTCTCCACCGGGGATCGAACTTGGAACCTCAGGACTACGAATCCGAAGCGCTGTCTATCCAGCTGTCAAGCGCCCCTAATATGGATGGCCTCTGTGCATAAATATTTGTGATTTTTTTCTTTATTAAATAATATACTATATAAAGATTTATATCAGTTTACAAGGGAAAATACTACATTTATATATATTTTATATAACTCTCGGTAAACAAATTTTCCATATCATCGATCATGAGGCTTAAACCCCAAATGTTTTACTTGATCCTTCCTCGCAAGAACTTCAATATTCTGTCTGCTGAGTAACCCTCCTGCCTGCCTATCCATACACAAAAAAATATAATCAGAAAGTGGCATAATTATTTTATTAATTTCTTGCATTTTACGTCAACATGAAACATTAAAATCCTCATTAATTCTACTCTAATGCTTGGTCCACATAAAGCTTTAAGTGTCTCTAATCAAGTTTCACTTATGGTAGAAGAAAGTCTACTTGGAAGGATTCAATTTGCATGAGATTAAGAGTAGGATACAAATATATCTGGCAATATCAGATATACAGTATATATATATATATATATATATATATATATATATATATATATATAAAATATATATATATATATATATATATATATATATATATATATATATATATATATGTATATATATATACCATGAGCCTCTATCTATTGGCTCATGGTATATATATATATGCCGGTTGGTCCGGCACTCCTTCTTCAAGGAGTGCCGGACCTCCTTCTTCAAGGAGTGCCGGACCAACCGGGCTGTGATGGGTATGTGGGCCTGCGGGCCGCTCCAAGAAACAGCCTGATGGACCAAACTCTCACAAGTCTGGCCTCGGGCTAGGCTTGTGGAGTAGAAGAACTCCCTGAACCCCATCAAGCAGGTAATACGGTGTTGACGTCAGTGAAAAAGATAAGTAGTGTAAATTGCGTAGTATGCCGCACGCCCACACATTAGATCATTATGTATTAGTGTCAACTTATTGATAACTATAGAAATAAGGAAATAAGTAGTGTACCAAATCATAATATTTGGATGTGTGATAATGGTATGATACTTAGGAGCTACAATCATTTTGCCCCAAGAGTGTAACACTTATATGCTGTATCTACTATATTAACCTGCAATGTTAAATGTGATTCTTGTCACATTCTTGAAACAATGGGTATAAATTGGATAAGTTTAGATTTAGGAAAGACTTGGGTAAATACTGGTTCGGTAACAGGGTTGTTGATTTGTGAAACCAATTACCGCATAACGTGGTGGAGATGGGGTCCCTAGATTGTTTCAAACGAGAGTTGGACATGCAGTGGGATTGGGTGGTTATAAATAGGAGCTGCCTCGTATGGGCCAATAGGCCTTCTGCAGTTACCTTGTTCTTATGTTCTTATGTTCTGTGATTTATAGATTTGTTCTCACTGGATTTGTGCTCAACTTGAGGGACTTGAAGTAGAGGGTGGGTTAGAAATAGCCTAAGCTACTCTATCTCTTTGATATGTATTTTATTGTCTCAATAAACATACTTAAACTTAAAGAGACTCCATATTGGTAGCTGTGGATCATTTATCAGTTAATTTACTGGCAACCTTGCCGGGTGTGGGTTGGGTCAGTACATAAAGGCCTGGGGCGAGAATTTTTGACCATCAGTAAGTCACAGGCCAAGAGACCAACAGGTCACAGTTCCTGAGAGACCCGCCAGCAGTGACCAGGCTGCTACTATCTCCTCCGTCAACATGAAACTCGTAAGTTCACCCCATTCAAGCACTATAATTAACTTTGCTGTGATGTGCGATTTGTACTAAAGTCGGTATTTTGGTGAATATTTCATTTTGTTATTTATTTAAAAATAATTCAAATGTGTGTGAAGATCTGACTGTTCTTATGTTTCGCGAGGGACTCATAAAATTAGTTAATATTGTATTAATATTAGAGAAACTTTTTACTTACTATGGTTATAAATAGGAACTGCCTCGTATGGGCCAATAGGCCTTCTGCAGTTACCTTTGTTCTTATGTTCTTACTATAAATATTTTCTTTGATAGTCAGCAGTGAGAGATTACAAGATTAATAGATTATAATCATTACTAGATTACAATATAATTTTTGCTCCCACTCCTACAGCTTATTTGAATGGTTATCTTACTTGTTTATCCTGCTAAGGTTTTTAAAAACAGGTCCCAAAGTACTGATGAGCGAATAGTGTAGGAACAGATATATATGTGTTTAACTCTCTGATCGAAACTCAAAATCTGTGATTTTCATATGCAGTATATATTTGCGTCGTGCTGCATTTGTTATTTCTAAGGAATTAAGTTTCTGTCAGCGATATCTAAGATTCTGTCAGCATTTTCTTTTAAGAGAATCATCTTTGTCAGCATTTTCTTTTAAAGGAATTATCTTTTTGTCTGCATTAACGTTCTCTATACACTTAGAGACTTATGGTAATAACATGTTATTTTTCTCTTGACCAGACACTGGCAGCGATGGCCCTGTGCCTGATGTTAAAGCTGGTCATGCCACTCCCCGCCCCTGAAGCCCTACCGAATTTCGGACTTATTATTCGCGATGACGGCTTTGGGGGCTACGGTGGCTTTGGGGCTACGGCGGCTTTGGGGGCTACGGTGGATATGGACTGTATGGCGGATATGGTTATCGGCCTTACGGACGTCGCCACCATGGATACTATCGTCGACGTCACCATAGATACTACGGCTGATTTTGCTGGCTCAGGTCTCCCTCAACTGATCGTCTGCGTCAATACACAGAACGTTAATGCAGACACAAAGTTGATACATCAGTTTTATTTCGTATTCTTGTATTTCTTGTTTAAGTTATACTAGTGATGTTATAATATATTTATGATAAAATGCAGCAAATATTACGTTTGAAGAATGTTATTAAAACTATTACTATAAAATATTTTTAGTTTTATAATCCTTTGTAAATGTCTTTGTTTTTGTTGCATTGGGTGTCCTTGCTGACGTGACTTCAGATGTTATGGTTATTCATTTATTCAACTTATACAGTCTCTTTATTTCCGTGATCATTTTGGGCATCTATTTAGTATTAGTACAATGGGGGCTCTCGCAGAATTTTACATGGCATTTATACAGGAAACCAATTATCCATATCACCGATCATGAGACGTAAACTCCAAATGTTATACAGTACTTGATCCTGCCTCGCAAGGACTTCAATAGTCTGTCTAATGAGTAACCCTTCTTCCTGCCTATCCACACACAAAAAAATTTATCAGAAAGTAGCATAATTATTGTATTCTGAATTTTCTGGCATTTTACGTCAACATGAAACATTAAAAACCTCATTAAATCCACTCTAATGCTTGGACCACTTAAAGCTATAAAAATGTCTGTAATCCAGCTTACAAAAACAACTTTCAGCTTACAGAAATAAATTATATGTATCATATTCTCAATGTCAGTACTTTGGTCACACCTATTCTTGTCCTTAATACCCAACATTAACAACCCATCATTTGTAGGGAGAGTCATGAATATGAGTCTCAGGCGCCACTCAGGTGCCTCACAGCTGAGTGGATAGCGCTTCGGATTCGTAGTCTGAGGTTCCGGGTTCGATCCCCAGATAAGGAATGCACTCTCCCGCACTCACAACCTTGATAACTATATACTAGTGTAAATTGTTTGATCAATATAGAAATGTTTTTTGTAGTGTACCACATATAATAATGTATAATAAGAGACTGTTCTCATAGGAGGGTTCAAAAACTTTGCAAAAAGTTTTTGCAAAAAAACAAACAGGTCACTAAAATAATCTTAATTTATATTGTAATATGTACTATGTGATGACTACCGAACTAGTGTAAATTTAATTGAACTATATAATATAGTTATAATAGTGCGTAGATTTGTGAGTCTCTTGAGGGATCAGTAAAAAGAGGAGGATAGATCGACTTGAGAATGGTCCAGGACGGACCGAAACGTCGTCGTCCCTTCACCTTCTAGTGTGTGGTCTGGTCAACATACTTTAGCCACGTTATTGTGACTCATCGCCTGCAAGAGAAGGATAGAAATAGCCTAAGATACATATATAATACACACAGAAATCACAATAGCGTGATATAATTTATTCATGGATTTTAAATATGGGGATTTATTCATTGTACATATATAAGTTTGGGATGTATTTTATCTAAAAACTAATTTGAACTTGACCCAAACTATGCCAACACAAACAACGGGTTCGTTACCCACACTCCTCTAACAACACCTAACGAACCGACAAGACGCTACACTTGTCATCAGTGAGAAACATATTATTTAAAGGAAACGTTGTGACGCAGGAGCCGTCAAGTCCTGACAACACAGCTGAACAAAGTCAGGATAGTCTGAACACGACATTGCCACACTACTGAGACTGGGCGTCAAATACGAACGCTTCATGACCGCCTTCAAGATCAAGTACGTTTATTGAGACGATAAAATACATCTCAAAGGATTAGAGTAGCTTACGCTATTTCTACCCCGTCATGACCGCCTTAACCTTACCCTGACATCTTACCCTGACCTCACCTTCGCCTCTCCCACCTGTGACCAGTCATTCATACCCTATACTTACCTAAAGTACGATTGAGACAGTAAAATAATGTTCAAGATGATAGAGTAGCTTAGACAAGCTACCTTACTTTGAGATTACCTTAAGATGATTTCGGGGCTTAGCGTCCCCGCAGCCCGGTCGTCGACCAGGCCTCCTCGTTGTTGGACTGGTCAACCAGGCTGTTGGACGCGGCTGCTCGCAACCTGACGTATGAATCACAGCCTGGTTGGTCAGTATCCTTTTCAGGTGTTTATCAAGTTTTATCTTGAACACTGTGAGGGTCGGCCATCACTATAGTGACCTACTCTATACACCATACACCTGTATATATATATTCTATACACACTATATATATATATATATATATATATATATATATATATATATATATATATATATATCTATATATATATATATATATATATATAGTATTGCCTTGTAAAACTTATGTATAGATGATTTATATTGTATTTTCTTAAATAAGATAAAAAAATGTACTGTATAGATTTGTGAGCTTCCTAATTGACTTTTAATAGAACAAGTAAGAAATAGCCTAAACTCCCCCAGATCTTTTTTATGTGTACTTTAGTCTGAAATTACTTCAATTTGAACTTGAGCTCCATTAAATATTATTTGTGAAAGAGTTCACAAATAATACTTCATATAATGTTTATCATAATTATTACATTAAATCACGACATAAGTATCATAATTATGTAACGCAATACAATTACAATAAATTATTACATATACATTAATAAATCAACGCTACCATTATATCCTGGCGCAAAGTGTTGGAACTTTCTGAGCATTATATCTATCATGCAATTTTCACACGACCATGTAATTTGAGCGATGCATTGCAAATGTCCATTTTTCTATATTGATCTATAAATTTACATTTTAGAACACAAGATACTAGTGTGGGAACACGATGTATACTACAAACACTACAACAGTGATCTAGGTGTGGAACACACGGCATACTTCACACACTAGAACAGTGATCTAGTGTTGTGAGCACAGTATGTAGTATGCCTCTATCCGAAAGGATAGAGGCATACTATACATTGTCTCAAGGGGCTCACACTATCCTCCCTGTACACACTATCCTCCCTCCCTTGATGGGGGTTCAAGCAGA
>WNGS01005680.1:6032195-6045340 GCA_020271785.1 Procambarus virginalis
TATGAGGGATTCCAACTTAGCAAGTTAGAAGCTGTCCTACTCTGCTATCCTACTCTGATCATACTTAACGTATATATTTAGAGACAAAGTGAGAATAAAATAAATTGTTAATAAGCAGGATTCTCAGAAAATCCAGTACCGATATTTAAAAATGTACTAAAGAAAATTCAGCTTAAAATATAGAAAATGTAGCCTAATGAAAAGCCTAAAACCTTGACTCTTCAATGAGTCGTTTGTGATCAGTGATTACCTCGCTCCAGTAACTCAAGTTTCCCCTCTTATACTAGCAATCCAACCATCGCTTCCTTCTCACAATCCAGTGCTTTGTGGTGGTGGTAATTTCCTCACCTACAATTTTAATACACAATATTTGAGAGTAATAAATCTGCAAAATGCTTGAATAAACATTATCCAATTACAACATTGTTAATGAAAATTGCACATTCACAAATGACAGACTGTAGAGTTTGCGTTTAATTATATTTTAGTAGCAGGATTAATTTTTGATAAAGTACTGTTAACCTTGCTGAATTTCTTGTTCTACAACTTGTGATAAGCAAATTGGTACACAAAATCTGCAGCACTTTTGAATAAATTTTTTGCTGTTTTGTAGCATTTTATGATTATCTTTTATAGGCTGATGCAGACTTCTATCTCCTGAGTGAGACAACCAAAGATTACATCCAACTCATCGGAGCTGTCAAGGTGATTTTATACTTGGGTTTTTACCACGTTTTGTGATCTCGGATGTCTGCAAATTCTTTGTCTAACTCCTGTACTGTGAATCTAATCCATTTTCTTCTGTAACTCTAATCAGTAAGGATGACAAGAGTGTCCAAGCAGTTTTTCTAACTGCTGCTTGAAACTTCCTCCTTTGGCCTCTCCAACCTCTACGTATGGTAGTCCGCTTTTCATGGCACTGCTTGCTAATTGCTCTATTACAATTAACGTGTTCACTACTGTTCACTCATCTCAAAATATTTTAGGTCACTTGTGTCCGTCGTTTCTTTGTTGTCTGTCATCTGATTGTTGATGTTCTGTATCTATAATTAACCTGTATTTTTTTTTATCAGGTTTCTTTCATCATTCAGAATTTTGAATTAACTAAATTTGTCTGAAACTCCTAATGTATTAGAGGAGGGAGGGAGGGATGGAGTGAGTTTCAGGGAAACCACCAAGCCATTATGACTACATTACTTGGAAGGAGTCAGGATAAGGATTTGGGATGGGACGGGGGTGAAGGGATGGTGCCCAACCACTTGGACCGTCGGTGATTGAACTCCGACCTGCATGAAGCGAGACAGTCACTCTACCATCCACCCCAAGTGGTTGGTAGATGGTTTGTTACAAAAAATTGCCTCCTATGTTTGGTGGTTCATTCTTTAAGCACTGTTTATCTGACTAAAAACAGAAAAAACATAAAACATCTTACAAGTATTTTTACATAATTTTTTAAAGAATTTGGCACAAACTGTGTTCATAGATAATCGAAAGTGTTAATGTTTATTCCAATTTAAATTTATATACCTTTTATATTTGAACATGTTATCAAATTTAGTATATCTAAGAGTTTCTGGAATTTTCAGGCTTTGTTTTGCATAATGTCTGGTTGGGACTATAGGTTTTTCAGTTGTAGGTGAAAGGCACAGACAACTGGCTGAGTAATGAGACTTGAAATTATGAATCCTTTTGTAAATGGTGAATTGTTGGATGCAGTTAATCACTTTAAATACTGTACCTGGGATGTGAGAGTGATAAGAGGAATGTTTGCAATCAAATTGAGAATTGGGTCAGTCATGCAAGGAAAGTGGGTGGTGCAGAGAATGCCGTGGTAGGAATACGTGTAGTCGGTGTGATGCATGAAGTATTGTAATGTCCGCCTTTGTATAATTGAGAGATGGTGTTGTAAGAACATAAAAATCATGGTGTGTGTGTGTGTGTGTGGTGTAGCACATGACCTTCTCAGTTGAAAACTAAATTACCTGTCCATTTAAATGTTCTTATTTAGATTTACTACTATTTTCTAGTGATCTGCTGCTTCACTACTATGTAGTTTATTGGGAGATTTGTCAGTGTGCTTATAAATTGGGACAATGTCATTTTCTTGGTGCACTGTACCTGGTTGTAATTAATGCTTTACACTGTTACACAGGATGTGTTTCATGAGAGAGTCAAGACCTTTCAAACCTGGCAACATGCACAGGCAATGTTAGCCAAGAAACGTGAAGCTAAGGCCAAGGCCGAGTTGGCTGGCCGAATGGATAAAGTACAACAGGCCCAGGAGGAAGTAGCTGAGGTAAGATGATGTATTCAGGGTTTGGTTGAAATTGAAATAAGTTTATTGAGGTAAAATACACACAAAGGGATGATGAAGCTCAAGCTATTCTCACCCCGTTCAGTACATTGTGTTAATACATACACACACACACATCACAAGCAATAAACGTATTACCGAACATTCTGAGAGATAAACATATACATTTCCTGGGTTTGGTTTGTATTGTCCTTTCTTAGCTTCTATTTACAGCATAATCCAACCAGCCACAGCTTGGTTTTTTCTCTTAGGAATTTAAAATTATATCTTACGCTTCGTGTTAAGAAATGTCCAGTTCCTCGTTCACTTCATACCTTTTGATGTACTGAATTTGAATGTTATTCCTCTAATCTCTAATTACTTTGTCAGTGCTGTTTCCAGCTTTTTCATTCCTACATACTATCCAACCTGTTGTAGCACCCGTCTTGTAGTATAATGATATATATACAGTACTTTTTCTAATTACAGTAGTGTTTGTGATGCATTGTTTAATCAGGTCCCTTCATGTTAAATGGTTGACACTAGGTATGGTCACTAGGGTGGCTCTTAGAGATTTAGTTCTCTCCACAGTTGTTTGCTTACTGTTGAATATGCTGGCAGATGATCTGTGTCAGTTTTGTCCAAATTGGATGGATTGGGAGGAAAACAAAGCCAATTTTTTTTCAGTGAATATAACTGATAATTAATATCCCTCAAGTGGACTACTGCATCTTTATGGAGCCATGGGTTCTCTATATGGGGCTTCTTTGCATGGTCTAGATGTATTGGATGCCATGCTTGCAGAGGAAAATTGGTAAGTGTTTGTATTACTCACTGATAGTGAAGCTGTTGCTTCAAGTCTCAAGATGCTGGGTACCTTTCCGAGACATGTGATCCTACTTTTCCCAACTATACTATGATCAGTTTGGTCTTGGTTACCTTATTTCTGGCCAAGTGACCTAACCCAGTTCCCTCTCTTCTAATCCTCACACAGTAGGTCAGCTTGCAGTTGTTTATGTTGTTCAAGGCTCTTTGCCAATCTTGTAGAGTTTATAGTTGATATACTGAAACTGATACAGAGGTCAGGTAGTGAATATTGTTCTTGACATGATGTGCTCTGTAGAGGTTCTTGGTATTGAGACGTGCAAAATATCTCTGTGGTAGAGCTCTTACTGATTTTCACATGGGTCATTATGGAGATACATTTTATATGGCTTGAAAATTGTTAGTTCCAATGTGCCTGTGCTGGTCATGCTGGGTAGGACTGAGCTTACCTCCAGTGGCCTTCCAAACATCTTTCTTGCCCTTGCTGCAGTGGTGCCGAGACTGTCATCTGCTCGAATGTTGTGATCTTTATCCAGATAAGTATATCTTGCCTTATGGGGGCAACCAAATATCATTGCTCAGAATTGCTATGAATCATGTAAAAATATAGAATTATGTAATAAATTCTATATTTTCCTGTAAGATTTTAGAATCAAATTATACACAAATATTCGTTTTCTAAAATACATTGTGACCTAAAAAATTTAATAAGTGGAACAGGTCTTACTGCAGTGGATAATTGAAATTAAACTGTGTAGTATTTATAAACCAAATATTTTGTAATCTGTATATTCCTTGACTCCATCCATTTTGGTTTTAAAGATTCTGTTGTACTAATTGCCTTCCTGTTCAGTCTTTACACCATTATGTAAAAAGTATACAATTTAACACCTTTATTTCCAAGCGATACTGTATAATTTTGACCATTTCATGTGAATGTTTGACAAAAAATTGTTGTTCTTCAGTGGGAAGTAAAGGTTGAAAGAAGTCAGGAAGAGTTTGAAAGAATTTCTCGTGCCATCAAGAAAGAGATGGAACAGTTTGAAGTTATACGTGTCAAGACTTTAAGGACATGATAGTGAAGTACTTGGAAGCACTAATGACCTCACAACAGCAGGTAAGATTAGATTAATGTTAAAGTATACAAATATTATGCAAACAATGGGGTGATGCAGTCCAATCATTTCTACCAGTGAAACCTTCATTTAAACCTTCATTTTCGTGAAACCTTTTCTACCTTCTACCATTTCTATATATGAAATGTTATAATTTTTTTTTAAGTTGGCAAGCAGTTCTGTTTTTATATTATTTCAAAATAAGTATACTACTGTACGAGTCTTGATTCTATAAATATTCAGGCCTCAAATATGAAATACTCAGACCAATATGAGCCTCATTGTAATACTTTTCTTACAGATTACTAAGGTTTGGGAAACATTTATCCCAGAAGCCAAGGCAATATCCTAAAGCGTCGGGTGATGTCTGACGATGATCGTACTGGATTTGGTAATTGAACGCTGGTGGTTAGAAACAAATTGCCTTCTCTGATTGAATGACTGCACTACACCCATAGTCATTCATTTCAGAAGTTATTTTGGAATGGTTTTATTATCCTTGTGCTCATTCCTGTTAGTGGTGGATAGGACCAATGTTATGGAGAATGCACCTGTGATTTAAGCAGTTTTGTGCATTCTTTCTTTGGGTGTTTGGTTTTTGAGTTTAACAAATTTTTTGAGTGAATTTAAGTCAATTTTTGAATTTTGATATTTAACTTTTTATTATCATTATTTACCTCATACATTTAGGTGATCTACATTTTTTAACACCGTATAGAGTAACAGTGAATATTCGTGCAGCTTACATTGGTCATTCTTAATGGATTTGTTCAGTATATTACATTGATAATACACAAAGTTGTACTTTTGTGTGCTGTGAATTACCCTGAGAGATCACTTGGTCTTCTACCTTGAGGCGGTATTGAGAGAAGATTATATAGTACTAAATTGGAATGCTCTGCATTTAATTTAAATTTACATTGATCTGTTTTCTGCTTCACCTCACGTTATAATAATTGTTCTGTTTTTTGAGAGGTTTGGATACCTATTAGTTTTATTATTATTTATAGTTTGCTTTATGCCTTCACTTTCCATAATGTGTGATGAAAATATATAAAGAACGAATGTATAATTTCCCCAAGGTTAACAGAAAGCATCGAGTCATTTTGATTGCTATTACGAAATTGGATGCCAGGAAACCAATATAAGATAACCTTCCCTTTCATCAGGCAGTTATCATTGGAAAGTGTAATCTTCTGAATTGGCTTCGATTAATGTACCTAGGTCACAGTTAAAAATGTGAGCTAAGCTGTCAGGGGACTGTAAAAAGTCTGAAGGCTCCAGCCAGGGCAGAAAGCTATATCTGATTTATTTAATAATATTCCTGTGGGTTTATGTAGGGACCAGTAATTTACAGATTTGTATGTTTTTCCCATAAATCAACTTTTCCCGTTTCCTTAGTTCATCTCACATTCTTCTCCCATTTCTTCTACTTGAGCCTCTTGGATTTTCTCTGTTTATCCTACCTTTTCTGATTTCTTTGGTGCCTGCATTTTAAGTTTTCTGTTTAGCAAGTCTTTTTTTTTTTTTTCCCCATATTTACTTCTCTTTCTCTATAGCCTTCCCGGTTTGGTGCCTTCTTTTGATAATTACTTACTTCTCTTGCTCTATGCTGAAGTCTTATTTATTTATTCTTCATTCTCATGTTTGTTTTGTGTATCCTTTTTCTTCTCAAAATTGACTTTTTCTCCCATTGTAGTTGTTGGAGTTAAGACTTGCGTGTGCTGTTCATGTGTCCAGCGAGAAAATAAAGCTAGTTGATCGTCAGAAATTTGGCTAATTGAAGATACTGCTTAAATGTAAACTTTGCATGTGCATTAATTTGATACAAGTCTGAGTGTGCAGTTCAGTCATGGTTTGTATTTGGAAGTTTAAGTAATTTCCTGCCGAACAATACACCATTTGAAATCTAACATTAATACTTGATACTTTCTGCCGATTTTGAAGGCATCCTCTACATTATGCCCTTGCAAAGTATGTAAAAATAAAATACGTCAAATTTAAAGAGGTCAACTTGCATAAGATATATACAGTATGAAAATACCTTTATGTTCTTGTACAGTTTTATTGTTATTTTAGCTTGTAATGTTTTCTTAAGATGGTGTTGTACACATTTTTGATTAGTCTTGATTATCTACTGAACTGATGTACAGTATACATATAATCTATAAAGATCAGATTAAAATTTTGTTTGATTGGTCCACATTCAGAGAGTTCTCGTTTGTTATAGTACAGTACAGTACTATGTTATCTGTGCACTGAGGTAGTGTGATTTTAAAGCTAAGAATCTGTAATTTGTATAAAGGTTAAAAAGTCTTCTGAACTTGTAAAAATCTATACAATTAACCTTTCAGTTACAAGATTCAACACTTGCTTCCTAATGCATAATGCTCCTTCAATGCTGAAAGAGAAGTTTGTTCATTTCCATACAGAAACTTGTGTGCTGTGATTAGACAAACTCTCAAAACCTTGTAAGTTTATAATAACTATCTTGCTGCAACAACTCAAAAGTTTGCTGCTTTCATGCCACCGCTCAACATTTTCAACATTTTTCATTATACTAGATTTATACCACAATTTTTAACTCGTATGATACTCAAAACACCATAACTTCTTTAAACCTGTTTCTATAAAATTATGTATACTGGTGTTGATTTATGAACTTGCAGTAATGCTCTGCCACTGTGGATGTTTGTCTACAGTGCCTTTCCTTACAGAAGTGCAATGTTTTGCCCTCTTTGTCAGTTTGGTGCCTTCTTTTGATAATTACTTGCCCTCTTTGTGGCTAGTATGACGTGTAGTCCACTTGCACAACTCTACCTTTTGCTATATTGCTGTGATGGTTATCTTATGTCCTCAGTCTTGTTTTCACTTTTAAATGGGACAGTCTTTAACAGTGGAACAAATTTAACAAATGGAACAGAGATAATAGGCTTTACAGTAATATTATATACAAATGTTCTAACATTTGCCCAAAAACTGCAATTATAGATACCAGTAATCGGAAAAATACTGTTACTGTACTGTAATTTAAACTAGCATTATGCTACGTACATTCTTTTACATGTAGACTAATTATTCTTTTTTATTGTTATATTTTGTCATTAGTTTGCAAACTAGACTTGCATTTTCCTACAGTTCTATGTAGCAATATGCAGGGTTTCTATATTCTGAATGAATGCTATTGTGTGTTAAGCCATACATTTACAAAGTTTATGAATTACAACGAAAATTCGCTACTTCTGGTATTAGGCTGCTGCCACTGTAACTTGTAGCCGAAGCATAGATGGGTGCATGAAGAGCATGGGTATTATGCTCTCATTATTTGCTATCTAGGATGTAAATAGGCTTTTGGGCATATGTTAACTAAAACTAGTTTATTAATGCGGTAACTTGCTTAGCTAAAGGAATATTAAGGGTCAGTTCCTGAGCCCATTATGTGTAGCACAATACACCGAGGATGAATAATTAACCCAGCAGCGGTTGGTCTGCCACATTTCAGAGGTAATCACCGGCCGACTATTGGTTTTAAACACAAATTATCATATTTAACTTCATTGTTGACCTTATTTCTTTATGTATAGTCATAAATGTCAGACAAAATCATATTCACAGGGAGGCAAAGCATGTAAGAGATTCCAGTTACAGAGGTTACAATGGTGGAAGGCTGGAGGAGGCACCCGTGAAGACACTGGGTGGTGTCCAGTCTTGATGCACTCACTTGCACACTGAGAACGTTCATAAGTATGCCACCAGACTAGTCCCAGAACTAAGAGGCGTAAGTTACGAGGAAAGGCTGCGTGAATTGCACCTTATGTTGCTAGAAAACGGAAGAGCTTGGGGAGACATGATCATTACATACAAAATTGACAGAGTAGATAAGGACGGATTATTTGACTTGGGTGGTACTCGTACAAGGGGACACAGGTGGAAGCCGAGTACCCAAATGAGCGACACATTAGAAAGAACTTTGTCAGAAAAGTTAATAAATGGAATACATTAAGAACACAGCTAGGTGAGTTCACTCGTGCGCACTCATGCACTCCTGTAGTCTATTCTCGCACTCATGCGCACTATTCTCGCGCACATGCGCATTATTCTCGCACTCCTGTACTCCTCGTAGATAAGCATGTTTCCGCTCAGGCAAAAATTGACAGATCTATAGTTTTTTCTGTATAGAACTACCTATAAATCTCGAGACATTTACCTGAACCACAAAACTCTCAAACATACAAGTTTTCTCAGTGTAAAGTTGCCAGATCGCCTTTTAAGGTTCTAGAAGCAGGTTTTCTGCCAAACAAAATCGACAAGTTTTTACCTAAAACAAGCTCTATGATGGGAAGTTTACTGAATGTAGATATATATAAAGTTCTGTGTGACGCGAAGTAATTACTAAATCAAGTTATACCATTGCAGGGCTTCCCTAATTGTATTTGGTACCTGCAGAAGGCACCGTCCTCCCTCTCGGATGGACGATACGGAGGCCCATCCGGAGGGATGGAAATACCATAGATGGGATTACAGGGAATACCAAGACGTAGGTAGCGTGGCCTTGAGGAGTCCAGGGTACACCGACAGTGTTGTCCAGGGTATACCGATAGTGTCATATATATTGTTGTTTTAGATTTAGCTACTCAGAATGAAGTGTCCATGTAGCACGGGCTATCGTGAGCCGTAATGTATGTTGATGATCCTATATTTAGTACTGATCCCCTAAGAGATGTCTCGCTGTTGAAGGTATACAACGTCAATTCAGCTGAGCTTTAGGAGACTCGAACCACGGACCCCACGCGTGTGAAGGAGGTCTATCCACTTTGATATGGGTAGTCTATATAAGCATACCACTTGTCCGCAGACTAGCAGTATAGATGTTAGTGAGTGGAGAGAGCGGGCGGGGAAGTAGTGAATCACTTACAGGAGGTAAACACTGTGCTACTGGTCTGTAACGAGTACAAATAAAAGAATTACATACATACATCACTGTCATACAAGGTCTGCCTCGCCGGCGTTCCCAGCGGTGACGTAACAAGGTACTCTGGTGCAGTTTTATATTAACCCAAATGTAATCAACGTTTTTCCATATTTGTTTAAATTGATGTATTATAATTTCTGATGTAGCGCATTTTAAACTGAAAACAATCTTGTGATGACTGGAAAGATGAACAATACGTTCGTAAGAGTTGAAAATTGAAATACTTCATCTGGCTGGCAACTCTTCCCCCCAGTACAAGATAGGGGTGGGGACCCTCCTCTCCCTCTGCTGCAGGATAAATAGAGGATGAAGGAAAATTTTGACCAGACTCGTCCTCTGCTCTGGGATAAGAATATTCTCGCCACTCACCATGAAGGTGGGTTTCTACTCGAATGTTGTTTAACGTGAAATATATAGATTTTATTGGTATTTAATTCCAGGTGAAGCGGTTTCCCGTCATGCTTGTGAATACTTCTATGATTGATTTGATTTGGCTGTGTAAATTGTCATATTCGCGTGTAATGGAAGGTCCTGTAACGCTCAGTTTCATAAAATGAGAACCGCTCCTTGTTCTGGAAATGCCAGCTACAGCTACCCGATTCACGAATCAAGATTCATTCCGGGTGAATCTTAGTGTCGTCAGTGTGTCTGACATCGACTGAGCAACAGAGGAGCTAACGATATAGTGTTACACTAGGATATACTAGCTTTTTATCACACTACTAGAATTTATATTCAAGGGAAAGTTTTGCGCCCTACACGCCATTATTTTAGCCGTTTAGCCCTCGCCTCAAAAGTAAGGGATTGTCAAATAAAAATACCAATAATATGTTTCGCTATTACCAATCGTAAAACAATATAACCACTATCACAATCCATTACACAATCACCAGCCCCATCCTCTGACACTGCGTTCCTCCTCTTCACCCCTGACTATTTCCTCCACAATTACTCATCCCACCTCGATTTGACCGTCTTGCCTAACACTGTCTATGGAGAATGAGCTCTAGCTCCGTGCCCGGCCTACCTGCCTTGTACCTGTTGCGTTACAATTTAATTATTCTGACGTTCCAATACTTTGCGAATTTTGCCTTTAAAGTTGTGGATAGAGGTGGCTTCTACGACTTCCTTCAGTGTATTCCACTTGATTACCCCTACAGGGCAAAAGTTATGTCCTTACATTCCTTCGGTTCACTTGCATTTCCAGCTACACAAGCACCCATCCTTGACTGTCTCCCAGTGCGAGACTCCCACCATAATCACCCACCAGCCCCTGACCGCGTCTCCTCCCCCTACTTTTACCCCCCTAGACACCCTCCCACCCCCCCACTCCCAACTCTGCAAACCCGTCAGACAACTTTGACCTCTCCTTAACTCCCGCTCCACAACAACGCAACACATCTCACTACATCGCCACCTCCCTACAACATGCCCACCACAACCCCACCTCCCTACAACATGCCCACCACAACCTCACCTCCCTAAACATGCCCACCACAACCCCACCTCCCTACAACATGCCACCCAACCCCACCTCCCTACAACATGCCCACCACAACGCCACCTCCCTACAACATCGCAGGCCAAGCCCCAACATAAACTCTCCATACCACAATTCAACAATGACAACTAAATTTCTCGGCAGTAACACGAAAATTCCGCTGACCAAATAAGCGAGGAGAACAATCACAATGGATTCAAGTTAAAAAAAAAAGTTTCACATCCAATTAACACACTTATCAAGGTCACAGATTCATTACAATACCATATTTTTTTGTTACAATATTAGACACTCGGTCTTGAGACTGAAATACCGAGCACAATGAATACATCCCACAGAACATGCAATCGTTATTATATATAGATATATAGCTCTTCCTGCATGATGATAGATGGGCAGTGTAAATTTAACATGGTCGTATATATCAATTAAATTTTGTTGCATTTATTGACATATTACTGCCCTGAGGCAGTAAAACAGCCAGGGCTAGGCTGGAAGAGCATCCAAGAGATTTAAGAGTCGCAGAACCAGCTTCGGCATTATTTATCAAGTACAACTTGTTTTCAAGAGGGAAAGTGGAGCGGGTGTGGCACGTGAGATGTCCACCTCTTAGATTCTGAAATAATGAAGGTGTAGCGCACGCAATACTGGTTCTGGAGGAACTGCTGTCCAATCTTGTCGTGGATGGGAAGACAGTATTCGTGTGTCAAGGACTAAAAATCAGTTCGCCATCTTGAATAATGTAGTGAGTTTGTCCCCATGTCCAGGAAGCACGGTACTTGAGAGAGGTAATTAGTGAGCTACGTATAAATGGCTAGAAGGCGGGTCATGAAGATCTAGGTCTTGCTCCTCTAGTCACTGGTAGGTAAGCACAAGGTGGCCACAAAATTTGAACATTCCATAATAATGAACATTCATTATATGAATGATGTCATTATATGAACGTTCATATAATGAACGTTTGTTCACATACACAAACAGTGAGAGAGTGTGGATACCAAAATCGTCAGTAGTTCCAAAGAGTCATATGACAAAAAATACTGGGAAGATGAGACATGACGAGCGTAGCTCCTCATCTGTAGCTACACTTAGGTAATTACACACACAGGTAATTAAACAGGCATTTATGTTTATTGGTTGCCTTTATGATGATGTCTTTGAACACTTCTAATGGCATAGATGGAAAAAGTAAATCTTTTTCTTGTTAGAATTGTAATATGATAACTGTACTGTGTTGTAATCCTTTGGTACCGCGAACAAATCTTGTTTAAGAGGGGCTAAAGTCAATATTGGTTAATCAAGCAGAGCATATTAGAATAATTATGAGAACCCCTTTTTTGCAGGTTTCATTTTCTTTCTACTAAAGGGTGTTTTGATTGTAAGAAAAGTGCTTATTATGAGCAAGATTACTGAGTGTTGGGAGTGGCTACTGCTGAAGGCCCATATTATATCTCATCACACATGACACAATTATGAATATAAATACTTTTTGATTAAGAAAATAATTACCATTATTTATGGAGTCAATTGAGACCCTGGTACTAATTCCCCTTAATATTGGTACAGGTATAATAAAGTTCTTAAAACAAAATCTGCTTTGATCTTAAATTATTCTTGTATTCACAAAATTTTTTACTTTTCAGGACTACAGAAATACAAGTACTGTAGTAAAAGAACTGGAATCAACAATGAAATATCCTTCTCCATCACCAAACAGTTGCAGGAAATCCTAGATAACACCATGTTCACTAATGTAACTTATGTGCCGCATCTTTAAACGGTAATTGCTACAGAGATTTTAATTTAATTAATCCTTTAAAATACTGTTTATTATTCAATTACTAGATTTAATAGTTAGTTATCTAATATTTGTTCTGATAACTATAGTAAGATTCTTGAGTTCTGCCACTCACTTGCTCCCTAATGCCTGAATATCAACAATCCGCACCAGTTCAGTGAGGATTGTTTTATGTTGATGCTGCTGGGTCTTACTGGTGCTAGTTTGATACTGATGAATACAGTATCAGTTCAGCCCAGAATAACCACAAGAAGTCACATCCCCAAAAATGTGATAATTTTCGAACACTAATTGGAGGTACTCGATGACTACCAATTAGAGCTCTCGCAAACTATCGATTGGCGCACGCCATTCATTACACCTTGATCACCTGTCATAAATCTCTGGGGCACCTCGCTTGATCTACTTGACATTACTATGCTGCTTGTTTGGACTGGTGAAAGATACAAATTTGCTCAAGTAACTTGGTGTTTATAAATGTATTTTCACTCTATGTTTTGATATCAGAGTTAACATAGAGTTCTTGGCAACCAGGCCTCTGGTTGTAATTTATTATACCTGGCACCTTCTTTTGAAAATAACATTTTCAATAACATAACATAACATAAAATAACATAACACAAACTTACTTGGCTGGGAAT
>WNGS01005680.1:6052085-6068732 GCA_020271785.1 Procambarus virginalis
GGAGTATATGGTAACTGTGGCTAATTGATGAAAACTTTATTGCACCATATACCAAACATACAGTACTGTATATCATTTTTTAATGTGCATTTGATTAGACTTGGGGAGGTTTCCTGCGGAGTTCATCAAGATAACTTGCCACGAGCATTTTCCTCACATATCCAAATCACACAGCAGCCCATAGGCCTAGTTTACATTTAACGACATAAATTACTGCACTTTCCCCTACTGTTATACCACTAGTATACCACTGAGCTCTGACAAGAAACCTAATTGTGATCTCACTATTGATTTTTGATCACCTACAGTATTGAGAGGATGAACTGCGGGTGCGCAATTATAAGCAAGGCCAGAGATGGCGGTAATAGTTAAAATATATGAATTAAATACCGAATTAAAATAATAAATAATATTCTCACTTGTGAGGGGCCCGCTAGAGCAGCGCCCCGGGCACCTGCCATGAGGCCCACACCTCACCTCTCACATACTCCATTGAAATATGTCCTGCCATTCATCGTATTTAAAGCGTGAATCAAATACTTCTAACAATACATTGCGAACTTCTTTAGAGTTAACTTTATTTAATGTTACAAAAAAGTTAGTCTGTCAGCCATTGTTTATAGATGGCGCTGGCGGCGGCTAGGCTAAGCGACCGCCTCTGGCGACCACTGACGGCGGCGGGAGTCACCGTCTCTGGCGACCTAACTCATCGAGGTTCACACACACAAAATATTATTGTGTAATATTGTATTTTTAATGTTATTTATATATACAAGAGTTCTTACAGCCTTAAGTTTACATTTCTGTTATGTTATTTGGACGGAGGGGTGGAGGCAGGAACCCTGCACTTAGACTTGTCCTGAAAACCTGGCGTCGAATTTAAACATAAGTTAATTAAACTACGGCTTATAATTCCTCATAACTATATAATTATATTATATAATAATGAGGTTATAATAATTATAGCCTCATAGTCTGACATCTAATTATTTCCCATTTGTTAATTTTAACAAATTAGACAAAGTTACTAAAAATATCATTATGTAATTAGAACAAGTTTGCAGCATTATTTTCTTATTAATGTCTTAAAATTGACAAACTAAAGGCATTCCCTCTCCCCATCCTACACAGATTTAAGGACACAATTTGTTATGCATCTTGGCGGGAATTCTTGCCATATTCCTAACTTATTCTCGTCAACACTTATAAAATGCTAAATTTAGGGCCTTACAAGTCACTTATATATATATATATATATATATATATATATATATATATATATATATATATAAAGTATTTATATTCATAATTGTGTCATGTGTGATGAGATATAATATGGGCATATATGATATAATATGAGATATAATATGATATATATATATATATATATATATATATATATATATTATATATATATATATATATATATTATATATATATATATATATATATATATATATATATATATATATATATATATATATATATATATATATAATTGGCTTGTATTGAAGGTAACAGAGATACAATATACAATATTTCTTTATGGGTGTAACTCAAACTTAGAATGGGGGAAAAAATTTAATTAAAAGTTTTATTATTATTATTATTATTATTATTTTCTACCACAGACGTGGTCACACATTAACAATGCTAACCAACATATATGCAATTTCTTCTGTCCTCCATGGATAGGGGTTAGAGATTTTTAAAACATATAGTTCAGGGATTTATTGAACAATCAACCACAGAAGGTGATTATAGTGCTTTTAAAATGATAGGCTAAGCTACATACGTAAATACATAAATACACAGATTTACGTATGCCCTACATAAGTGTTCGATGTGTCTTTTACATAGTGTCATTAATGTGCATTTACAAAGGTGAAATGGAATTTTGATCAGCTTCCATATATACTTTATACACATACATATATACACACACACTCACATACGTACATATACATATATACATGCATATATACACACACACATGCATACACATACATTTGTCTCTTTTACTCTGACAGGGTGAGATAGCTGATAGAGAAACTAATGTGCAATTAAGCACTTAATCACTGAAGGTGATTAAGGTGCTTTCACAAGCTCAGGTTATATAGTTACATCACATACATTCATTGTATAATTGATGCATTACATGGTTAATCTAGGGTACAAGTCCAATATATCATCAAGTGTTCCAGTACTCTTATAGTAGTTACAGAGTTAAAAATTTCTGCCCGAAACGCATTGCGTAATAGTGGCTTTAGGCATTGTATGTACTAGCTCTATCTATGAATCGATCCATTTATGTAAGACCCCTTGTATGTATGTACCTTACCTGAATAAACATATTTATTTATTTATTTAAATTAAAATTGAGTGAGGCGCCGGGAGGAATTTGGTCGCCAGAAGCGGTCGCCGGTGGGAAAAAAAACTGTTTCAGGGGAGTAACTTCCTGTCAGGCGGCAGAGCAGCAGCAGCAGCAGACTGGAAGATGGCAGACTCTCGGGAACCTCCCCCTCTCTTTAATGACGACGACGACTCCCACAAGGATGACGACACTGAGGACCTCTTCACCTCGGCCGTCCAGGTGAGTAGAGGGACCTGATGGTGGAGGTTAGTGAGAGGAAGTTAGTGTAGTGGTGATCTGAGGTTAGTGTTGGGATCCTCCCCCTTACTGACGTATCTCCTCCTCCTGCACCACCTTCAGTATGTCCTAGTGCTTCAGGGGCTGGTTTAATGTCCACCAGTAGTGAGGTGCTGGCACTACCGCACGCTGGGTCAGTGTAGCTGGAAATTGAAGTAAAGGTTTTGATCAATTTTGAGGCATATCGTATGTTAGAACTCTTTAGTATTGTCAGTAACTCCTTTGAGTGTGGTGTGTATAATATTTTGGTTAACTCTTTAAGGCTGCTGCTCATACATTTGTCATGATTGTGTGTTTTACTGATGCTATCCTGTGTGTGCTCTTTATGATAGGCCGGATATGATATCGGTTCTCTACCTTGAGATGATTTCGGGGCTCAGCATCCCCGCGGCCCGGTCCTCGAGGGGGGGCCTTACATGTTATCGACCTGCATGTAGTTGCTTTCCATGTTTACTG
Source organism: Procambarus virginalis (assembly GCA_020271785.1). NCBI lineage: Eukaryota > Metazoa > Arthropoda > Malacostraca > Decapoda > Cambaridae > Procambarus > Procambarus virginalis. Next base: position 6,055,192 of record WNGS01005680.1, read on the forward strand.
ATATTGTTGTTTTCTCCATATGTTTTCTGCAACATTTCATTATAATGGACTGTTTATATTAATTCCTGTTTGTATGCCTATCTTTAAATTTGTTTTTGCTACGTTGATGGAATTCTTACCAATTAATGGTTTGTAATGCTGTTTTGCTAATAATAGAACACGCTATCCTTATCGAAAGTAATAGGGTAAAGTTGCTGGGTTCTGGCCACTTCGTGATTGTTAAAAATTGGGGCTCGTGCTATTCTGATAAGTTATTCTAGAGACCAGTGCACATTATGGTAAAGTCACTGGTATATAATATAGCCACTGGTGAATAAAAAACCTACCGTGCCTACATTGTTTGATTCAATGAAACCAAAAATATGCTAGTTACCTAGGAACTATGAATATACAGTACAATGCTTCTATGACATTTTGAAAAATTATTTAATTCGATTACCAGTCATTAGAAATGTTTTCTATTAAAATAATAAATCTTAGGCTTAAGAGTTGAAGTAAAATCTTGAATTTGTTGGATGGAATCATCTTAGATGTTATTGACTTGACAGAGCATGGGTATTTATTGATATTAGTAATGGTAGGTACAAAAGTATCCCAGCTGGTAGAAAGCAACATTGCCAGATTACACCGAGTACAGTACAGTACTCTACTGCAGATCAGGGACACTCACTCACTCACCATATGCATGATATGCCTTCACTATATGTACTGTGTTGCACATAAGCCCCATGCAATACATGTGTGTGTTGCTGTAATATGGTTGTTGCATTTTAGATTAGCATTTTAGTGTTTTGTGGTGGTTTTCCTAAGGCTAATTGGTGGATAATGTTTAAACCCTGAACTAAATTTTAAAATTTCAAGTTATTATAAGAAGTGAAATTACATCGACCAGATTTAATATTTAGAAACAAATATAATCACATTGAGGTCAGTGTAAGAAACTGTTACTTCACCACAGTAGATAATGCATCAAATACAGACGTGTTACTTATGTACACGTATATACAAGAAGGTAAATGTATAAGAACAGATTTTGGTGATTAAATGGTGTACAAGTATTCTTGGAAAGCCACTTACATGCTTAATGATTTGGGCAAATCTTTGAAGATTACACAAGATTTGCAGTGAATTTTTAGTTAAAATTGGTGAACAGGTAACCTTATTCTCATGTCATATTCTTATGCCATAGAATAACTATGCTACTGTAAGCCTTTCAGAATCCAGTCAGTTATGTGGCTTGTCTGTTCATTGCATTTTAAATACCATTACTGGTATACAGAAGCAAGCCAGTGTAACTGAATAATTGTAGGAACCTGAAATGGTCTGATAAACTTTACCTGCCAAAAGTAAAGGCCATCCTCAAGGCTGGTTACTCCATGTGTAAGTTATAACTTACTAACATTAAGGGGTAAGTCATTTTTATACTGTACTCTACTTACGTCAACTTGATTAAAACTTTGCTTGAGAAATGTTAAACTCACTCCCAGCTCATATAAATAGTGTACTGCATACTCCTAAAACATTAGTTGGGACTGACTTCTGGTCTGTTAATCCAGAGACTTAATACAGTACTGTACTCTCTTCCTGAGTTAACTGACCATTGTTTGTATGATCAAGAGCTTATCTGGGTTGGACTTTTATTTTTCACTATGATTTCCAGTACAGTATATTGTCTCGGGATAATCTGACCAGTGGTTGTATAATCTGGATGTCTTGCCTAAATCTGAGACCAGACAGTTAACCTGAAGATTTGGATAATAGTGTGTAAAGCGTACACCTTAATTAACCTAACCAACCCAAACCACCTAGTCTAATGTAGGTATAATTATGAACTGAACCTAACAAACCAAGGCCTATTATATTTGTTTTGTGTTTTACTCTGAAAAATTAACCTGCAAAATTTGTTATATATTGACTTAATGAATAGGTACTGTATGTATCAGCTGTGAACGTGTCCTAACAAGCTATGCCAGTATGTATGCATTTGGTCAGGTTCTGTCTTGTCGATGCAATTTCTTTTTTATTATTATGAAGGGGGAGGGGTTGAGAATACAGTACTATATAAAAATATACTACAGTAATGTCATTTATGTTTATAGCTATGTTCTTTAAATATTTATTTTCTCCTTAACGGTTGGCAAATTAAATATAAGTTTTGTATAGTAAATGGAATATCAAATCATGAATCAGATTTAACTTTACAAAATTAACAATACGATTTCTGTATTAGTGTAGTGGTGCTGGTTCTCCGAGATGCTGTGTGGTGTTTAAGATGGGAAGAATAGATGTGTGTTTCTCTTTTAATATCTTTAGCCATCTCATCTTTTACTGCTTTCTTATCTTGTACTGGCTGATGCCTCCCCACCCAATGAAAATGGGATCCTGGGGGGTCATGATGCTGTATGATGAACATTAGACTAGTAACACCTAGAAGATTGTTGTTCATTACCTTATACTTGGTCACTTAAGATGCCATGAAATGCCTAATTAGAAATAGTTTGACATAACTTTTATTTTGTAATTATTATTACCTGTATTAGTATTATCATTTTTATGCTTATTATTATTATTATTACATTATTATTATTATTATTATTTAAATGATTTAGATTTTTGTCTTTTGTCATGATTAAGAACTTTATTTTGCTTGGCTTGTTAGATTTGTTTAGCTTTAAGCACTAACTGAATGTTTTCTTATCTCACATGGGCATGAGTGCCATGTTATGAGACCTCCGAGTTGCTGTCATATATGCTCTTGGAATGCCAGTTGATTATTTTTCATGCTGCTTTTTAGTCATTTATAGGGAATCATTGTTGCACAGTAATTGATTAACTATTAATAATGATTATTTTCTAGATAGTGACTGCATTTTTATTCTCCCTAAGGTAGGGCATATACAAAATAACAATAGATGTTTTCTTTTGTAATAGTCTCAACTGACATAAGTAGACAAAAAATGTGCTTTCTTATTTTAATTTGTTATTTTGTTTTGCAAGTTATTTTTTGTAGATTTTTTGCTTAAACAATTGTGAAAAAAAAGGTTTCACAAGCTGACAATATTTTCTTGATTTCTTGATGTTCATGACTTTGGTCAACCCTAAACATGGAGTGCATCAGTTAGCTGCATGTTTTGTGGTAGTGGTAATAGTTATCACTCGTGTTGTTGCAGTCGCCCGTGAGCGAGCAGACTACTCCCGAGGACTGCAGGAGGCAGGAGGGTGCTGGTGACCCTCTCACTTCTTCCCCACCTGCTGCATCCCTCACCCCTGACCCCCCAGTTGGTGGCCATTCTGACTTTTTTGAGTCTAGTGAGGAAGCCACTGAGGGCGGCTTCTCCTCCGTGCCTTTGGAGCATCCTGCTGGGGGGGGAGGCACGCAGCAGGTCAGCACTGAGGCACAAGACCCTGCTCCTTCACCTTCGCCCTCTCCTTCCAGCACCACACCAGCACCCTTCACTACTATCAGCCCTGCTGAAGAGTCTTTTTCCACACACACACAATCCACTGCCTCCAACTCAACTGAGAGTTGCACTTCGGTCCCTCCACTTTCTCCTATTTTCAGCATTATTGAAGGACCTCAGAGTAATTCTCTACCCATCACTTCACACAGTTCTATTGAACAGCCCTTTACACACCTTCCCTCAGATAACATTATTCCTACTTACCGATCTTCTGTCCACCTAGTCTCGGCTCAATCCAACCATGCTGAAGACGCTCATCTAGTGCTACAATCCTCTTGTCATAAACAGGAATTCCCACCTTTACCTCCACCAATTTCAACATCCAGTACTGAACTTGATTTCGGCATGACCCTTCCACAGGAGCTGTCGTCTCAACTTGCCCCAACCCTGGTAGATGCACCTTCTGTAGAACCAGCAAACATGAATAGTTTTAACATCCCTGCTGAGGAAGCTAATTCCCTGGATGCTGCTCCTAATGCCACTGTGAAACCTGCTGCTAATGGTGCTATCCTTGATGACCAATCTCCTAATTCTAATGATGATATTGTTGATGCTGCTGATTCTGCTTCCAAAACCACAGATGCACCCACTACTCAAAAGCTTGATACTGATCCCACTTCCATGCATGATGCACTCACTTTCCTAGGTGATGGTGACACTACTGAAATCTCCCTTGATGACAACACTCAGGTTTGGACCCTGGCTAAACTTTTTCTTGAGCGTGCTGTTCCTGTGTATCAATACTAAGATTTCATTGGGGCTGCCTCCTTTCACATTAAAATATAAGCAATTAATTCCTATATGAGAAATAAGACATCTGTAAGGGTTCTGAGAGATAAGTGTATTTCATCACTTTAGAATCATCACTTTAGAATTGTTTAGTAGTGTCTTGCATGGCTACATACTAATTACTTTTTAATTGGCGAGGGAATTGGAAGGTTTTAAGCCTTCTGATGTCCTCAGGCTTGCTTTAATGCAATTCCTTTGCAGGTAAGCATATGTAACACTAATATATATATATATATATATATATATATATATATAATACAGTATATATATTATATATATAATATAATACTAGTGTGTGTGTGTATATATATATATATATATAATATATATACAGTGGTACCTCAGTTTAAGAGTTTAATTCGTTCCTGGAGACAGCTCTTATTCCGAAAAACTCGTATTCTGAAGCTAATTTCCCCATAAGAAATAATGGGAAATGAATTAATCCGTTCCTGACTACCCCAAAACCCCATATCAAACTAAATTTTTATACCAATTCATCTAAATAAACCTACAAAACTATGTTCAAGTTATTACTTACCTTGCTCTTGAATGCTGTAGGCGTATGGAAGATGGTGAGGAGGGGGGAGGAGGAGAGGAGTTACTGTTTGGAAGGGGAGTCCCTTTCTATTATCACATCAGGCAGTGAGGACTTCACTGGTATGCACACACTGGCACATTTTGCCTGCATACCACTAGGACTTGCTTGTCTTACTAAGAATTTCTCTAAAGACACTTGTTTTTCCCTACATTTTAACACTTGTCTGTAGTAAGACATCACATTATCATTTAAAAGGTCAATGCAACGGCCTGCTACAGCTTTATCTGGGTGAGTTTTTTCAACAAAACTTTGCAGTTCTTCCCATACTTCACACATTTTCTTAATCAAGGAGGGACATCCTCTACTGCCTCTACTCACAGCTATTTTCTTAGGTTGAACCTTATCAATGGCTTTCTTGAGACCCATGGTGAGATATATAATAACAACTGTATAGTCAATGACCAAAAATCCAACAAAACACTGAAAATCCAGGTGAAGAATTGATGTGGGATAGTCACTGGGCGCGAGACAATGGTAAACTGAGGCGGAGTGGCGGAGGGGCGACGATCGCCGATCGACCACGCGCTAGGTCGGCCTGTACGCGTATCAACAAACTCGCGTCCCGAGGTAACCCTCGCATTCCGAGACATAATTTTCGAGGAAATCCTGCTCGTATTCCGAAAAACTCGCATACAGGGACACTCGCATTCCGAGGTACCACTGTGTGTGGGTATGTATATATATAGATATTATATAGATATAGATATAGATAGATAGAGATATAGATATGGATAGAGATATATATAGATACATATAGTATATATAATAATAGCGATATATATATATGATCATATATCCTAGAATATACTCTAGATCTATACTAATATATCTCTTAGCTATCGATATCGTATATATCTTATCTCTCTCTCTCTACTCTCTAGCTCTCTCTCTCTATCTCCTCCCTCTCCTCTCTCTCTCATCTCTCCTTGGTCGTGGCCCCTCCATCTTTGTCTATGTATGTGGTTCTTTTAATAATTATAAGCTTAATTTCAAACTACTGTGTCTAATGGTTTATTATATGAATCTACTCCAGAATTTGGGTTATGTAGGATACCTTAATACCCTTGAATTTACTTAAATCTCATAAATTAAAAATAAACTTATAGTAAGGAATACAGTAACATAAATCTGTAATTATGCTTGCTTGCATTATATAGTTATCCCTGGTACAGTACAGGACATGGGTTACCATGTGAGTTTTACCTACTCTCTTCTTTTTCTTTCCTAATGCTTTATTTCTAGACAGTATCTTGAGTTCATCTTCATCAACTTGAAACTGAAAACATTTATGTATTGCTTTACAGTATATCTTACCTCCCATTTTGGTAACCAAATTTGAGTTTTGTTGGGAACAATTTTCAATTTGTCACTTCCTGATGTCAGATGTGTTTAATAATTTGATTTAAATAGAGGGCCACAAAATGATTTCTTTTGCTGTAGTCAGTAGTGCTGTATTTCATCTCAGAAATCTCAAGCATTGTTTAATATAATCACTTTAAATTGACACTCCTGTGCCAGTTTTCAAACTTAACTATTCCTAAAAATTTTAATTGAATGTATTTGGCCATTACATTACTTAAAATTAAAAAAAATTGATGCTGTTGTTTGCTTAAAGAATTTATATAAGTAAATCATTTGTTACTTATTCATCCATGCCAGTTGTTAATTTTTGTTCGGCCAGCTGTTCTACCGCTGAATAGTTTGGTTATCCTTGAGAGCTTCCAACAAAATTTATTTTTGTCATGTTAGTAAACACTGAAGAATTGTATACCACTCACATTCCTTGACATTTAAATGGAAATATTGATGATACTGCCACCATGACAGTTCCAAGTGTGGGGAACATGTTTACAAAGGTTTCCACTATAAATAAACCAAAAGAAATTTTCTATGATTTTAAGCAGAAAAGGAGATGGTTTCCCATACAGTACAGTGTGTGCACTGAATACAAATTGAGCAGGGTAACACAGATTTAGAATACTATGCATAAGATCTATCAGTGTTACGCTCACAGTGATAGAGTAATGCAGCAGAGACAAGCAATCAGTCAAACTATGGTAAAGATTGTTAGTGATGCTGTATGGAAGCATATAGGTAATACTCCCTCCAGGATGGTATTGTTGGATCAAATTCAGACGATTATAATCATATAATTGTTGGTGTTATAGTTTGTCCATGGTTAGGCTGAAAAAATTTGATTTACTGCACAGTTTTCGATATAAGTTAAATAAATTAAAAAAAAAATCTTAGAAAATATTGATGGTACAAAATGGCATAAACCACACATTACAATGAAACAAAGTACACATTCTTATTTGGCCAGATTGTGTGGTGAAAATTCTTGCATTTCCCCACAAGATTTTTTTCTAGAAATTAAAAAAAAAAAACTAAAATTATATAAAAAGGAAGATTACAGGAAAGTGGAAAAAAATGTATACTGTAAGAGCTCTGTAATTCAGATTCTGATAACCCAAACTCTTAAGTAATCTCAGTGAATTCACATTTGATTTTTTGATCCATTTTAACCTTTTAACCCGACTAGGAATTTGGTGTTAATATTATACGAAACATTTCCAGTTATACAAAACGTGGAAACTTAATAAAACAGTGCTTGACTTATCAACTTGAATAGAGACTCGGATTACTCTGAGATTTATGCTGAGAAGAATCTTGAATGAATTTGAATGTTCATTTTAACGTTTCCGTTAATTAGAATGGGTTAACTCCAATGAGGGCAGACCTCGTATGATTAGATTTGTTTTTTGGAGCGCAAATAAATATCCCCTTTCTGACCCAGCAAGGCAGGACCTTGCCTTTCCACCACATTCATAAATTCAAGAAACCTATTTGCCACCTCACAAAAACTGTTACATTGTCCACTATTATCCTTGCTATATAGAATGCTGTTGTCCTCTTGGCCAACATTATTTATGTCTCCAGGAGGTGTCACTGGAGGAGGATCCAGATGGGGCTTTATTTGAGTCTACCTCAACTCCTAAGTTACAACTTAACCAGGTTAGTATGATTTGCTTGTGCCACAGTGTTTACCCTGCCCATGGATTTTAAAGTACCTGAAATGTGAAACAGAACAACAGATTACATACAGTATGGTGATATACTGTGATGTCATTTGAGAAAATCATTGTGGGAATAGTCTATTAAGAGGAATTCTAATCGTTGTATAAATTGATATCATTTGTTGGGAGATCATCAGTTGAAAAGATTATACAACATATTCAGGCATTATTGGAATGGTTATACCTTGTTGTTTTAATTTAGTTTACTCATTTTACTCTCAACTTTGTGTATCTACGTGGCTCCCATTTACATCTACGGTCATTTTGAAGGCCAAAATTAAATGTATATTTTGATACATGGCATCAATACATAGTTATTTAGCAGCAAGTATAAAAACCTATTGTCTTACGAAATTTGAGTACAGGTTCCAAGATATTTGGGAGTTTGTGGAAGTCTTGAGTAAAGGTTAGTGTGGTGAAATGGAATAAACGTACGAAGGTAAAAGGTAAGATGTGAAGTGGGAAACCAACAATGAATCAGAAGCTTCAGAAGCAGGCATTTGTGAGTCACTGGGAACCAATTATTTGGGGAATACTATAGACAAATTAGTGTCTAAACCTCCCAAAATGCTAGGTTGCTGCATAGGTCAGTTAACATTAGTGATATTTTAAATAAAAACATTTTTTTCTTGTAGGATCATAGTGACCACTCGTTGCCAGCTTCCAGTATCTTGCCACCAGTGGGAGTGCCAATAACCCCTCCAGTAGTTCCCATGACGCCAACGACCACACCGAACCTTACTCCAAGCATCACTCCAGCAGCTCCGACTCCAATAACTCCTGTGACTGTGTCGAGACCATCACCTGAGCAGGTAACTTAATAGATGAATGATTGTGAATTGCTTGTCTTGCCCCCATTATTTAATTTGTAATGTTGTAACTAGCTGTAGAGCATTGTAAGGTAATTATCAGGAAAAAGTGCCAAGCCATTATGACTTACAGAGCACTTGGAAGGGACATGAGGAGAAGGATTTAGGATATTATGGAGGAAAGCAGTGGTGCCCATTTTATTTAGTAAAAGTCTTGACTTAAAACACAAGTTGCTGAAACATGATCTAAAAAGTCCAATTTGGATAGTATAGTGTGACTGCATTGTTCATGTGTAGTAAAAATTGGCCTAAAATGTGTGAAAATTAGGGAGATTTTGGGTATTATGAGGGTTTTGAGGGTATGTCATTGTGTATGGCTTTTGGATGCATTGGGTAGGTTTGTGGGTTTGGGGTGGTCTTTGTGTGTGTGTGTGTGTAGGTTTTTGTGTGCACTAGAAAACAAAAGTCCCTCAGAAAGAATCCTATCTTTGGGAAAAGTTGTCACGTCCAGCCGTCTGTCTTTGCAAGCCTTGTAAGTACAATACATGTAAACAAATCACTTCCCACTGGTTGTTATTTTTTTTTTGTATTCTTTTAATATTATAATATGATTAAAGTTTGAGCATTTATCTCATTTCAGTTGGAAAGTGAGAGTGGAGACGAGTTCATTCAGGTCACGATTTCTGATCCTCAAAAAATTGGTGAAGGAATGAGTTCATACATGGCATACAAGGTCACCACTAAGACAAATATTACTTACTTCAGGTGAGTGAACCCGTGTTCATTTATTGGTAGTGGTGTGGAGAATTTGATGGGTTAGTTTTGTGACATATTAGAATGACAAATATATAATGAGAGGGATTGGATCCTAAGGTATGTTAAGGGAAACATGTTAAAGAATTGTGTAAAATATTAGATGAATAATAATGACTTTTCTTGATGAAACTGTAAATTAGTGAAAAGTTCTTGTAAGCAAATTCATTTTCAAGGGAAGTCGGTAGAAATTTTGAGATTTATACTAGAAAGGCTTTCATTGGTAGCTTCTTTATGCTTGCTACCTGGCAAACTCCACCCAATTCAGTCCTCGTCAGGACCTTGCAATTCATATGAACCTACTGGGAACCAGAGGCCAAAACCTGGCCCCCTCTAGTGAGGCACAAGGAACAGGGAATCATAGAGCACCCTAACCCAGAAAAGGCCTCCAGCAAGGTAGCCAAGTTAAAACATACAAAAAGCAAGGTAAACAAAGTATAGAAAACCAGATGGTACAGCACCGAGACAAACCACCTAGTTGTAGTTACCTAAGTTGCAGGATGAGAGCTATGCTCATGGTGTCCCTGCCTTCCCAGTACTGTCATATGACAATTTGAAACTACTAATGATTTTAGCATATACCACCACCTCACTTGTTCCATCCATCTACCACTCTGTTTGCAAAAGTGAACTTGTAATGTTTTTTGGCAGCATTGTCTTCCCTAGTTTTAATTTATGAGCTCTTGTTCTTAACGTTGTGGTTTTCAAGTATTGTTTGAAATTTTGTAGATTCCTGTTAGTATTTTGTACATAGTGGTCATATCACCTCTGCACACCTTCCTCCTTGATCCCATAATGGGGAAGGGAGGATGCCAAGGTCCCACCAGAAAGAGGCATTTCATCAAAGCTGTGGAAGAATTTTATTAAGAGTACTGTTCGTTGTTTTGTTTTCATACTGTATACAGTATTTACTTCTGATTGTAATTACTTTAAACCTGATACTGTTCACACTTGCATTGGGAATCTAACATTTACTATATTTATAAGGAATTTTTTGCTCTGTTTATTAATACAGTATTATAGCACTTTATCACATTATATTGGCATAATGTGATTAGTTAGTATCTAGCTAGGGAGACCGGCTCTAGGGAGCCGGTCGGCTGAGCGGATAGCACGCTGGACTTGTGATCCTGTGGTCCCGGGTTCGATCCCGGGCGCCGGCGAGAAACAATGGGCAGAGTTTCTTTCACCCTATGCCCCTGTTACCTAGCAGTAAAATAGGTACCTGGGTGTTAGTCAGCTGTCACGGGTGCTTCCTGGGGGTGGAGGCCTGGTCGAGGACCGGGCCACGGGGACACTGAAGCCCCGAAATCATCTCAAGATAACCTCAAGATAGCTATTCATATAAGCAAGTTTTATGTATTTCAATCCTGCTCACTTAAATTGTGGAATAGTATATTTTAATTAATATGTATTGTCATTTTTCAAAATTAATGAAGTAATTCAATCATTTTCATGCCAGAAAAAAAACTGGAGTGTGATGCGTCGGTTCAGTGATTTCCTTGGGTTGCATAGGAAGTTAGTGGAGAAACATCTTCATTCTGGCCGTATTATTCCTCCAGCCCCGGAAAAGTCTGCCATTGGTACTACAAAGATCAAGGTAAGTCAATTTTTTTTATATAGTTTGTAAATACTTTATAAGTATATACCATATGTGAAAAAGTGAAATATTAGTGCTTTACTATGAGTTACTACAAGGGAGTGAGATCTAGCTCGCTATCACCCACCTAGTCATTTATATCTGGCGTGCCAGTTACCTATCTACATGTTCATAATATTTTTACTTCATGTTATGGATGAAGTGACTTCACCAAATGATCACCAATAATGAGTACAAGAATTTCCTTACATTTAACTCGGTTGCTATCCAGCTTTCACTGGTATTCTCTTGTCCCAGTTTCAATTTAAATAGGCTACCCCATGTCTATATTGTTTATTTCCTTCAGTATCTTGTATGTAGGAATCATATCCTGTTTCTTCTCTCCTTCAAGGTTGAGTTTCCTTAACCTGTTGTTATAGCTGAGCCCTCACAAATCTAGTACAAATCTAGTTGCATACATCTGTAGTGAACTTTCTCATTTTTGCCTTGTGCGCTTCCACGGCAGTTCTGCATACCCTTGTAATTTTCTCACATAGGCAGTGTGTATAGACTACAATATGTCTTGGGTTTTTGTAGTTGCCTTTTCCTAATGGTGTAGTTACCAACAGGTCTCCTATCTCCTTTTCTTATCTTCATTACCTTACACTTATTTGGATTCAATTTCAGCAGCCATTTATCTGCCCAGTCCTGAAGTTTGTCAAGGTCCTCTTACAACCCATTCCAATCCTCCTCAGTTGTTACTCATTAATTTAGTATCTATGGTTATCTTAAAATTCTGTACATAACTCTTAAAAGATATTTGAGAATTCCATGTCTTGCTGCCTATAATTTTTGTCTAATAGCTATGAATATTTTTCTCAATCAGTTGAGTAGTGACAAGAGCACTGACTCTGCTTCATCAGACTTCATTGAAAAACGTCGAGCATCTCTTGAGCGCTACATGAACCGTACAGGTTCCCACCCAACACTAAGAGCAGACCCAGATTTTAGGGAGTTTATTGAGTTAGGTGAGTATTATGAAACTTCTTTATCTGATAGGTATTAGCACAAGTATGATTTGCATATTTCCCCTTGTATTCAGAAAATTTTAACTACTTCATATTCCAATGATGCACAAAATACTACTTTGCATCCTGACAATGAAGTGTGTGTTAAATTTTACCTTAACGTGAATCTTGAGTCATAATATTATGGATTGTTCAAATCACACCTCTATTCATTTTATAAATATGTATGGAGATATCGTGGGTACAGCACACATTCCATTGTCATTTTATGGAACATTCTCCTCTTTCAACTTGTATCAAATTTTGCAATTATCCTAATATAACTAGGTTTAGTAAACTAAAAAGTCAGTAACTTTCTTAGTGTTCGGAGACTGGTATTCTCCACAAATATTCCCTATTGCCATTATACGACATGCAAACTTTTTGTGTATTATCATTTTCCTTGCTTCAGTATTTGTTTAGGATAGTTAATTATGCATTGAACATTTGCAGATGCAGAGTTACCTAGAGCTACACAAACATCAGCCCTTAGTAGTGCAGGCGTACTACGACTGTTTAATAGAGTGGGAGAGACGGTTAACAAGATGACTTTCAAAATGGACGAGAGTGATCAGGTATGATATATATTACACTGTTAGCATATATAAATCTAAACTGTTGAATGTCTGCTGCTGCTTTGTATCTTAATAAATATGACATTCATATTTTTTTCATTTGGGTTATTACTGTGGAACTTTTCTTTTGCAGTTGTGTGTTTTGTTGCATTTACAGAATTATATATAAAATCTGTTCTTGTTCTTCATTTACATAGTTCAAGCATGTCTGTACACTCTTGTACCTCATAATTATATTTAAAATAAATGTAGGTGCTTACCTATATTGACATCCAGCATTGTTCATTCAAATAGGTTCCAATAATCTATTTAATGTAACATACATACAGTACTGACCTTCAATATATTTAGTGTCAAAACATTCTCAGGGTTGTCATTCATTTGACATTAGTCATTGTATGTCAAATTTGATACCATCTCTGCCGTATCATTAGTACATCAGTTTGTATATGCCTGATTCTCACTTTTTCTGACTGCAATTGAAGGAATTATCAGGAAGAAAGCACCAAGCCATTGAGATAAATGTCACAACTTCTATATTGGCACTGAATGTTGATCATCCATTTCCTACATTACATTGGAAGCTATTAAGAGTGTAGGGAGAATCTCCTGAGTAAGTCATTTCTTAAGCAAGACACCATGTACTATGCCCCTATGATGTCGAGTTTGAAAGTGGCACCAATTGGTGTAATTGCACATCTGTGTATTGATTCAATGCATAAATATGCAATTATCTTTGCTTTGCATCCCTCCTCTCCCACCCCACCCCACCC
>WNGS01005680.1:6075139-6086447 GCA_020271785.1 Procambarus virginalis
ACCACCACCACAAATGCTGATCACATGAGAAACATTTTATCTGAAGAAACCTCCATGTTATACAAATTATCAAAGAAAAGAGAGATATAAAGTAATTACTTATTTTTTTTATATTTACCAGAATAAACTCATCAATATCATCACTATCCTATTTTCCACTTTCATAAGGTAGGGAAGGTATCAGCCAGAAGAAAAGGTTATCAACATGGCAAAGGATGGGTTAATTAAAAATATCTCATCCATTCATTCTTATCATTAACATTAGATAGCATCACAGATCACGTACCAACACACCCCAGCACCCTACCACTTCCTAACGCAAGGCAAAACATACCTGAGCATGGTGGATGGTCTGTCCTCTCTCTGTAGATTCAGCCAGCTGGTGAAGTGCTCTGCTAAGGGAAGAGTGCTCCTCTACACTACTTAAAACAGCTGCAGACTTTGCAAATGCAGCTGTACTGGTAGCCAACTCCCGACGATATGCCACCAAACCCTCCATGGCGGCATGAAGTTTGCGTAGCTGTGAGTCGAGGCTCTCAATTTGCTGTGTCTTTTCCTCAAACCACTGTTAGTATAGACAAAACATTAAACAATTTTATGATAACAGCATCAGTTAAAATTATTTGAGTCATACAAGAATATAACAGTTAAACACAAGGATGCTCAATCAATTTAAATTTGAATAGTAGTAATTAAATATATGAAAAAACTAACTTCTTATAAAACTAATGAATTTATGCCCTTTTACAATAACACATTAACCTTCAGTATAACTAACTGGTTGTTACTGGATAACAAACATGTAGAGAGAATATTTCAAAATACCTGTAACTAATCTTGTATGTATACAGGTCAAAATTAGGATTCTTAAATTCAGCTAAGCATTGCTATGAACATTTCATATGTAAAAAATCAAGCATTATCATTCTTACAGTTACATCATTTCATTTATAAATAATATGTTTTTTAATTTCAAGCAATATAAATTATTTGGATAGACCTCTCATGCACCATTAGGGTCTAGGGTCTTATGTAAGTCTAGAGAATATTAATATTTTTAATTATTATTGCGAAGTATTTGAAACTTCATAAAGTTCAAAGGTTATTGTACCATTTAAATATTACAGAAAAATTATTAACTTGAGATAATGTAACTCAATTTTATGCATTTAATACTCATTAACTTTTCAAACTTTTCAAAATACCGAGAACATTTCTATCAATTCATCACCGATACAGAAATTCAACAAATGAGAACATTCATGTCGCACAGCCAGAAATAAGAGATCCACATTGCACTAGTCCACTTGCACATTATTACTAAAAAAAAAAAAAAAATGCATAATTTACCTGTCCCTCAGTCTGAAAGCATGTGAGAAGGGCAAAAAAAAAAGTGCATCTTAAGAGATATATAACCAATTTATATATTGGCATTGAAAACCAGGTACTAGCCTAAGAACACGTCCTAGCATGATAATGATAATCAAATGCCAACATAACAATACATTCTAATGTGGCTTTGGTAACTTGGTGCTAATTTAAGACTACATACACACACACACCCATGGTCTTGATAGGTGCTAGCCTAAGAACATGGTTCTAACAAACCTTAATAACCAAGTGCTAGCCAAAGAACATGTCCTTACATGGTCTTGATAATCCAATACTAGCTTACACAAACACCACACACACACACACACACGTAGCCTAGATAATCAGATGCTAACATAAGTGTCTTAACATGACCACTAGCAGCACTGTATCACATCATGTAAGATCAACAACATGACAACAGAGCAAACCTTGTTTGTGTATCCCTAGTCTAAACATGGCAATATTTACATTTAGCTCCAGTGTAGTTTTTTAAACATCTTTGTCACAAGCATATTTGAAATGGTTCAAGAAATTGTTGTAAAATGTATTCCTAAGACTACAAGCACTCTCAAAATACTAATATTTAAAAACACTGCTTATTACAACTATGGTGAAACTTAAATCTATACATAATGAAATCACAATAGCATGATGTATCTGAGAAAATCTTTGGAGCAGGGCATTGGAACCAGACCAGCACCTAGGGAGACCCATGATGCTGATTCTACTCCACACAACCTTCTACTACATTCTCAGATAAATCTATACCTAATTTTTTTTTTTTATGAGGAATGGGTGATGAGAAAAAGTACTGGAGCAAGCACAGTACCCCTGGGGGACTGAGCTCTTAACGGTTGACGGGTTGGATTTTATTTTGTTGACTATTACACATTGGGTTCTGTTGGTCAGGAAATTGTAGATCCATCTGCCTACTTTTCCGGTAATTCCTTTTGAGCGCATTTTATGGGCAATAACACCATGGTCATTTATCAAAAGCTTTTGCGAAATCTGTGTAAATTACATCAGCATTTTGTTTGTCTTCCATAGCATCTAATCCATATCATAGTGGTCCAGCAACTGCGACAGGCAAGAGCGCCCTGTTCTGAAACCATGTTGTCCGGGTTATGGAGATGCTGTGATTCCATGTATTTTGTGATCTTACTTCTTAGCACTCCTCACAAAATTTTTATGATGTGCGCATGTTAGTGCTATCGGTCTGTAATTTTTTGCCTCTGCCTTATTCCTCCTTTATGAAGTGGTGCTATCTCTGCTGTTTTTTAGTATATCAGGAATAACGCCAGTATCTAGGCTTTGTCTCCACAGAATGTGAGGGCCTGCGATAGTGGTTTTTTACAGTTCTTGATGAATATGGAGTTCCAAGAATCCGGGCCTGGTGCGGAGTGCATAGGCATACTGTTTATGGCTTCTTCAAAATCCAGTGGGGATAGGGTGACGTCTGATATATGATTTGATGTTGGTATCATATCCATGAAAAATTCATTTGGGTTATCGATCTTTAGTGCGTTTAATGGCTCGCTGAAGACAGAGTCGTATTGCTTCCTCAGTAGCTCGCTCATTTCTTTGTTGTCATCGGTGAAAGTTCCATCTTCCTTTCGCAGGGGCCCGATACTAGATGTGGTTTTTGATCTTGATTTTGCATAGGAGAAAAAATATTTCGGGTTTCTCTCTATTTCACTGATGGCCTTTTGCTCTCTTTCCCTCTCCTGCGTTTTGTATGATTCTTGTAGCTTGAGTTCAATTTTCCTATTTCGCTACCTAACCTTCTTCGCCGTTCCTGAGATAGGGTGCGACTCTCAAGTTGTACCGCGATTCGTTTTTCTTCGCCTATATAGGGAACGACGTTCTCGTTCCAATCTGCATCTCTTCCTCTTTTTTCTTAGGGGGATGCGGTTTGTACATATTTTCTAGTGCTACTGAGCTTATTTTTTCCAGGCACTGGTTCAGGTTCGCATTTCCTAGCTGTTCTTCCCAGTTTATTTCTGTGAAGTCCTGGTTTATTTGCTCCCAGTTTATCTGTTTATTATTGAAGTTGAATTTGCTGAAATCTCCTCCACCGGGAATCTGGACTGGTTTTGAAGGTCTATTCCCCATGGTTGTCATAACTTCAATTAAGTTGATCTGAGTAACAGGTATTTGTAATCATTATGTTCCTGATCAATTCATCATTATTAGTGAAAATGAGGTCCAGCGTGTTCTCCTTCCTGGTTGGTTCTACTATTTGCTGGTTTAAGGCAAACCTGTCGCACATCCGTAGCAGGTCATTTGCATGTGCCTGTTCATTAAGGCTACTTCCTGGTATTCTTTCTGATATTACTGTATTAGCCAGGTGCTTCCATTTCAGGTGCCGTAGGTTGAAGTCCCCAAGCAGATGATGTTCGGAGCTGGATTTGTGAGGTTTTCCAAGCAGTGTTCTACTTTCATTAGTTGGTCTTTAAACTGCTGAGGGTTTGCCTCCGGTGACTTATATACAAGACAATAACTACATTTATAATCTCTATTTTGATTATCAGCACTTCCACCATATCATTTGAGGTGTTTTAGCAGCTCAGTACAGATGAGTGTGTCTTTGATGTATAGGCTGACCCCACCCTGAAGCCGGTGTTTCCTATCACATCTGAAAAGATTGTACTCTGAGATCCATATTTCACCATCATGGTAGTCCTTTGTGTGGGTTTCTGTTAGGGCTGCAAACACTGCATTTGCCTGAAGGAGACCATCTATAAAGTGAACTTTGTTGGATTTGCGTGTTTTTATACCTTGAATGTTGGCAAATATAAATGATGTTATCGTGGTAGTGGAAGTGCTGGATGCCTTACTTGGTGTTAATATCTGAGGCTCTGGTAAGGGGGCCACTGTGTTTGCGTCCAGGTGTGTTGTTTTCGAAGTGATTCGTCCAGTTTCGGTAGTGGTCGGTGTTGTGTGGTGTAGTACCTGTGTGTTTGTTGGTAATGTGTATTCCAGACTTGTGGGGTATCTCCCTTCCCCTCTGTAATCCTGTGGGTGGTTCCATCTGACTGTTCCTCTCTCTTATATTTTCTGCTCTGTTTCTGCCTTCCTCTAAAAAATTGCCGTATGTCATACTGATTTTCCCGTCTATACGGGAAACTAAAACTTTTCTGTACTATACCAAGGGTATAGTAATCAAAAGCTGCAGCAGTAATGGTCATATCAATTTATGACCATTAGTGCAGCAGGTGCCCCTTGCCAGACTTTGCTGGCTGCGGCTCGTGTGTCCTGCTCGGTTAACAAAGAACACACAGCAAAGATTATTCACTGTAAAGTGGTGTGGATTCACTTCTTGTAAAGTGGCGTGAATTCACTTCTTGTAAAGTGGTGTGAATTTCACTCTTGTAAAGTGTGTGAATTCACTTCTTGTAAAGTGGTGTGAATGCACTTCTTGTAAAGTGGTATGAATTCACCTCTTGTAAGTGGTGTGAATTCACTTATTGCTAACTATAGTTTTAAATATCAAGGCATACTTTGCAATTCATTTTCTGCCCTGCTTCATTGTTATACTGTATTGCAGACGAGGAGTCACAATGACGTGGCTGAAATATGTTGACCAAACCACACACTAGAAAGAGAAGGGACGGTGACGTTTCAGTCTGTCCTGGACCATTCTCAAGTCGATGGTGAAGAGACAAAACATCGTCGTTCCTTCACTTTCTAGTGTGTGGTTTGGTCAACTTATACTGTATACATTTTATTCCAGTCAACATGAATTCCAAAGGGTATTAAGTGATAATGATTGCAGTAATGCAGAAGCTAAGATGAAGGCCATTACTTTATACACAAAATGTTATATTTCATGATGGATTGATGCTGGTGTGAAAACCAGGAACTATCTTGGTCATCCTTATTCAACTGTGTTTGACATCCTTACTCAATGTGAGAAACTAACAGAAAGTGCACACTGTGCAAATCCTGTCGCTGCTCAAAGATTAATTCACACTCGTATTGATTTGATGGAGAACCTGAGGGTTTCTCAGTATTTTAATCAAGGACAAAACCAATACAATATCCATCTTAGCTTGTTGGAAATTCAGAAAGCCAGAAGTTTGTCTAAGAATTTACATCATCAACTAGTTGAGAGTTCACAAAACTGTTTGTTCAGAGCAGGCCAAATAAGTTTGTGTATGCCCTCTATTTGACTCCCACTAACCTCCAACTCTCACATTCTGCTTAAAGTCATTATGCCAACAAATCTACAAATTGTTGGTGAGTGCTCCTCTTACATATATTTTAACCATATTTGTTCTGTCTTTGTCTACACACTGTATTGGTGAATGTGGATACTCCTGTGCAGTGCTTAAATATTTATTTGGTATGGTTTGGAAAATATACAGAATGAAAATTCTTAGGAACATATCTCTTATTATATAATAGTAGTTATGGAAAGATTAGTTTTTATATACATGACTGTAATTTAATTATATGAGAGGTTTTTAAAGAACACATGTCATTAAATGAGGATCATCTATATGTGGAACACATCAAATTACTGAAGGTACTTACTTGATGATCTGAGCGATGGGAAGTTGATCGGTGGTCTGGGCGATTTTCAACCCGAGAATCTGTAACTTGCTGGTAGCTCAGTGGTGTGAGGTAAGGTAGAAATGGCGGTATCTGTGTGCCAGGTAATGGTTGATACTCATAGTGGGATCGAGACATTGAAGGATCAACAGTACTCATGCTCATGTTCATGTTGACTGTCAGTGAGTGGGTAGCAG
The DNA here is from genome assembly GCA_020271785.1 of Procambarus virginalis. NCBI lineage: Eukaryota > Metazoa > Arthropoda > Malacostraca > Decapoda > Cambaridae > Procambarus > Procambarus virginalis. The sequence continues at coordinate 6,081,265 of WNGS01005680.1, forward strand.
CACCACGAGCCACAGTCTTTACTTGAGTATTATCAACTTGTTGTTCTTGTGGAGCAAAGCCTTCCCCATTCACTCCACCCACAGTACCTACACTCATGCCTGCCACACACTTATTCCAGGCAGCATCAAGACGACAATCAGTGTAAGAGTAGGTGTATGGGTGAGACATATGATTGGGTGGGACAGCAGTGCGTGATGTTGATGAAGATGTCACTGTTCCACATCCTCCCATTCCTTCCCAACTTCTTCCTGCCCCATCCTCACTATATACAGTCATACGAGAATAATCGTCAAAGGTTCGTTGGTCGTGTCCATGACCTGGCCGTGTTGCAACTTCTCCACAAGAGGGATAGGCCACAGAATTATACCCTCCATCTTGTTGAAGTCTGCGCTGGCAAACGTCCATGGCATACTGGCGAGAATCTGAAGCATCACATGCTTTAGCTGTATGTTCTGTGCTTGATCCTTGCCTTCCAGACTGTCCCACATCCTTGTAAACGTTCTCAGGTGTGCCTGGCAACATTTCAGTTAGTCCACCACGCATGCTTTCACTCAAGTTAGCAAAGTATGATGACCCTGAAATAAATTGTTTGCATTAACACATCAACGCAATATTTACAACAATCTTCTTAAAATTTGTAGTTGTTATATTGTAATTAGTTAAAAGTTTTTGTAGTATCAACACAAAAATGGAATCAATACAGGAAGAGGCCAAACCCCCAATCATACCAGCGATACAAAGATGCGAGAAACAACTACACGGCAGTGAGGAGAGAGGCAGAAAGAAATTTTGAAAAAGGGATTGCAGACAAATGTAAAACAGAACCAGGTCTATTCTATAAATTCATAAACAACAAATTGCAGGTAAAGGATAATATTCAGAGGTTGAAAATGGGAAATAGATTCACGGAAAATGAAAAGGAAATGTGTGAAACATTAAACGAAAAGTTCCAAAGTGTGTTTGTACAAAATGAAATCTTCAGGGAACCAAATACAATAAGAATTCCAGAGAACAACATAGAGCACATAGAGGTGTCTAGAGACGAAGTGGAAAAAATGCTCAAAGAGCTAAATAAGAACAAAGCAGTTGGTCCAGATGGAGTTTCACCATGGGTTCTGAGAGAATGTGCACCTGAGCTCAGCATCCCTCTTCAACTGATCTTTCAGGCATCCCTGTTTACAGGAGTTGTAGCTGATGTGTGGAAAAAGGCTAACATAGTTCCAATTTACAAGAGTGGAAGCAGGGAAGACCCCCTTAATTATAGACCGGTATCATTGACAAGTGTAATAGTCAAAATATTGGAAAAAATAATTAAAACTAAATGGGTAGCACACCTGGAGAGAAATGATATAATATCAGACAGACAGTATGGTTTTCGATCTGGTAGATCCTGTGTATCGAATTTACTCAGTTTTTATGATCGAGCAACAGAGATATTACAGGAAAGAGATGGTTGGGCTGACTGCATCTATCTGGACCTAAAAAAGGCTTTCGACAGAGTTCCACATAAGAGGTTGTTCTGGAAACTGGAAAATATTGGAGGAGTGACAGGTACGCTTCTAACATGGATGAAAAACTTTCTGACCGATAGAAAAATGAGGGCTGTGATCAGAGGCAATGTATCGGACTGGAGAAATGTCACAAGTGGAGTACCACAGGGTTCAGTTCTTGCACCAGTGATGTTTATTGTCTACATAAATGATCTACCAGTTGGTATACAGAATTATATGAACATGTTTGCTGATGATGCTAAGATAATAGGAAGGATAAGAAATTTAGATGATTGTCATGCCCTTCAAGAAGACCTGGATAAAATAAGTATATGGAGCACCACTTGGCAAATGGAATTTAATGTTAATAAATGTCATGTTATGGAATGTGGAATAGGAGAACATAGACCCCACACAACCTATATATTATGTGAGAAATCTTTAAAGAACTCTGAGAAAGAAAGAGATCTAGGGGTGGTTCTAGATAGAAAACTATCACCTGAAGACCACATAAAGAATATTGTGCAAGGAGCCTATGCTATGCTTTCTAACTTCAGAATTGCTTTTAAATACATGGATGGGGATATACTAAAGAAATTGTTCATGACTTTTGTTAGGCCAAAGCTAGAATATGCAGCTGTTGTTTGGTGCCCATATCTTAAGAAGCACATCAACAAACTGGAAAAGGTGCAAAGACATGCTACTAAGTGGCTCCCAGAACTGAAGGGTAAGAGCTACGAGGAAAGGTTAGAAGCATTAAATATGCCAAAACTAGAAGACAGAAGAAAAAGAGGTGATATGATCACTACATACAAAATAGTAACAGGAATTGATAAAATCGACAGGAAAGATTTCCTGAGACCTGGAACTTCAAGAACAAGAGGTCATAGATATAAACTGGCTAAACACAGATGCCGAAGAAATATAAGAAAATTCACTTTCGCAAACAGAGTGGTAGACGGTTGGAACAAGTTGGGGGAGAAGGTGGTGGAGGCCAAGACCGTCAGTAGTTTCAAAGCGTTATATGACAAAGAGTGCTGGGAAGACGGGACACCACGAGCGTAGCTCTCATCCTGTAACTACACTTAGGTAATTACACTTAGGTAATTACTTGATATATAGCTTAAATGGGGGCAATATTGACCTGACAAAGTGTAAATGAAGTTAGATGACACACCTAGGATTCTGGAACCCATACTTAACAGGCTCCAGGTACAAAGGCTTGGTAATTTCACCAAAATTTTCCTTGTCCAGAAACGAACACATCATGTCTCCTTCATGATGTGCAACATGATTTCAAGTATATTATATGAACCTCTTTATATAAACGTAATCTTATTTTTATATTTCTTCTCTCCATACTTTTACTTATCAGTATAGTACTTTTTCCAGTTACTAACTCTTTCTCAGTCTGTGCAAATCTGTTAAAATATAAGTCTATTTGATTAAAACTGTCACAGCAACGATTTCGTACTAGCTCCTTCAGCTGATGATTTATAATACATTTGACATTCAATATTCAAGCATACTGCATAATGGCATTACCTATAACTGAAGTTTTGGTGAAAAATTGCACAAATCCTGAAAAGGCATAAGTATACAGCCTGAGAAAGACATACAGCCTTAGAACAGACATGCTCACAGCCCAAGAAGGAAGCTGCTCCATGCAATGCAGGTAAGCAAGTGAAAACTGGGGTGGCAGCTGATCCCAAAGGGCACAGGATAAATCCTAGACCCTGGCCAGCGCTTCGGATGGAGATGCGGGGACCAGCAAAAGGCTCCAGCCACTGCAGGAAATCTGACAGAAAGGGCACCAAACCCAAATAGAGGAGAGACAACATCATACTCCCCTACCCAGGAATGGGGCAAACCAGAAACCTGGAACCGAGGCCACTGCCTGCAGACAATAACATGATACTAATCAGCAAAACTGAGCCTAGAACCAGGGACCAAGAAATGCACCTGCATGGAAGCAGAGGAAGATATCTGGTACTGTACAATGATAGAGAATTAGAAAAATACATCAGTATAGTGCAGCAAACCCTCCTGGCAGGCACCAAACTTTAATGAAGGTCAAAGGGCAAGCATGGACCTTCCTTCAGACACCCCAAATTTAGTTCCACCTGCTCAAATCCATTTTCCAAGCAGGAAATTGAATAAAAGCAAAGCACTAGCTCCATGTGGAAAACATAAATATTTATATGATAGCCAATACCACTAATTAGAAAGCAAGAAGCAAAATGTAGGCCTAGCTGAAGCATGCATCCCAGACAACACCGTGCAAGTAAATGAGGTGGTTGACTGTCTGGTATCCTGGGTTGCATGTGCTGCCATTTGATAGTGGTTAGGTGCTCCACAACTGGGGTGTTTTCCCCGTCAGTAACAATTCTTTGTCTTGTTTTCTAGGGTACTTACTTCTTACAAGCTTTTCCTTGTCTTCAAGTATTTTTACTTTCTGGTAAATTTTTTCTTGGTTTTGGGCTGTCTTTATTCCATGACCTCTAGTAGTGTACCTCCAGACACTACAACCACTCTCGCATACACATATACTCTCATATACACATAAAGTAGACAACTAAAAGATATTCAAAATTATAGTTTTAAAACTGCCAAATATTACTAGTGAAGGTTTCCCAGTTTACAGACCTACCGGAGATATTAATGCTTACCTGCAGAAGGTGATGCATGTGGCATTGGATATGAGTGTTGTTGAGATGCAAGCAGTGGGGAATACAGTGGAGGCTGAGCAGTCATTATGGGACGCAGAAGAGACTGCTGGGAATTCAATATTGGTGAGTAATAATAACTTGGTGCTGTATTAACTTGCACTCCAGGACCTCCATTTCCTGCAACAATTCCTCCTCCTCCTCTCCTTCTCCTCCTCCTTCTCCTCCTCCCCCATGTGGAAGATGGTAGGCTGATGAAACATTTGCTGGTATTCCACCTCCACCTGCCACTCCCCCTTCCCCTATGCTTGGACCCCCACTTCCAATGTCTGCCTGATGGTAACTGGTTGGAATATTTGAGGGCTCACTGACTCCTCCCCCAGGTGCATTTGTTCCAGTAGAACTGCTATGATGGTAGCCAGATGAAACAGCAATGCCATTATTTTCACCATTCCCAGCTCCAGCATTGTGATGATATGAGGCATTGGCCGAGGCTGCACTTTCCCCTCTGTTCCCTACATGACTATGTCCTTGGTATGTGGAGGGAACACTGACAGCTGCACTACTGGCTTCTGACACTGCACCTCTACCTGCTTCACACACAGCTGGCACAGTGGCTCCCTCACATATTGTTTGCTCTCTCTTGATATTATTATTTCTATTGTTTCTGTTGCTGTCATCACAAACAATGCTTCTGTTGGCACTGTTGCTACTGCTACTTTTGTTCATGTTCTGTAAATAAATACAAACAAATTAATATATGAAATGCTTAATACAGACTTAAAAGTATTTTTCCTTTTCATTGTTTTAGTATCCTCAGTTTGCCTACTGTAGGTGGTACGTGTACGTGACTAACATTTCCACCACTCCCCACTGGATTGGTGTTGGGTACATGATAGGTAACTAATATTTATATGTAAACTAGTTCATCACAACTGTAAATTTCTTAGCTTGATCACTGGCTTCAGTACCTGAACCCATTATGTGACTGTAACCTTTATGCCACTTATCCACATAATAGGTATG
>WNGS01005680.1:6110546-6128776 GCA_020271785.1 Procambarus virginalis
TCTACATAATATCTTACCCATATAATGTTGGCAAATCATGATCCTCAAAATCTTCCACAATATCCGAGAGAGGACAGACTATTGAGCATTGTGGAATACAAACATTTGAATACTACAGAACCCGGATGAAAAAAAAAATACGGAATCAATGATCCTCGGAGACATTACAAAAACTTAATGTTATAATAACGAACAAATGTATAATGCATTAAGCATTGTAGGTGGAGGTAGACTATATATTCATGGTACCTCCCAACTGCTCAGATAGCAAAAAAATTGATCAGCCTTACCTACACGGGAACGACGATGCTCACGCCGCCGCTGCTGCCTGACGACTGGCCGGGTCGCAGTCGATGACCCGTAGCGACCAACCGACCCAGGGACCCCCTGCCTAAAATTATTTGAACGTCATATTGAAATTCCTAGTGTATAGTGCCAGGAGTGTGTAAATTAATATTTATATATACATTATAGGCCTTTCTAAAGTAATTTATAGATCTGAATATCATATATTGTCTAACAAACGAATTATTAATAAGTTAATATTTTAATTATGCCAGGTGCACACATCGCACACAAGAAGATTCGTCAGCGGATTTTTTTATTTTCTTTTATTTATATATATATATATATATATATATATAAAGAGTTCTTAAATTCTTGTAAAGCCACTAGCATGTATAGTGTTTCGGGCAAGTCCTTAATCCTGATTTTGTCCCCGGAATACGACCCGCTTAAGCCAAACAACCTATTCCCTGTTGGGTGAACAGTTAAGGATTGTCGCCCGGTCAATTCTTCCCGGCCAGCGGGTCAAAGAGCCGGGCGCGCGCTTTACCACTGCGCCACAGAGACTGCTCCGTGGCGTAGTGGAATTTTGAATTTTGAAACCTGACTAACCTAGCTTAACCCAACCGAACGTAACCCAAATCAAACCAATCTAATCCAGCCGAGCCCATGCAGCCTAACCTAGCTTAATAACATACCTAATACAGCCTAGCATAACAATACATCTGGTTTTAAAACATAAAATGAGTTTAGCCGAATTGTCTCGTGTCCGAAACGACGATATTCCGACCAGTTGTGTAACCAGAGCCGGACCAGTTGTGTACCCACAGGCCTAGGAAACAAACACCTCACCTAACCAGACAAACATCCTCCTAACTCTACCAAGCACACTGAGAGCCCTACCAAAGTAGGGATCGAGGGTCCGCAGACGAGAACGTAGTGTAAGTATGGGTCCACAGCATGGGCCCCTGTGCCCATCATCTGGGTTGGAAGGCAGCAGTGCTTTGCTCAGAGAGTATAATGCTGCTAACACAGCACTGCCTTCAATAAGCAAACTTTCTAGGATTATTTAATTAGCTAAGATTTACCTGAATTTGCCAGAGGGTCACTATCTCTCAGTGAGGATAGGAAGCCGGCGGATTGTCAAATGTTCATTATTTGCCCTGATGATTTTATCGAGCAATCATTTACGGCTTCGTCGAGATGGTGGTTCCATGGTTTCCCTCAATTTAGTCGAGGGTGGCCCCTCGGGTAAATTCAGGTATCTCTCTCTAGTGGTCTCGACGAGGACAGGAAGGTTGTCTGGCTTGTCGAAGGCCCTCCCATTTGTTTTGGGGATTTTATCGAGCAATGTTTTGGCATTTATGGCTTCGGCGGGTATGCGTTTCCACAACTTTATAATTCTATGGTGAAAACAAATATTTCCATCCTTCAGTGTAGCTTGCTGAGCTCGAAACCGTTGCTCCTTGTTCGTCTTACATCTAGCCTTTTGAAAAAGTCTTCTGGGTCAATATCTTCCAAATTGTTCAGTTTCTGATCAGGGGAGAAAAACGCAAGCTAGTATGGGGGACTTATTTATTAAATAGTAGTGTAGAGATGATAGGTGCAGTAACACAATATGATCAGTGTCAAAGTGACTATAAGACAAGTCTATAACATAGCTGAATAGATACAGCGGTACTGCAAAAGTGAATCTAATGAGAATAAACAGTAACACAATTATAACAGATGCATAGTACCAGTTAGCCTTTTGGAGAAGTGTTCTGGGTCAATATCTTCCAAATTGTTCAGTAATTTAAAAGTTTTGCTGAGAGCAGCCGTGTCATGTCTGGTCCCTGTGGCCCTCAACCGTCCCTGGTATGGAAGTCGACTTAGTCCGGAAAAGATTTTAGTCACGCGGTGTTGAACTATCTCCAAAGCAGATATGTCTTTCTGAAGATGAGGTCTCAATGCGTAGATATAATAATCAAGTGGAAGCACACCAGAGATTTATGCTGTTGTATAACTACCTTTTCCTTCGTCAAAATTTCGTTTGCTTTTATAACTGCAGCTTCCACTTATTGTACAACTATCAGTGATTGGTGGATTCTGATTCCAAGACAATGAACAAATCCACAAGGGCCGTGACGAGGATTCGAACCTGCGTTCGGGAGCATCCCAGACACTGCCTTAATCGACTGAGCTACGACATGGTCAAAAAGTTGAAACCGAAGTTCTACTGAACTTACTGGATCCCGAAGCCTCTCCGAGGCACAAACCAGGGTTTTACACAACTTCTCCCTGCACCCGAGCTATGTCAATAGGCCGTTCTCCCTCTTCGCCCTTACATCCAAATTAATGTTGATGATTTGGTAGTTGTGTATTGTTATGCCCACCATGGGTGAAAAAAAATCTGTTTTCTGTCCTAAGTTGTGGCTTGTTGAACCTGAAATCGTTGTTCCTTGTTTGTGATTGATTGATGAAGATTAAGCCACCCAAGAGGTGGCACGGGCATCAATAGGACGTAAGTGGAAGATTTTTTTGGAGTGAATGTGATCTTTGGTCGTGAAAGGATATATACCGCGTGCTGTGCTCACATTTAAATCGTCAGCCTGTGGCTGCTATCGCAGGTTGCTTGTTTGTGTTGCATCTGACCATAAATAGTCATAATTGAGTTTCTTAACATTAATAGCCCAAATTAGCCCATCTTGCTTTTAAATTAGCCCAAAAAGTAGCAAGTAGCGAAAGTAAAAATTTGGGAGTGTGGGGCTCTCAAAAGTAGCCCAATTCGCTACTTGTAGCCCAATCTGGCAACGTGGCAGCGGCCGGCAGCCGCCCCCCCCTTCTCTGCTGCTACACACACACACACACACACACACACACACACCACACACACACACACACACACACACACACACACACACACACACACACACACACACACACACACACACTGTATGTATGTGTATATATATATATATATATATATATATATATATATATATATATATATATATATATATATATATATATATATTATTAAATATGACCGAAAAAGTAAGATTAATAATTCTAACACTAATTTTCTCAATATTTCTTATGTTTCTTTTCACTGTCGATGGTAATTGAAAAATCAATTCTCCAAAATTAATTTTTTATTTTTAGTCTGACGCGACACTTGAACGCGTTTCGTAATAACTTATTACATTTTCAAAGACTTTAGTTTACACACACACAACTATAACCTGCAAACACTAAACAGAGTTTTACTATACTATCATTTAAGATTGATGAAGATTAAGCCACCCAAAGGTGGCACGGGCATGAATAGCCCGTAAGTGGTGGCCCCTTTGAGCCATTACCAGTATCAAGAGCTGATACTGGAGATCTGTGTAGGTGCGACTGCACCCTGCGTGACGGGAGATGTCTGCCGTGCTATCATTTCCTGCCCGAAACGCATTGCGTAATAGTGGCTTTAGGCATTGTATGTACTAGCTCTATCTATAAATCGATCAATTTAGGTAAAATTCACTTGTATGTATGTACCTTACCTGAATAAACATATTTATTTATTTATTTATTTTATTATTTAAACAACTTTTATCTTATATACCCGCATTTGGGTGAGGTGATATGTTACAACAGTTTTGGATGAGGTGAACAAAACTTTCAACACAAGACAGAGCAAACTTTCAACACAAGACAGAACACGGTGCATTGGGTAAATTGGATAAATTAAAGGGAAGGTTGGAAGTAACTGCAAAGGGCCTATTGGCCCATATTTCTTGATGCTTCTATATTGGAGCGGAGTCTTGAAGCGGGTAAAATATAGTTGTGCATTAATTGGCTGTTGATCGCTGGTGTTGACTTCTTGATGTGTAGTGCCTCGCAGATATCAAACCGCCTGCTATCGCTGTATCTATCGATGATTTCTGTTTTGTTTGTAAACAACATGATTTCTGTGTTGTTTGTTATATATATATATATATATATATATATATATATATATATATATATATATATATATATATATATATATATAATATATATATATATATATATATATATATATATATATTATACCACTTGTATTTTATTAGCAAGCTTAAATATGTACACAGAAGTGCACGGCTACCCCCTATTATATACGAGAGATTGTTAGTTAGTTTAGTTCATTTATTATGCACCCCATACCCATCTTGTGGGTGGTAGTGGAAAGGGTTACAGAGGCACGAGAGATTGCAGAGTACTGTACATGTTTTGTTTCTCACTGTCGGGGACAGTGAAGACCTATCCGTTATATTTATACTCAATAGGATAACTTTTTTTTCAACAAGCTTAGGTATACCCAGCAATGTGCTACTACACTATTCTATATGAACGATTACACAGTGTAGATCAAAAGCTAGATATAAGTTCATCTTGTAGCGAATATAAACAATATATTCGCTCCAAAGTCTCTAATATTCCCATCTCACAGGATGATTAGTCATGCATGGAATCAGGGGAGAAAACACCTGCCTCGATACAAAAACAAATCAACTCTGACTAAACAGCAATTTCACGATTTTCTGGATGAGCTACAAGCTCATCCAGCATCCCCACCTCACAGGACGGCCAGCCATACATGGAATCAGGAGAGAAGATGAAATGTAAGGTCCACTAGAAAAATCTGGGTACAGCACAAAGATATCTTCCAATATTCCTGAGTGTATGATGTGATAGAGAGCTCAAAGTACCTCATATCACTTGGTCTGACGTCACTGATAACAGGGCAATCATCGATACAGTGTTGGAGAGTATGTCCCAGCTCTTATTCACATAGTTTACAATTGGAATGTTCACCATTGGGGGATTCATTACCTGCAGCCACCTGCCATAGATATCGATATCCCAGCCTAATTGTGGCAATTACAATGTCACACTGTCTAGTGGATGTTTATGCTGCCCGTACATATAATTCTCGTTTCTAAACATGTCATAGCTCTTTATACTTGTGCTTTCTGGCCTTCCGAGTATCAGTAACTGCTTTTCTGTCTTCCCCAATTTCCTGAAATATTTCAGCTTTTACAGCAGAGATTGGACTGCCCATATCCAATTAAATTTCAGGCTTATCACATGCAATTTTAGCTACCTTGTCTCTGTCATCATGCAGGACAACCTACGTGAGATGGTGTAAAATGAGATTCTGAAGTTCTTCTTCTTTGCTTTAACAATGTTGTTTATAATGGATGTTACAAAATTCCTAGTATCTATTTTGCATGTTGCGTTTGTAAGGGTCTGAAGAGTTGATTTTGAATCACAGAAAATTAAAATCATTATAATTTCTTCAGTGTGTTAGTGGCAAGTTGTAGTGCAGCTAACTCTGCATGTGTACAACGACTCACATTGCCCAGGATATATATATATATATATATATATATATATATATATATATATATATATATATATATATATATATATATATTGCTACTGCTATGGGTGAACAATGGTATCAAGTGTACTATGTTACTTGAATCCTCTCTTGTTCAAGATTATTGATGTGTGTATTTGTGTGGGTGATTAAATATGTATGTATATATTATATATATATATATATATATATATATATATATATATATATATATATTATATATATATATATATATATATATATATATATATATGAAAATGTGTGCATGTATATATAACATTAATAATTTTGTAACTAGCGTCAAAAAATTGTTATTTGCTTAGTTAAACAAACTAGAGGGTTCAGTTCCTGAACCGATTATGTGCCTCTGTAATCCTTTACACCACCTCCCACGGGATGGGTATGGGGTGCATAATAAAAAAAGAAATTGAATTCTTGTTCATTTATCGTTTTTATGTATGTACTCATACCCAAATAAACATTATTATTTGTATTATTAATTATTAATTATAAATTATTATTATTATTATTATTACTGTAACCATCACACTAACTTACTGTATCTGTTAAGGTTTAAGCACCACAATATATTTAAGGTTTAAGGGGTTTAAGCACCACAAATTACCTCAAGCCCGTCATCATCCAGCAAAAATCAGCTATCAAAACTATAACAAATTCTTTCTTCAAACAACACACAACCTCTCTATTTAAATCCCTAGAAATACACTCTTTCACACTCATGCACATACACTCATTCTACACATTCACTTGTGCTATTTACACTTACAAAGCCTTATTCCTCAATTCTAATCCTGTTTGAAACTCTTCGTAGATGGATATAATGGAACCCATGAACATCACACCAGAAATAAATATATTTTTGATATTTCGAGTCAGACTGAATATTTACAAACACGCCATGCAAATAATGGGACTCAAGATAGCTGGCTAGTGTGTGTTAAGGGAGATAGCTGGCTAGTGTGTGTGTTAAGTGAGATAGCTAGCTAGTGTATGTGTTAAGTGAGATAGCTGGCTAGTGTGTGTGTTAAGTGAGATAGCTAGCTAGTGTATGTGTTAAGTGAGATAGCTGGCTAGTGTGTGTGTTAAGTGAGATAGCTAGCTAGTGTATGTGTTAAGTGAGATAGCTGGCTAGTGTATGTGTTAAGTGAGATAGCTGGCTAGTGTATGTGTTAAGTGAGATAGCTGGCTAGTGTATGTGTTAAGTGAGATAGCTGGCTAGTGTATGTGTTAAGTGAGATAGCTGGCTAGTGTATGCGTTAAGTGAGATAGCTGGCCAGTGTGTGTGTTAAGTGAGATAGCTGGCCAGTGTGTGTTAAGTGAGATAGCTGGCCAGTGTGTGTGTTAAGTGAGATAGCTGGCCAGTGTGTGTGTTAAGTGAGATAGCTGGCTAGTGTGGGTGTTCCTCATACATTCCTTTGATATGATCTTATTTTTTATTTTATCTCTCTAGGTGACTTATACTGTTTGATAATGTTGTGTTGCATTGATTACAGTTAGCAAAGGCTTCATTAAAAACAAGTACTGTATACATATTTTCAATTGTGTCTATAGTTACTGAGCTGTTTGGTTGCTAAGATCTACAATTGGGTTGTTATAATACATGAACTCCATACTGAACGAAATCTAAGGTAGTTACATTTTGGTCAATTCTTTCTAAGAACTCGAAAGAGTATGGTTTCGGGATGACGTATTGTTGGTGTGTAGTATGATCTCAGGTCATTGCTTGGAGTGACTACAATGCAATATGTTGCAATCGTTATTTGCTATATTATATGGTTAACCAGACCACACACTAGAAGGTGAAGGGACGACGACGTTTCGGTCCGTCCTGGACCATTCTCAAGTCGATCAATCGATTGATAACTTGATTCTCAAGTTATCAATTGACTTGAGAATGGTCCAGGACGGACCGAAACGTCGTCGTCCCTTCACCTTCTAGTGTATGGTCTCATCAACATACTTTAGCCACGTTATTGTGACTCATCGCCTGCATTATATGGTTACATAGGTAGTATTATTTTGATCAAATATTTAGTTTCACAGCTGATAAAAGTAATTTTACATCTTGACCTGATTTTCCTCATTTCTGTTTAACAATGTATTTTGTTTAAACACCTGACATTCTCTCCTTTAAATAAACCATCCTCTTGTTCTTCGTTTCTCGACTAAATACCACAGTCACTCCAACAAATCTACCTCCTATCATTTATTCACGCCCTTGCCACCTCTTGGGTGGCTTAATCTTCATCAATCAATCAATCAATCAATCAATCAATCAATCAATCAATCAATCAATCAATCAATCAATCAATCAATCAATGTTCTTCGTGATTTGCTCTTCATTTCTTTTATAAACTCGGATGTTAGTATGTAGTGGTAATCTATTATCTTGAAATTAATGTCAGTCTAGGCGAAGATGACATCCAACATTGGAGGAGCATCACCTCCTCGATCTAAATATAACTTCCTCTTAGATAATGTTAAATCAGAAACTTTTTTATTATTAATACATGAGGTACATCTGCATTAGTGCAGCTACCCTAGACTATATGAAGTGGAGTATAGTGTGTCAAAAAAGCTAACTAGGTGATGCTAAAAAATCCCCATCACACAGGATGGTTAGTCATACAGAGGCATGTGATAAGCAGTCTGCACTGGCAGACTCTGGATGCATTTTGAGGATATCATCAACACAAGACTGAATAAGGTAGCAGTGGTAATAAAGGTCACCATCTCGCAGGATGGTTAGTCATACAGGGCCATATGTTTAATAGCCTGCACTGGCAAGTTTTGGGTACACTGTGAGGATATCTTCAAAAATACGAGAGTGAATAAAGTAATTGCAAAGCTCCAGGTACCTCATGCCAACTGGTCTGAAAGGTCTAATAACTGGGCATTAAGTGATGTAGTGCGGGAGATCGTGCCGTAGTTCTTGCTCACAGAGTTTGCAACTGGAGTGCTCAGGATTGGGAGATCCGTCACCTGTAGTCACCTGCCACAGGTAACGGTAACCCAACCTGATCCTTGCAACCACTGTGTCGCACAGTCTAGTGGACGTTTTGTGCTGCCCATAGATGTAGGTTTCAGATCTGAACAAATCATAGCTTTTTATACTAGTACTTTCAGGTCGCTGAGAGTCAGTAAGTTCTTTCCTATCAGATCTGAGTGCTTGGACCAATACAGTTTTGACAGCAGAGATGGGGATACCTAGATCTAATTCAACTTCAAACTTGTTACACGCTAATTTGGCTGCAATGTCTGTCTCATTATGATGGGTTATATTTATGTGTGAAGGTATCCATACAAAGGAGATTCGAGACCCTTTACTCTGTGCATCAATTAGTTCATTTATAATTGGGAGTATGAGGTTCTTGCTGTCGATCTTCCAATCAGAAACATTTTCTTCCTCTGGTTAGTTTAGTGCTCCAAGCCTCTTTGTTTCCCATTGAATTTCGGGGATGTTGAAATCACCCATGATATTTACTGTCAATTCTAATACATCTGCCACAGTTTCTAGTATCCTGCTGGTGCATTCGTTGATGTCAGGGTCAATGGGAGGGTGTGGGAAGATGGCTGTGTGTGGGTGGATGTGTATTCTTCAGGAGGTCATCAACCCGTCCTCTCATATAATAAACAGTATTTTCACGCCAAAATCCAAAACGGCCAAGTACAGGGGTACTATAACTCACAAACATTTACGTTTCTTATACGTGGTCGATAGGTTAGGTTAAAATTAGGTTCGAGTGTTTTAGTGCATCATTTTCTGTTCGTTGTGGCAACAGGGAGGACGGGTTCCAGTGAGGGTTGGGGGAGCGTGTGGGCGGGTGAGAAGTCCAGGTGCAAGAGAGCAGCAGCTCGTCAGTCTGGCCTGGTCTGCCTACGTGTAGAGAAGTGAGGCGCCGCTGCAGGTGCTGACAGATCTAAGTAAGTTAAACTGAATAGTGTTATCGGTTAATTCTCGTTAATTCAAGGGATAACTGCCTTAATGTAATGAATATTTCCAATCTCCAAAATGTCTTCTAACAAAAATTAACCATTAGGAATTTTTACCAATTCACAGTAAACGAATAAACTCACAAAACTTCGACTTTTAATGTATAAATTTACTGTCGGAAATTATTTTAAAACAAAACATTTTAGCACTTGCGATGGTAACTAAAACGAAAGTTAACGTCAGCAGACAAGAAGATATTTACCTGAATTTACCTGAGTGTCAGTTACTACTGCTAGGGCATAGACTCAGCAACTTGAGTACCACTGCAGGTGTTCCACCTACTGAAGCAGTTCTGAACAAATGAAAACTCTCAGAAAAACTATTCACATGTGCAATTGAAAAATTGTAATCTATACCAAGAACAATGTGACATTTACCCCGTTGCAACACGGAAAACTTCTTCGATAATTTTGGACAAGTCTTATGTAAACAAAAAAAACAGAAAACATATATCCTAGTGTTCAGAATTCATGCATAGGCTTCCTGATTCACATTTAAAACTTCAGTTTCAAAAACAATTACCCGGAGATAATAGTTGTTTATATACAAAGCATATCCACTGTGTACACAGTAAATCACAGTAACAATGTGGCTGAGAGTTTGATACCCAACCCACACATTTGAAAATATAGTCAGTGACGACGTTTCGGTCAGTCCCGGACCATTATCTAATTAAAGTGACGATGTTTCGGCCCATACTAGACCATTACTAATAAAAGTGCCGATGTTTCAGTCCGTATTGGAATATTTCGCAATAAAAGTGACGTTTCGGTCCGTCCTAGACCATTATCTAATAAAAGCGACGACGTTTCTGTCAGTCCTGGACCATTATTAGGTCGTGTAAGTAATGAACTTGATCCCTGCAACATTGCTAAGTAACAAGCCATACATATAAAGCTGCAACAAAGGGTCCATAGTAATGTCCACCTTCCTGATATGGGCATCACTCTCGTTCATGGCCATTGTCTTCTGTATAAATGAGTCCCGTTTTCAGTAGCAGAAAATGTGACGATTTTGGTCCTCATAATAATGTTTATATTTCCAGGAAACTAGAGTGCGTGCAATGATGAAAATAACGGAAAATGGTGTAATATGTTTAAGACGATGAGCTACTGAGGATGAGTTTAAGAGGACCTATTGACCAGCAGGAAAACACTTCACGGCCAGCCATTACGCTAGATGTACTCACCTAGTTGCATTTACCTAGTTGTGCTTGCGGGGGTTGAGCTTTGCCTCTTTGGTCCCGTCTCTCAAGCGTCAATCAACTGGTGTACAGATTCTGGAGCATACTGGGCTCTATCAAATCTACATTTGAAACTGGGTATGGAGTCTGCCTCCACCACACCACTGCCTAATGCATTCCATTTGTTAACTACTCTGACACTGACAACATTTTTTCTAATGTCTCTAGTGTAAAGGCCAGCTATTACTCTTGATGTGAAAGAGTTCACAGGGAAACTGCCAAGTACATGAAGAGCAAATAAACACTAGAAAATAAATGAACACACACACATGGTGTGTACTCAGCCAGGTGAGTACAGTAGGTGTAGCTGTCACTCACCACCCCTGTGTACTCACAGCCAGGTGAGTACACTAGGTGCAGCGGTCACTCACCACTCACTGTGTACTCACAACCAGCAGGAGAGTACACTAGAAGACGCAGACAAGAGAACAGACACAACAGCAACAAAGAAAAGAAGGCATATATGACCGAAAAAAGATACAGCGACAATTCGAGAATATAAAATTTTGGATTAAAAACGCATCCTTCCCAGGATGCAGTCCCACAATAGTTGACTAACTTCCGGGTATCTATTTACTGCTAGGTGAACAGAGGCATTAGGTGATACGAAAGCCCCAGCCATTTATGTCAAGCTCGGCATTTGAACTCGTGATTCCCGAGAATGAACCCAAGTTAGAAACACTTCGTGTTAAGAGTTAGAAACATATATATGGAACGTGTTAGAGGAAGAAGTGGTTGATGCATTAAGGAAGGAGTGTTGGGATGGCGGGCCAGGGGCCTGCAAGGCCATCTATGCCAGTGGGTGTAGGTGAGTCCCCCGGCTGGAGTAGCGGTCACCAGCCGGGCTGACCCGGGCGCGGTCGCTGGGGACAACCCAAGCGGAACTCTCACATTGTTTCGCTATCTTATATACTGTATGTATATATATATATATATATATATATATATATATATATATATATATATATATATATATTATTTTATTATGTGAGAACATTCATAACCGTTGACACATTTACCTGAATTTACCTAAGGGATCACTATCTTTCTAGTGGCCTCGACTGGGGGCAAGAAGCCGTCTGCTTGTCTAAGGTTACAACCCCCTCCCCCATTATTCCTGACGATGTTTTCCAACTGGATTTTAAAATAGTGACGTTCTTTAGTTACCCCAGTTAAAAATACTGTACTGTTTAGCTAAATGAAAACCGTGGTGTAGCTCCTGGTCCCCCGTATTACATGCCTGGGTAACGCCAGCATAACGCCATTAACCTACATGAGGTTAATAAGTACTGAAATTGAAATTGAAATAAGTTTATTGATGTAAAATACACACAAAGGGATGAGGTAGCTCAAGCTATTCTCACCCCGTTCAGTACATATACACACATCACAAACCATAAACATATTACCAAACATTCTGAGAGATAACATATACATTTCCTCCTTCACAAGTATAATAAGTACTCGTCCCAGCTCCCGTGTTGGCACCACTAGGCTAAGTTTAAACTTATTGTGTAACCACACGTTACTCAAGTTGCTCCCGTTGATTAGTCATAAATGCTGGCATATTTGTGTCTCGGTTGGCTATGGATATAATCTATTGCTGGCCCGAAACGCTGTGCGTATTAGTGGCTTCAGGCATTGTATGTACTAGCTCTTATCTATTAATCCAACATTATGTTTGTAACCCTTTTTCAATGTAGGTAGCTTTACCTGAATATCTTATTTGGTGAATGTTGTCGTCACTGTTGTCTAGTTTATTGTGCACTATACTTATTCTGCGAAAGACACTTTATTGTGCACCCCATGCTCATCCGGTGAGCAGTGGTTTATTGTGCACCCCATGCTCATCCGGTGAGCAGTGGTTTATTGTGCACCCCATGCTCATCCGGTGAGCAGTGGTTTATTGTGCACCCCATGCTCATCCGGTGAGCAGTGGTTTATTGTGCACCCCATGCTCATCCGGTGAGCAGTGGTTTATTGTGCACCCCATGCTCATCCGGTGAGCAGTAGTTTATTGTGCACCCCATGCTCATCCTGGGAATAGTAGTTTATTATGCAAACCTTTATCATCCTTTAAACGGCAGTTTATCGTGCATTTCACATCTGTGATAACGTCATCCACCCCTGGACTGTCTGGCATTCCGCGACGGGATGATACGTCATCAGTCTTCAAGGTGTGAAGGATACATGAAATTGTTTATGTAATAATGTAAGATGAGGTCTGATTAAGACCTTTTGTGCCCTCTGTAATGCTTTTTGCGCTACCGCTCACAGGACGAGTATGGGGTGCACAATAAACTAGCCGCCCACAGTCTTCAAAATGTTGGTCAGTTTGTGATGATATGATTGTGAGGGCCGCGGCCGCTCTCTGCGGTGGCAGGATGTTGTTGTAATAGATTCAGCTACTAGGAACAAGTTCCAAGTAGCACGGGCTATGGTGAGCCCGTAACTTATTTGGCACAGGAGCGGGGCAAGTAGCACGGGCTATGGTGAGCCCGTAGTGGACTTACCTGGCGCGGTGTGGGTGGCAGGAGCCTGGCGCGCGATACGTACTGTATATTGATGAAGCCACCCAAGAGGTGGCATGGGCATGAATAGCCCGTAATACTTACTGTAGATCTAGGCGATCCCATGCTTCATTTCTGGGCCCACTGTTGGATAATTCTTGTATACGTTCACCGGTCGGTGACTATACCGCTAAACTCTATACTTAGGCTTGATTAGCAGGCGATGAGTCACAATAACGTGGCTAAAGTATGTTGACCAGACCACACACTAGAAGGTAAAGAGACGACGACGTTTCGGTCCGTCCTGGACCATTCTCAAGTCGATTGACTTGAGAATGGTCCAGGACGGACCGAAACGTCGTCGTCTCTTTACCTTCTAGTGTGTGGTCTGGTCAACATAGGCTTGATTAGTTTAGGTAGGGTGAATTACACATGCTCTTCACTTATAGCAGGAGAGCATATGTAATTCCAGGGCAGAATTCGTGACGAAATGTTGGGGGGGGGGGATGGTTTTTATCTAAATCATAAAGAACAATAAATGTTTTTAGCAACATTTGGATATAACTTAAGCTTTCCGAGATAAGGGGCTCTATAGATACTTTTCTTTATTTCACTTGAATTACACAAGGAAATCATATTTATCACGAAAATTTAACTTATACAAATATTCACATATGGTAATAAACTGTCAGTTATGATAACAATAAATGTTGAAAATTCTCGTTTATGTCTGTTGCTAATCGCGCATGAGAGGATCTATCAGGAATACTATATATATATCACTAGTATTAATATATATCACTAATAGCGGGAATAATAGCAGGAATCACTAGTATTCCTGCTGTAGTTTTAGTGTAGCAGCTGCCAAGTTTACCCGTCCCTCCACCACTCTGAACAAGTTAGGTGAGAAGATGGTGGAGGCCAAGACCGTCAGTAGTTTCAAAATGTTATATGACAAAGAGTGCTGGGAAGACGGGACACCACGAGCGTAGCTCTCATCCTGTAACTACACTTAGATAATAAAATTACACTTAGGTAATTACTCACATGTCACAGAGGACATTTTCATATCTTGGAGATTTTGTATTGAGCACCATAACACCACCATGCCTCTCGAGCTAGTTATGAATTATTAATTTGTGCTTTCTTACTGTATATAGTTCCGGTCCCATGTCCTGCAAACATATAAACTAGTTTCCATCATTGCAGGAGGAGCGTGGATGGAGCATGGAACATCGGAGCATGAGGTGGGTGACAGAAAGACGCTCCAGGGCCGCCCTCATGCTGCTTCTACTGGCTGTTTTCATATACCTGATCACCCTCAGCACACACCCATCCAGCGGCGAGGACCAGCCCATCACTCTGGTCATGTCGGCCAGCGAGGCCCGGGCGCTCATGGCCGGCAGATTTCCTCACTCCCTCTCTCAACCTCCTCAAGATCTTGTCCAACCTGCGCACGACCTCGTGCAACCTCCTCCCTCTGCGCGCAATACCACACCTCAGAGTCCAGACAAAACACAAACCTTAGACTTTGTTGTTATAAGAAATAGGGTATATTTTAATCGCTCGGCCGCTCAGGTGGAACAAATTAGGAAGAGTATACCTGTGATTAAGACGGAGGAGAAGAAGTGGTCGAGGAAGCTGGAGCTGTCTGCTGGGGCCGCCTTGATGCTCCAAGACTTCTCAAAGTATGAACCTGAGGTAAGCCGCTCACCACACACACACACACACACACACACACACACACACACACACACACACACACACACACACACACACACACACACACAAGGGCTCGGGTTCGATTCCCGGCCGAGGCAGAAATAAATGGGCAGAGTTTCTTTCGCCCAGATGTCTCTGTTCACCTAGCAGTAAATAGGTATCTGGGAGTTAGACAGCTGCTACGGGCTGCTTCCTGGAGATGTGTGTGTGTGTGTGTGTGTGTGTGTGTGTGTGTGTGTGTGTGTGTGTGTGTGTGTGTGTGTGTGTGTGTGTGTGTGTGTGCATGTGAGTTAGAGAAATATACGTAGTAGATATAATAGAGGAAATAGATTGGTTAGAAAGGCGGGGTCCAAGAGCTAATAGCTCGATTTTGCAGGTACAAATAATAAATACACACGCGCGAACGTAAAGAAGATTTACCTGGATCTACCTGAAATCCGCAATCTATAGTAGCCACGAGTGGAAGAGGAAGTTGGTGGCTTGTCAACGTCGCCATCATTATTCCAGTGGAGTTTGTCGGAGTTGTCGCTCATTGCACGTGCATGGCACTGTTGATGAATATGGCTAAACTTATCCATCATCTCAGCTCACTGCTGAGAAATTATTGGTGAACCTCATGTGGCTGACTCAGTAGTCTGAGCAGTAACGTCGTATATAGTTAAGCAGGACATTCAATGACTGTTGACCAGACCACACACTAGAAGGTGATGGGACGACGACGTTTCGGTCCGTCCTGGACCATTCTCAGGTCCTGTATTCAATGACTTATGGCACCTTGCAGATGACCCTTAGCCACGAGGCTTGACCTGAGGACCTCAACTCTTGCAACTGAATGTCTCTTGCACATTCTTGAATGCGCATTCATTCATTCTTGAATTAAAAAATATACATTCACTTGCAAAAGATTCATTCCACAAAGTTTGATGCCATTCTTAATCTCTTCGTCTTATAAATTATATGAGTAAAGATTCAGATTATGTGAGCTGCTGCTGAGGAATTAGGAAGCTGCTACTTAGGAGCCAGGGAGCTGTTACTTAGGAGCAATAATCTGCACTAGTATCACAACCTTTCAAATAGATAAAACCATGACTTAACTGATAAAGTCCGGCGATAACCAAATTACACAACACTGCATGATTGGCATCTTTATTAGGAGGAAATTCCGGACCTCGTTGGTTACTAGGCGCTGAAGTTTGGGTTAACTGAGGGTCATTGTTTTGTAATTGTAAACTTTGCTGGGAAAAAGATTAAAAGTTTACGCATATTACACACCTGTTTGTCTGTGTCTGTCTCTCATGAACTAGTCCTCAGCAGATGTTACTCCGCCACCACAGGAGCGGGAGTTCATGGAGAGTCGTGTGCAGGAAATGGTGGAGAGGACGCGGCAGGTGAGGAAAGCATGTCAGGTCAAGCCCAAGCTGGAGCCCGTCTCGAGCCACATGGTGTGGGACGACAAGCACAGCGTCGTCTGGTGCCCCAACTACAAGGTGAGAGTTGCTACCTGTCACGCCGGGAGTAGAGGTCAGGGTCAAAGCTTATACGGTAGGCAGCGGAGTCGTCCTCGTGTAACAAGCGTCAGAGAAAGGAACTTCTGCAGCAAATGAAGGGCTGGAGTATCAAAAATAATCTGTAGTGCAGAGGTCAAAAAAGGATGGAGGGGGGGGGGGGGGAGGATTCCACTCCAGAAAAGAGGTCCCACTGTAGAAAAAAAGGGTCTCGCAGTATTGAGGAGCCCCACAATATAGAAGGAGAAGTCCACGAAAGAGAAGGAGGCTAGCAAAGGTTCCCACGAAGTGGTCTCAGTATACAAAAAAGTGTGAACGTGAGATAAGCAGCCAGAGGGTACGATAGGAAGTGCAAAGGACGGGTGATGAAACCAGAGGATACATTTCAGATGAGAGAGGAGGAAGCAAGGGAGAATAATATGGTGTAGAGAGAGGATGGAAGCAAGAGTAGAGTATGGGTGTAGAGGGATAGAGGAGGAAGCCACAGGGTACAGTAGAGGGGGTCAGGGGGAGAGGAGTAAGCAAGATGGTAAAGTAGTGGGTCTAAGAGAGGGAAGGGAGCCAGAGTGACCAGGATAGGTGTAGAAGGGGAGATGGAGTATTGCTGGAATATTATTAAATTATACGGTAATTTATACTAACAAATTGTGGTAATAACTGAATATAGGTAATACAAAGCGAGAGGAACTGAAGAAGATTGGAGTTAATAAGAATTAATAATGCTGGCAGATAATCTTAAGTCACTGGTGTTAACGTTCCTCTTTATAACACCGGATAGCAGTGTTGCCATGTGTGTTAAAACAAGTGATTATCACTGGTTATTTAGTCTTTCTCATCACGCCAAGTTGTGGAGGAAGAGAGGTTGGATTATTCGGTGCTAACATGTAATATTCACGACAGTGTTATGCTGCTAGTTACACATTTTTGCCTTAAAAGAATGACGAGGAATATATGGTGACGCGGAGAAAGTCGGAGCGGTTGTCTGGCGGGAGAGTCGGTGGCGGGAAGTAGAACAGTCATGTGTGTGTTCCAGTCAACCATATGGCGATTTTCATGGGATCATTGATCATAGGAACAATGGTAACACAGGAGCATGCTCCACAACATCCCACACTGCTTGTTGAGCACGTTTCCTTTTCACCTCATGCCTTTGTTCACCTAGCAGTAAATAGGTACCCGAGAGTTAGACAATGTGTAGGGGGTATCCTGGGGAGGGTCAGGAGTTCCACTTGAGGAACCTCGATGTAAGGCTAAAGTATACTACTAGGTGAGCACGGACACTAGTACACTGCCAGGTGAGCACGGACACTAGTACACTGCCAGGTGAACACGGACACTAGTACACTGCCAGGTGAACACGGACACTAGTACACTGCCAGGTGAACACGGACACTAGTACACTGCCAGGTGAGTACGGACACTAGTACACTACTAGGTGAGCACGGACACTAGTACACTGCCAGGTGAACACGGACACTAGTACACTGCCAGGTGAGTACGGACACTAGTACACTGCCAGGTGAGTACGGACACTAGTACACTGCCAGGTGAACACGGA
>WNGS01005680.1:6128801-6152071 GCA_020271785.1 Procambarus virginalis
CACTAGTACACTGCCAGGTGAGTACGGACCTAGTACACTGCCAGGTGAGTACGGACACTAGTACACTGCCAGGTGAGCACGGACACTAGTACACTGCCAGGTGAACACGGACACTAGTACACTGCCAGGTGAGCACGGACACTAGTACACTCCCAGGTGAACACAGACACAGGTACACCCTCAGGTATCTTGCTGACCCTAACGTGGCTGGTGTGGTCCGTGTGGTATCCATATGCAACATGGTGCGGGTGTTGCAGGTGGCGTCCACCACCTGGATGATCAACTTCCTCAAGTTGGCGCACTTCAACGATGACAACCCGGCCATCCCTGACGTGTCGCCTGAGGAGAAAGAGAAACTTAAGTACTTGGTGAGTGGCGCGAGAGTACTTGGTGGGTGCGAGAGTGGAGCGTGAGTGGGTGAGTACTTGGTGTGGTTTATTAGTTATCTGATGGGCACTCTGCTTTTTAGTTCTCTGGTAGGCATTCCTTTACTTGTTCTCTGGTAGGCATTCCTTTACTTGTTCTCTGATAGGCATTCCTTTACGTGTTCTCTGGTAGGCGCTCTGCTTTATTAGTTTTCCTGTGTGCACGCTGCTTTATTCTTTCTCTGCTGCATTCATTAATATTGTTGCCTCTTGTGTGACTTGTGTGACTTGTATTCCTTACAGAGCTTCTCGTTGGATTAGTATTGCTGTGCCTGCTGGTGTGTACATTGCTTTCCTCAGGCATTCTCCTCATCGCCTTTATGCTATAGGTCATATCTGTGTGTTGCTGTTCGTGTAGCGAGCTGCTCTAGTCGTTTTCTTGCTTCTGATTTTGTCTGAATTTGACCTGTGGGCCACCAATATTAGTGGCCTCGATGAGGACAGGAAGCCGGCGGCTGTCTTGTGTTAAACGCTGGCCCTCAGGTAAATTCTGTGTTCACTTCACGTCTTGTGCGTTTTCATATATGCATCAACACGAAATATTTAGATGTTGTAATTCTCGATTATAATTATTCTCATTAAACGTGACGGAAAAATGACAGATAATTGAGTAATATATTCATTTTAAATTAAAAAACAATATGGTGAGAATAATACAGTGTGTGTTGATAGCCCAAGTACGGTGCCCGCCATGATGTTGTCAACGACATATACCCGGTGCCACCCACACCAGCCCTCAAGCTCCAGTTCTTGAAGAAAAGCTTTAGAGTTATCATCGTCAGGCATCCCTTCACCAGGTACGTTACTTAGCTGATAATACTTACACAAACAGAAAACATTGTAATCAAAAGGTAGACAGGTGGGATGAACCGGATGGGTAAACTATACAAGGGGATTGCACAGTTACCACGCATGCACAAAAATGTACGTTAACAATCTACCAGTAAGTGCATTTATAGTTGCTGTTCCTTCCACGTTTAAGGTCCTGACGGGAATGTTTTGCTCATACATGCAGGATCCTGTCGGCGTACCGAGACAAGATGACCAAGGAGCACCCACTGCCGCCAAAATTTGGCTTCAAGAAGTTGCAGCAGGATATCATGGCCAAGTATCGAAAACACAATAGCAGCGAGACTTACCCCTTCCCGACCTTTGCGGAGTTTGTGCAGTATATCATCGACACGACTGCTAATTTCACCTCCATTCAACAATGGAGGAAGAATGTAAGTACTTCATAGGTAATATAATATTACGGCACGATGAAACAATGTATATTCCATGGTAGACATTCAAGTACACAGACGTTAACTAAAGTCACACTGTTGACCAGACCACACACTAGAAGGTGAAGGGAAGACGACGTTTCGGTCCGTCCTGGACCATTCACAAGTCGATTGTCGATTGTTAAAGTAACACTTGTAAAAGGAATAAGCAATACATAATTGAATATGCATAACTAAAGTGAACAGAACGAAGTGAATATTAACTTGTAGAGAAAATATAATTATAAATGCGTAAAAGCACAAATAAACTAGCAGTACAGAGTAGGAACTAAACAGTATTGAACACAGAGTAAACAATCTATGAAACAGACAATTAAAAATAAAGGTGTACGTTTGTGTATGCACGATAGGGGGGGGGGGGGGGTGAAGGGGTCCGGCATGAGCCTCCCCCATCGCCAGGACGGCGGGCAGGGAGAGACCAAAACCCTGGAAAGTGCCTAAGAACAAGATGGGGGACGGGGAGCGCCGGGACCTAGAGGGGAAGGGGGGCCGCAGGGATGGGGAGTAGAACAACACCAACACTGGGAAAGGGAAAACTCCGGAGCAACATTGAGACACACAAGCGGATAAATTGTACTCGGAGGTGGCAAAGCAGGAGGCTCGTCGGCTGCCGCCAAGTTGGAGGCGAAGGGGTACCTTCGTACCCAGGACCTGGCAGACCTCCACGTACCCAGTACCTGGCAGACCTCCACGTACCCAGTACCTGGCAGACCTCCACGTACCCAGTACCTGGCAGACCTCCACGTACCCAGGACCTGGCAGACCTCCACGTACCCAGTACCTGGCAGACCTCCACGCACCCAAGACCAGATGTAGTCCATAGATGCAAGAGAGAGAGAATAGGCTACAGAGGACAGGCATTCCGGGACAACAGCGGGACACAGTGTGAACCCTGAAACAACTTACAGAGCGCGTGCTCTGGAGAGTGGGTAGTAGAAACTAACTGGGGAAGGACGTACGATTTAGGCACGGATCGTCGATTGTCCGCCCGTTAACCAGAATTATAACAATAATATTTGATTTATACAAAATACAGAGGATCAGATTACAGTGGCTATTTAATGAGTACGTGAAGTCAATATAGGCTTATGAAGGTCCCCTAGAGGACCTTAGCTAGAAATTGCCCTTTCTTAGGATACGATCCACAGCAGTTGCCTAACTGTCGGGTATTGATTTATTTATTGTTTGGTGAAGAGAGGCACCAGGTGAAGGAAACGTTACCCACCCGTTTTCATTCTGCCGAACCTTGCGGTTGTACAGACTGCGCTGGCTATTGCGCTGAAGGAGAGGGCCAAGATTCATCATGCACTTACGCAACTACTTATGAAACCCGTATATCTTCCAACAATTATGCCTGTTTTTTTTTTACATTTATAAAACAGTTTATGAGCTCCAAAGCACTCCGAGTTTGTTTATAACAATAATAACCTTCATTGTGAAGTACAGAACGAAGTTCGTAAACTGTTTAATAAATATAAACAAACCGGTCATAATTGTTGAAAGATGTATAGCTTTCGTAAGTGGTTGCGTAAATGTTTATTGAATTCTTGCTCCGGTTGTGACCTAATTGGCAGATCGTGCTCCGGGTTTAAGATGAGCTGTGGGGAGAGAGAACCCTTAACAAGAATCACCTTATGGTTTCGAATATAGTTGGGGGCAGAAAGTCTGTTAGGTTTATCGAGGTCCCGCTAAGCATTCACCAGGATGCAAGCTACAACAACTGTCTAGCTCCCAGATACCTATTCACTGCTAGGTAAACACAGGCATCAAGTGAAGATAAACGTGCCAAACCTTCTGTCCCGTTCGAGGATCGAACTCGCGCCGGTCTGTCTTCACGAGGTACAACGGTAACAGCCTAATGGACAGGAATTACATTCATCGCACATATACGAACACAACGTCATGGGGCAGATTTTTTTTTTTTTAGATATATACAAGAGTTGTTACATTCTTGTACAGCCACTAGTACGCGTAGCGTTTCGGGCAGGTCCCTGGAATACGATCCCGCCGCGAAGAATCGTTTTTTCATCCAAGTACACATTTACTGTTGCGTTAAACAGAGGCTACAGTTAAGGAATTGCGCCCAGTAAATCCTCCCCGGCCAGGATACGAACCCATGACTAGCGCTCGCGGAACGCCAGGCGAGTGTCTTACCACTACACCACGGAGACTGTAATCTATCGTGTGAAACAATCAGTAACCCTAGAATGTTTCACATGAATGTCTTTTTGTGTTAAATAATGAGGATTATGTTTGGATTTACCTGAAATAAGTGAGGGTGGTTGACGGTGTATGGCCGACAGGTGAAGTGCTGGGTGCCGTACTGGGCGCAGTGCGGCGTCTGTACCAACGACTTCAACGTCATCATGAAACTGGAGACGATGGCTGACGACGAGAGGTTCTTCATCACCCTCGCCAACCTCGAGAACTCAAGGTTAGTCAATATGCAGGCGATGAGTCACAATAACGTGGCTGAAGAATGTTGACCAGACCACACACTAGAAGGGAAGGGACGACGACGTTTCGGTCCGTCCTGGACCATTCTCAAGTCAATTGTGATCGACTTGAGAACGAAACGTCGTCGTCCCTTCACATTCTAGTGTGTGGTCTAGTCAACAAGGTTAGTCAATGCCACACTTGGATTATTATGCCCAAGGAACACAGCAGTGTCTAAGGGAAGCTGGGTGTAGTGGTGTTTACATTGTGGGGTGACTAGTTTTTACCAAACTAGACTGCGCCATTGGAACGGTGTAGGGAAAGGGCCAATTATTAGTTTAAATTAGTTAATAAATGCTTTCTTGTATAACATTTTGTAGAGGTTAGTGGGAGAACAGTATATTAGACTAACTTGGTTCTGGCCAATTGAAGTCCACAACGGGCTCACCATGGCCTGTGCTACTTATTACCCCGCTCCTGGCCAGGTAAGTTACGGGCTCATCATAGCCCGTGCTACTTGGAACTTGTTCCGAGTAGCTGAATTTATAACAACAACAACAACATCTG
Organism: Procambarus virginalis; assembly: GCA_020271785.1. NCBI lineage: Eukaryota > Metazoa > Arthropoda > Malacostraca > Decapoda > Cambaridae > Procambarus > Procambarus virginalis. The sequence continues at coordinate 6,133,513 of WNGS01005680.1, forward strand.
GCCAACTTGGACACACTGGTGGGTGATATCGAAATGAGGCAATAATCCGTCCTAAAAATATTAGCAGCTATAGCTACTTTGGATGGAACATGCAAAATATGGATTGTTGCACCTAAAAAGTGTCCACTTTTGTACAATTAATTTTGAAGAAAGTTCGAGAAAGAAAACAAACATACCGAAACTTTTCCCAGACCTAGGAAAACCTAGACCTAGTACATATATGCAGAGACAGTATGAAAATAATACTTCACTGTGTCGGGGGACAGGAAGCCAGAGTGTATGCATACGCGTTTGGCTTTTATCGAGGTCTCTCCCACGGTCGAATTACAGACCCCCGCCCAGGATGCAACTCCACAACAAGCTGACTAACTCCTGAGTACCTACTCACTGCTAGGTGAACAGAGACATTAGGTGAAAGGAAATGTACCCAACTATTTCAGTCCCGCCCGGGATTCGAACCTGGAATTCTTGATTGTGCGTCGAGAACGAATCCAACTGTACTACCGGGACCCCAAAATGCAGCCCGTCCTCCAAACAAAGATCCAAAAGTGATTCCATGCACCCGCCAAACCCCCTGTTTATGAATGAAAAGCGGTTTACACACGACTCACAACTGCTGACGTTCGAACATATCCGGAACAAGTGCTTCACTGACGACTGGTGTTCGAACCACAACGCTGTAAATGCTTCACCCACGTACTACAAATACAAGTAATCGCCAGCAGAACCTAAACACCTGACCTAACCTAACCTATGCCTATTTATACACAATATGCTAATATATTATAATATTAATTTATACTTGAGAAAATTCCCGTTTTGAATGAACAGCATGTTAAAATTATGAATGCGTCTGTGGGGTCGACCGCTGAATGTAATGGACTTGAGTCGAGGATGGGTTGCAAAATGACAGGAAACAAAGCAAAGACCCAACCCAAATTGCTTCACAGCTACATCATGAAGTACTAATCAAGTGGATTTCTAAGTATCTAAGCAACGCAAGACAACGAGTCACTGCGAGGGATCAGATCTCAGAATGGCGAGATGTCACAAACGGAGTCTCAGGGTTCAGTTTTTGGACCTATATCCTATTCCTCACATATGTATACGATCTTCCAATGAGAACAGACTCATTCCTCTCAATTTTGGCTGATGATGCGAAAATTAGGAGGAAGATTAAGACAGATGGAAGACAGCAAGACGCTACAAGATGACCTGGACAAACTGAAAGTATGGTCCAACAAATGACTATTAGTTTAACTCAATTAAATGTAAAATAATGAATGTAGGAGGAGGGAGCAGGGCAGACACAAGGTACCAAATGGGAGATGAAATCCTTCTTGAAATGGATGGAGAGAAGGAATTAGGGTTTGATATTACACCAAACCTGTTTCATGAAGCCCACACCAAAAGGATATCATCAGCAGCATATGCGAGACCGAAGGAAGGAAACTATCAGGAGAAAGCTCAAAGCCATTGCGGCTATATGGAAGGGACACTTGGAAGGGATAAGGATTTGGGATGGGACGGGGGGAGGGGGGTTGGAATAATGCCCAACCACTTGGACGGTTGGGGATTGAACGCCGACCTGCATGAAGCGAGACCGTCGCTGTACCGTCCAGCCCAAGTGACTGAGCTAACATAAGAACTGCCTTTAAAAGTTTGTGTAATGAATGATTTAGAGCTTTCTATACCACATATGTCAGACCAAAACGTGAAGTTATTTTGTGTACAGTGATCCATATTTTGTACATTGCATCCATAGTAGCTGTATATATATACATATTAATATTGTATATATATTATTATAAAGGTACTATCAGTTGTGGAGGATGGGCTGAAATGAGCAAGTTATTAGGGAACAGTGATCATAAAGAAGTTTGGTATGGCATGGATCGTTTAATTGTTTAAAGTGTAGTTTAGATATATTTTTAAGTGGTTGTGTTTGATATAATTAGGAACTGTCTCACATGAACTAACATAAGCCTTTTGTAGTTTTTTGTGTTCTAGTTGTTCACTTGCTTCCTTGGAATAAACTTCAAGGAAGCAATTTTGTTGGTGTTAACTTATCTTGCGTGTTGTAAGGGCAAGGCCAAACTGTTGGTGTTCTCAGTGATTGTCGCTTGGTGATTGTTGGTGTGCTCATTGTTGCTTGGTGATTGTTGGAGGTGTGCTCATTGTTGCTTGGTGATTGTTGGAGGTGTGCTCAGTGTTGCTTGGTGATTGTTGGAGGTGTGCTCAGTGTTGCTTGGTGATTGTTGGAGGTGTGCTCAGTGTTGCTTGGTGATTGTTGGAGGTGTGCTCAGTGTTGCTTGGTGATTGTTGGAGGTGTGCTCAGTGTTGCTTGGTGATTGTTGGTGTGCTCAGTGTTGCTTGATGATTGTTGGTGTCCTCAGTGTTGCTTGGTGATTGTTGGAGGTGTCCTCGGTGTTGCTTGGTGATTGTTGGAGGTGTGCTCAGTGTTGCTTGGTGATTGTTGGTGTCCTCAGTGTTGCTTGGTGATTGTTGGAGGTGTGCTCAGTGTTGCTTGGTGATTGTTGGTGGTGTACTCAGTGTTGCTTGGTGATTGTTGGAGGTGTGCTCAGTGTTGCTTGGTGATTGTTGGAGGTGTGCTCAGTGTTGCTTGGTGATTGTTGGAGGTGTGCTCAGTGTTGCTTGATGATTGTTGGAGGTGTCCTCAGTGTTGCTTGGTGATTGTTGGTGTGCTCAGTGTTGCTTGGTGATTGTTGATGTGCTCAGTGTTGCTTGGTGATTGTTGGAGGTGTCCTCAGTGTTGCTTGGTGATTGTTGGAGGTGTCCTCAGTGTTGCTTGGTGATTGTTGGAGGTGTCCTCAGTGTTGCTTGGTGATTGTTGGAGGTGCCCTCAGTGTGCTTGGTGATTGTTGGAGGTGTGCTCAGTGTTGCTTGGTGATTGTTGGAGGTGTGCTCAGTGTTGCTTGGTGATTGTTGGAGGTGTCCTCAGTGTTGCTTGGTGATTGTTGGAGGTGTGCTCAGTGTTGCTTGGTGATTGTTGGTGGTGTACTCAGTGTTGCTTGGTGATTGTTGGAGGTGTGCTCAGTGTTGCTTGGTGATTGTTGGAGGTGTGCTCAGTGTTGCTTGGTGATTGTTGGAGGTGAGACAAGGTGTGGTCACCGTTGTGTTGCTTAGTGGAAGTGAGAATCAAGGTGTGCTCAATGTTGTTACCGCATGTTGCAGACTGCTGGTGAATGGCGGCACTTGAGGAACGTGTCGTCGTCGCAGGCGGCGCCGCAGTACTACGCCCAGCTGACCCGCCGCCAAATGCTCGACCTCTACCACCGATACCAGCTCGACTTCGACCTCTTCGGCTACAATGTCGACGACTATTTGCCGATGGCCAAGGACCACGCCTCCCTTCACTGATGCTACCACATCACTACACTTCCCTACATTATCATCTTCATCGTGTTTTAATGGTTTTGTTATTCATCCCGACAATAAACTTTAAATAATAAAAAGAGCTCTAAATCCAATCAACGATTTCATATTCTTGGGTGTAAATATAGAATAAGATTTGTAGATATTAATAAATAGTATTTTATGATTGTATCTATAAAAGATTATGGCACATCCTTGCCTTAAATATTGAATGAAAAAAATATGTCTTATACAACTTTTCAATGCTGCATTGAACCTGATTTTTTGAGAGACCATGCTGATAAGAGATGAAAATTGTTTTAGAGCAGATTATGATGGACCGATGAATTATTTGGGGAGGTTACATAAGGACAGTCTGATGAACATGAAGAGGCGGGCTGATGATTAAAATAACAGATGAACTTAAAGAAAATCTTGGAGGGGGGGGGCACAAACTTCGATAGCAATTGTGTTGACAAAAATAACTAGAATGACTACAATTGCAATACAGTATTTCACAGAGACTATCAGACTAGTCCAAAAAAGTTAATTAAGACTTGAAATTATCATTATTAAGACAAAAAACTGCACAGACTATGTAACAGAAATCATTTAAATAGAAGGAGATAAAGTGGCCAACACTTTGATCTATAGCCCCGCAGAGAACCACAGATTATGAAAATACCAAAAACTTTAATAGAGCCTGCATTAACATTCATAGTGTGTGACAATCTATAAAGTAAACCTGCTAATAATTGGAAACTTCAATCACAGTCAAACTGACTGGGAAACAATGGAGAGAAGTTTGCAAATGATGATATGTATAAAGGTACTTCCTGATGCAATATGTAAAGAAGTAAACAAGATCTTACTGTAAGATACAGAGCTTCCCTGCTCATACTGACCTTGACAACACCTCTCTTACTCCTAGACATTTATGTCATCAAATCACCCACCGCTCTTGTGCCAGGTAAATCCACTACGGGCTCACCATATCCCGTGCTACTTGGAACTTGTTCCGAGTAGCTGAATCTATAACAACAACTGTCAAATCATTTGCTCCTTGCAGCACCTGGACAAGGTGCGATGGGCAGCCTGCCCCAGTTGGTAGGTGTGATCAGGAGAGTTGAAAAATAAGTACATGGTTTATAACCCAATGAAAAATTTGCCAAAGAAAAACAACTTAAATCAAGCCTATACATTGTTTGTAACACAACCGGGGTTGGTACATCTTTGACACATTTTTCAAACAACAACTCTTCTCTTTATAAGAACTATTAGTTAAATTTATTCAAATAATTATACTTTTCTTTAACAATGACTCAGTGATAATTTGTTTATTAAACATGCATTGAATTTAAATTAAACATAGTTATTTATTTTTATTATAAAAAATAACACATTTAAAACTTACTATTATTAATCAAGGTTACCTTACCTTGAAGTGCTTCCGGGTCTTAGCGTCCCCGCGGCCCGGTCGTTAACCAGGCCTCCTGGTTGCTGGACTGATCAACCAGGATGTTGCACGCGGCTGCTCGCAGCCTGACATATGAGTCACAGCCTGGTTGATCAGGTATCCTTTGGAGGCCCGGTACTGTAGTCTTCAAAATATATTTTCTGTTTAAAGGTTAAAATTATTTATTTAGGGGGCAGAGAGTGGGGGGGGGGGGGTGTAAAGTGATGTGTTGAAATGCTAACATTATTTTGGGGGTGAAGAGGGGGAGGGAAATCAAAGGAACTTTATTTAAATTTTAAAATTATTCATGTGGAGGATGGGGCTAAAGGAATGCATTTAAATGATATATCTATTTCTGTAGGGACTCAATGGATGTTTAAATTTTACATTAAATTTATTGTGTGGAGGTGGATCCATCCCTGACTCAAAATTCATGAGGTATGCCTCTGCACTCTACCCTCTACTTGACACTTTCGGCTTCAATCTTTTACTGACTACTTTGGCTCGGCTCGCAGTGTCTCCTTTTGTTTTAACTATTGCATTCTAGTATTTTGTCATTTATTCCACGAGGTTAAAGTTCTGTGCAAATCTTATAGTTGGTATCTTATCAAATGTTTTAGAGAATTCCATGTACACTATATGTACCAAGAGTCCTTTGTCTATTGTAGTTGGTTACTGCTTCCAGAAATGTGAGCAAGTTATACAGGATTGATCTTTTACAAAACTCAAGGCACCTACCCTGGAGAACAAAGAACAAGAGCCTGTATAGCATGGGGCATGCAGCTTAACCGACCAACAGTCAACAACCTCCATGCCAAAAGTAATAACAGCTGCGAGCTAATTTGCTTTCTGGAAGGAATTTCTTGGTATGGTGATGATCTCTGACCCCAACCTCCCCCTTCATCTCTTTAAGGGGGGAGGGGGTAAATTCTGGTCCTGGTCTTGAGTAGACATTCTTAGGTCATAGATATCTGGTGTATTCCTCATGGCTTAGATGCTTTCAGCTGTAGCACTGGGTAGTTGCTGAGGAGCCCCTCCCAGAAATTATGTTGTACACACTAGAATTTAAGATGGTTCATGACAACGTTATTTTAAGGCTTCCAAGGCCCTGTACCATTTCTTGTTCATTTCACAGCTTGACACATTAATTTCTCCAAAAGTAAGAAATGATAGTTGTCCCTTGCTCGTGGCTATAGAGAGTGCTGTACTGTAATTATTCACATGACTTTTTTTTTAAATTTTGTATATTGGACCATACCTCATACATAAGCATTATTTTATAGTACATAATTACACCAGTAATTTAAAGACTTTATTATAATAAGACCTTCAATAGTGGTAATGACATAATATCACAGATTTTTCTGGAGATGTGGATATTATCATCACAATACCTCCTCAATATCATAAGACCAATAATGTACATATGCTGCAGTGTATAAACATCATTAGTATATATTTTTGAAGATAATATACACTTATAAAGACCATTAGTGTTCACATGACCATTAGTGTTCACATGAAGACCATTAGTGTTCACATGAAGACCATTAGTGTTCACATATGAAGACCATTAGTGTTCACATATGAAGACCATTAGTGTTCATATACAAAGACCATTAGTGTTCACATATGAAGACCATTAGTGTTCACATACGAAGACCATTAGTGTTCACATGTAAATAATTCTAAAACATTTAACCAGTAAAATATATTCGTGCGTCTCTTACAATACACACAACTTGTTTCATGATCTTTCCCGTAAGACATTTTTCCCAATAGCCTAAACTCTACTCAAATCAAGGAGGCTTCATCATTATCATTTTATAATCCAACATTAGCTAGTATGGAAGGCAATATAAATATGAGATCATGTTCTACAAAAATTACAACTACCCACACAAATAAAAATAAAACCATATATGATACAGCATACAAGAGTATTTAAAACATGGCTTCTTAAAATTGTATTCAGTTACAAGCCAATTAAAAATCAACAGAGAAATATAAAAATAATATATAGAGAAATAACATTATCAACGTGAACTTGAAAATATATATATATATATATTGATATCAGAAATAACAGTTCAGTATTTTTTTTCCAGCAACTTTGTTATATAATTGCACCTTGTCTTAATCCATGCTTAAAAATGTTACACTGAATATCACTCAGTATCAGCATTTAAGGGAACCATTACTTGTGTCACATGGCATTTTAGGTGACGATTATAATTAGCCTTGGTAGTAAATGCTTTGCCACATGACTTACATTGGTGGGGTCTCTCGCCTGTGTGAGTACGAAGATGTAATTTGTAGTTGTAACTTGATGAGAATGATCTGTCACAATATGTACATGAATGAGGGCGTAAAAGGCGGTGAGTTGTTCGCACATGGTGGTTGAGATTGGATCGGTAATAAAATGAGGCATTACATACACCACAGGTATGAGATTTTGTTCCCGCATGACGATGAAGATGATCTTGAAGGTCTGATCGCCTAGCAAGTGTTTTCCCACATACTGGACAAACAGCTCCTCCCTCACCTGAATGATTAGTCATGTGTGAGTTATAGCTTGAAGCTGTAGACAGAGTTTGTCCACAAATCTGACACGAATATGTTGGGCGTTGGCTATTGTGTGTGAGTAAATGTGATTGTAACCCGGAGGCTTTGCTGAAACCTCGCCCACAAATAGAACAGTGATGAGCAAAACATCCCTCATGCTCAGCTAAATGTCGTCGGTATACAGACTCTAAAGCAAATCCTTTACCACAGAGTTGACACCTATGGCTGAACTGACCCGTGCAAGTATCATGATGAGCCTGCATATTGCTGCGGTGACTAAAACTACGACCACAGTTGTCACAGGTGAATGGCTTCTCACCTGTATGCGTTCTCATATGAACCTGTAAATTACGATTACTAGCAAAAGTCTTGGAGCATACATCACACTTACTGGCTTTCTTTTTTTGAGTATGAGTTTTTGTATGTGAAATTAAAGCCTGAAGTGATGTACATTCTTTTGAACAAATTTTACATGTTAAACTGTCCTGTGTATGATCTTCAAGATGCTTTTTTAGTTTAGCTTTTCTTAGGAATATATTGTCACATAGCTTACATGGATAGGTCTTGTGAAGCTGAACATGCCTAGTCAGTGCTCTCTCTGAACTAAATTTCTTTCGACAAGTGTCACAACTAAAGTGAAAGGCATAAGCTTTGTGCCTACGTTCAATGTGCCTTACTAATGCCTGACGATTAGAAAACACTTGATCACACTGTCTGCATATTTGTAACTTGGCATGTTTTTTAGCTTTGATGTTTTTTGCTAAAAGTGTAGGCTTGTGGTACTCGGTAGCATCCTCAGCATTCCTTGGTTCATCCCGAGATAAACTTGAAGACACCACTGGAGAACTCTCTGCCAATTCTTCTATATGTGTGTCTACTGCTATAAGAGTTTTGCTAACTTGATCTCTGCCAGAAAGTTTTACCTGATCAGCCTCAATACTTTCATGAGAAGTATGGGTTGCAATCTCTAACTCTTCTTTATGTTGTACAGGTATTTCATTAACTGCAGAGCTTTCTATGGAATCTGTAGTTTGGTCACAAACATTTCCTGATGCCACCTTTATTTCATCTTCTTTGGTAATGTCTTTGCAGCTTTGCAAATCATTATCAGTGGAGTTATCTTTTATTGCTACCTGAGATTCTCCAATGAGATTACATTCACAGTCTTCAATGTCAATATCACAGTCAACAAAAACCATATTGTTGTCACTGGTGGTTGTCTTGCTTAGTGCTTGTTGGGTTTGCTGAGGTTGTAACTGATTAACAGAGTGACTGATAACTTGACTAGGTTGCTGTGACTTCTGCTGATGATGCATGGGAATAGAATGTGGTAGCTGATGTTGTTGTTGTTGATGACGTTGCTGCTGTTGTTGCTGACAATGTTGTTGTTGCTGCTGCTGTTGCTGCTGCTGCTGCTGCTGCTGTTGCTGCTGCTGCTGTTGTTGCTGCTGTTGTTGTTGTTGTTGTTGCTGCTGCTGCTGTTGTTGTTGTTGCTGTTGTTGTTGCTGTTGCTGTTGTTGTTGCTGTTGCTGTTGTTGTTGCTGCTGTTGCTGCTGCTGTTGTTGCTGCTGCTGTTGTTGTTGTTGTTGTTGGTGATGCTGTTGATGTTGTTGCTGATGCTGTTGCTGCTGATGTTGTTGCTGCTCCTGTTGAGGCAGATGATGTGTTTGATGATGCTGTAGTTGTTGATGTACTGAATGTTGCTGTTGCTGGAGGTGTTGGGTAACAACAGGAATCTGCTGCTGTTGAATGTTTTGAAGCTGGTGGCTGGAATGGTGTGAATTAGTAGTATCCTGTTGGTGTTGAATAATGTTGTTTGGTATAAGTTGCTGGTGAAGTGATGGCTGATACTGAACTATTTGATGATGGTGATGACTGTGCTGTTGTTGCTGGTGTTGATGCTGATGGTTCTGGTGTTGATGCTGATTGTTCTGCTGCTGCTGCTGTTGATGCTGGTGGTGGTGGTGCTGCTGCTGGTGCTGTTGCTGCTGTTGTTGTTGCTGTTGTTGCTGCTGTTGTTGTTGCTGCTGTTGCTGCTGCTGTTGTTGCTGCTGCTGTATTTGATGCTGATGCTTTTGAAAGGTTGAAATTCGGATGCCACGCTTATCACAATTGGCCTCAACTTTAGTGACGAGATATTTCCTGTCATACAAGAGTATAGAAATAGAATACATTACAAAGATGAAACAAATGGCAACAAATCATACACATAAACAAACATACACACACACACACACACACACACACAATGTGCTTTTAAATAAATGGATTGTGAAATATTAAAAGAAATTATTCATGATCTTTGTGAGACCAAACTTGGTATATGCTGCTGTTGTATGGTGCCCCATACCTTAAGAAGTACATCAATAAACTGTAAAAGGTGTAAAGACATACAACAAAATGGCTCCCAGAACTGAAAGGCAAGAGCTACAAGAAGAGATTAGAGGTGTTAAATGTGCCAAAGCAAGAAGATAGAAGAAAGAGAGGCGATGTCATCACTACGAACAAAATGGTAAAGGGAATCAACAAAACCTCAAGGACAAGAGGTCGTAAATTTAAGCTAACTAAACAAAGCTGCCGAAAGAACATTAGAAAGTTCACTTTTACAGCGCTGCAGACAATTGGAATAAGTTAAATGAAAAGGTGGTGGAGACCAAACCATCAGTAGTTTCAAAGTGTTATATGACAAAGAATGCGAGAAGATGGGATACCACGAGCATAGCTCTCATCCTGTAACTACAATTAGGTAATTACACACAAACACATACATACACACATGCATACATACATACATACATACATACATACATACATACATACATACATACATACATACATACATACATACACACATACAGCATATAAATAAAAATGGATATTAATAAAAACTATGCATTGTATATATATATATAAATTAAATTACTGAATATAAGTACTGTAACAAGGAGGATGCTCCTTAATCATTTCATTTTCAAGGGGAAATAAAAAAATAACAGCATCAAACACATTTTGCTGTTTTGGCAGTTTCCAATTCCTATTGAAAAGACACATTTGAAGTGGGCAAAATGTGGAGTTAGAACTTAGTAAAATTTAAGTATAGTGTGTGTACCAAAGACAAATCCATTCTTGTATCAAACAAGTTTTGTTCAGGGCTACATAAACTCCCAACAGTAGGAGCTGCTACAATAGTTGTTGGTCATTCATTTATTACTCCTCATTCTTACCACTAGTTGTTCACGTTCTCTCTTTAATAAACTTTAATATTTGGGAAGACCAAGATGGAGACCAATTCTACAGCAAAAATATATTACAGCTCATTCTAAGTAAATGGTTGAAATAGTTTCACTGATTGGTAAAAACAAGTGAATTTGAAAGAGAATGGAGCTTTTGCCTGCAAGCATTACCAGAAGAGTTTAAGAGCTACAGTATTAACTTCGAATGTGCCTTTACCAAACACAAGCCTTCAATGAGAAATGCAAATCAAGGAAAGATAAGTGCACCTATTAATAGTTTTTTACAAAAAGACATTTTAATGAAAGTGATCTGATAACTGCAGCAGAAGTCACTGCAATTATCATGGAATTAAGTATCAGTACTGTATATCCATGGCTATAATAGCCAAGAGTGTGGGGACAAGTTACCCAGTGATTTTTAACCCTCAAAAAATTACAAAATAAATTTTGTTCTTATATAATTATACATTTTTATGCAAAAGTAAGAAAAAGGGATAACAAAATATTTTTCTGATTTGGTGAGCTATAGAAGGAAGTGAATGGTGAGGATATTGTGGCTTTCAATTCCAGACATGAGGGTTGTTGACTGCTACAGTGCAAAGGGGCTCACGTGCTCACCTTGGGTGTTTTTACATTTGTTGCTTCAATTATTTGATTGACTAAATGTAGTGTTTGTGTTGAAAAGCTGTGACCAGATGAATGATTGAGGTAGCGAGCTGGTGGGAACCCCCTGGAAGATCTGGACTGCCACCTGGCGGCAGTCAGGTGGAAAATGGATGGAATGTTTACATCGTGGTAACGATTGCTATTCTTATTATCTTCAGGTATCTAATTTTCTTAAGGAGTTTCTAATTTTGTTGCAATTAAGTTTTCTGGTGGGGTATATGCTTGCTTTTGTAGAGAGAACCAGATTCTGGTCCTGCCTCTAGTAGGCAAGGGCAGGTCTCGGAGCAACCTGTCCTCTCAACTAATTGGTTATGTTTTGTTATGTTATTGTAACCAATGTTACAAAATGCAACCTATTAAGAAAAGTAATAGCTCACAAATATTCATGTCTTCTGGGCATCAGACTTGATCTGGTAGGTGGGTTGCCTGGGTTCATATGTTTCTGATTAGGCTAAAAGATTGGATTATTTATGGAGTAATAAATCAAGGAGATGTAAAGCGCCTCCCTAAGGCTTGGCTTAACCAGTGCTTAGCTTGGCACCCACTGAGGGGGACCCCCCCCATATATATCTTACCTATATAAAGAGAAACGATGCTCTAAAATATCAAGCTCATTGATCAGGTGAAAACATTTACTGCAAATGATAGTGGAGTGCAGTAGGTGGCGAGGCAGGATGACACCCATCAGTCCACCCAGCTTGTCTCCAACACTAACCTGCAACAAAAAGAACAAAATAAATAACACATAAAGGATATGACATGAAAATGACTGTTAAATTGAAACCTAAGATGAAATGCAAAAAGATAAGATGACAGTAAAGATTTCAGAGGGAAAAGCTGTGGTAAATTTGCTAGAAAGTTTGGCAAGAATCTCTGTGCCTGATGAATGAAAGAAAGCAATGATAGTGACATATATAAAAGCATTGGAGTATTACAAGTATAACAAATAAATAGATTTTTAGTTTCCTGCATGCTGTGGTTAAGTACAGTTAAGTCTCAATTATACGAACCAATTAGCACTGGACCCTCGTGTCACTGGATCTCCGTTCTAACTAGACTTGTGTTTCTTACTATTTTGCATCAAAATTGATATAATTTTATTATACTAAAACATAAAACATATATTTGAACATACTGTATTTGGATAGGGAATTAGATACATAGAAAATGAACATGCATAATAAAGAAAGGCTTTGAGTCAATATAAAATATAAGTATCTTTCTGAGCTTCAGTACTGTATTTACATTTAATTGTTCTCTAAGGTAAGATCCAATGTGTTCTTAGACCAGGAGTATTCACAGTCATATAAGATGACATACTGAACACATTCTTAAATAGATCCTAATCATTATTACATCTAAGAGTGTCACAGGAAATAAACTTAACGATAAGAACTACTGTAACTTAACCAATTTACTCAGCATTTGAGAAATCATAATTATCTTGGTACACAGGCGCACAGACCTGCAGTTAATGAGCAGCCTTTCAGAAAACTTATGATGAGAGACAGACAAGTAACAAGAAAGTGAAGTGACTGAACAAAGGGAATAATGTACACCAGGGTGCAGAAACCAAGCTTCGATAACCACAGGACTCCTCAAGCCTCGATCTCCATCGACTCCTGAAGTTTTGATAACCAAAGGACTCCTTTGAAAAGAATTAGTCACATGCAGACAATGAGTCACAATAATGTGGCTGAAGAAATAATGATCAAACCACATACAGTACTGTATCAGAAAATGGAGAAACGACAACGTTTCAGTTGATCCAGGACAATTATCAAATTGTGTTCACGCGACTTGATAATGGCCTGGGATGGAAAGAAACGTCGTCGTTTCTCCATTTTCTGATGTGTGGTTTGGTCATTAGAACCAGTCCCATTATTAGTCATGCCAAATTGAGAAAACCTTTAAATCACAACAAAGAATGAGGTCACTATTCTACTTACCTGCAGCCAGTGAGAAGAGAGTCTTGGAAGAGATATTAGAAAAGGAAGGGGGGGGGGAGTGGAAAAGGGAATGAAATTAGGAAACATTTCTGCCAAAAAATAGGTAGATCTACCTAATTTCTCTCTTTGAGCTTCTCAACTGACTGACAAGTAGCTAACATTTTCAGTAGTTGTACTAGATTTAACTCATTTGCCCATATTCATATGTCTAATTGTGCTGCTTTTTGTTTTATTTCCAAAAAGTTGACTATTGTCCAATACGAGTAACAGATATGAAATGGGATGAAGGATTATAGTACGAGAGATAGTGGAGGTACGTACTTTAGACATAACAGTGCTAAGGGAGTCCATTGAACATCCAGCAACTGCTGAATCAGTTTCTCTATTTGCAGTGTTATTGTTGTTGTTGTGGTGGCTGCCACTGCCTACCACTGCATCACAGATCAAGCACACAGTTCCCTCACTATCACTCGTCAAGGATGGTTCCTCACCTACATGCTTCTTCTTGTATGTCGATGAAATATCATTCTGCAGAGTTGTATAATTAAGTAGAATAAGTACAATAAATACTAATGAAGTAATGAATAAGTACAATTTTGCTTCCAATCATAATAATACAGGATTACTTTAAATATGAAAGCCAGTAAAGAAGAAAACTTGTTTATGTTTTTCACATTCTATTAACTTCCTCAAGCCCTATATTCTTCTCAACTGTTTTTCTTTCCTTCTTCTGTAGTTTTATCACCTAAACTATGATGGGTGCTCTAGTGCTACTCATTCATTACATTTGTCAGTATTGTATTTTGTCAATCTTCCAAGATATCTAGTTATCTTTTAATTATAGAAATACAGTACAGTATTAGGATGCCATTCCACAGGTGCACTATACATTTATCTTTCCTTCAGCAATGTTTTCTTTATCAATTCTCTAAATATTGACAAGGTCATGTAGCTAGACCAGTTGTGCTGGTATTGTCTTTACTCACCTCTGTACCTTACTGTACTGTAACCAAGTATCTTTCTGAGTTAGCTTTTTTACTTACATGTTGATATTCTTATAAAAACAAATCAGAGCAAACACTTATTGTATGCTTTTTCTTTAATTTCACTCATAATTATTTTCCATTTGTGAAACTTGTGTACCACTTTCAGTTTTTCTTTCCTAAAGTTCTCAATTTTCTGGAACTGCTTTCTCATTCACAATGTTATTAACTATAAACCTTAAATATCATAATTCTGTGTTACTATCAAAGATTTGCATTTACTGTACAGTGCTTACAGTTATGTTAAGATTATTAATAAATCAAAAAGCCAAAATTATTTAAATGTCTTCTGCCTTGATCCCATCATATATATTCATATATATACTGTATATATATATATGTGTGACACACACAGCTTACCAAACACTTACCTTCGTTACAGCAAGAGAGTCAGTGGAACAAGGGACTGCACTTGATGCTGCTACAACTCCTCCTTGCTGAGTTTCAGTCATCGTAGCACCACTGTCACACACCACACACAGGCGACAATCATTTATTGCCTCTTCTGAATTTTTCTTCTTGTACACAGTGTGACTGCATGCCTGATGAATACAAAAACCAGTAAGCTCTAACTTGATTTTATTGTATGAATACTGTACTAAGAATATTATAAATTTCCAAGGGCTTGCTTCTTCTCGTTTCAGTTTTGTGTACCAAGCATAAAAGTGAAGCCGTTTTTGTAGCACACTGCTCATTTCATGATGAAGGCCAGGTGTACCCTGGATTTGTTCCACAGTTGCAACCAAATATTTGTTACACAACCATTTTCTGTACAGTACTTGCAACTAATGCTAAATTAGCTCATGGAAATATTACCTGCAAAACTAAAATACTCTTCAAAACTCACCTGAATGAGATCAATCGGAGTATTTTTTGTATGGCCAAGACACTCTTGGTGGGAGGTGGTGACAGAGTTGGTGTGTGTACTGACACTCGGCTCACTCGATGTCAATGCATGAGGAATTGCAACTGCAGGCTGAGTCAGAGGAGGTAGTGCATGGGTTATTGATGGTGGTGGTGGCTGGGTAGCAGGAAGTACTGGATGAGGTAAGGGAAGTGGCGGCTGGGCTGGAGGAGGAAGTGGAAGAGTAGGAAGTTTTTCTGCTGCAGGTGCTATGTGATGCTCAAGTTGTCTTGTGCTGGCTTGGTTCACTTGCCCAGAACAAGCCTAATGATATACATTGTAAAAGTTTCTGAGATTTACTGATTAGTAGCATTAAATTTTATATATTATATAAAATGCATGATGATTTGTTAAATACTGAGCTATTTATTTAATAACCAAACCACAATTAAGTGCCACAAAATAAAAAACATTAAATTTGTCTTTTACATTATATAATAATCAAGTTTTATCTCAATAATATAGTTCTGTCAGATCTTTACCGACGAGTCATTTCTTCTTTAAAATGAGTGCTTTAACTAATCTTTGTCTTCCTAAGATTCCCGTGTCTTATGGAGAACCAGATTCTGATCCTTCCTCCTGGTAAACAAGAGTGGGTCTCAGAGGTTTGGTGTATCCCCCTAAAACTGTGCTTGACCAACACTGAGCATCAGGAACCACTCATGGGGGCCATCCTAGATACCAATTCAGCTGTAGTGTTAATTACTAACATTTTGAATAAACTTGAATATATTAATAAAAGGCATTCTTTTAACAGATTTTTGAGTATTCAGTATCTGCATATTTTTATTACCCACGTATATTAAAATGTAAGTTTTTCTAAGATAAATTATTTGCAAATAATCTCAAGTACATAACTACTTTAAGATCTATACACATCTATACACAGAGTACAGTACAAGTAAAGCTTTACTAACAATGTTACAATATGGTGTTTTGATATACTGTATGACAGCCAAGACATTAGAGTGAGTTTTTGATGTACTATACCAAGAGTATAGTACATCAAAAGTACTACCTTACCTTGAGGATACCTTGAGGTGCTTCCGGGGCTTATCGTCCCCGCGGCCCGGTCATCGACCAGGCCTCCTGGTTGCTGGACTGATCAACCAGGCTGTTGGACGCGGCTGCTCGCAGCCTGACGTATGAGTCACAGCCTGGTTGATCAGGTATCCTTTGGAGGTGCTTATCCAGTTCTCTCTTGAACACTGTGAGGGGTTTGCCAGTTATGTCCCTTATGTGTAGTGGAAGCGTGTTGAACAGTCTCGGGCCTCTGATGTTGATAGAGTTCTCTCTCAGAGTACCAGTTGCACCTCTGCTTTTCAACGGGGGTATTCTGCACATCCTGCCATGTCTTCTGGTCTCATGTGATGTTATTTCTGTGTGCAGGTTTGGGACCAGCCCCTCTAATATTTTCCACGTGTAAATTATTATGTATCTCTCCCGCCTGCGCTCAAGGGAATACAGATTTAGGCTCTTTAGTCGGTCCCAATAGTTTAGATGTTTTACCGAGTGGATTCTAGCAGTAAAGGATCTCTGCACGCTCTCCAGGTCAGCAATTTCACCAGCAGTGAAAGGGGCTGTCATTGTGCAGCAGTACTCCACTCTAGAGAGCACAAGCGTTTTGAAAAGTGTCATCATCGGTATAGCATCTCTAGTGTGAAAAGTTCTTGTTATCCAACCTGTCATTTTTCTTGCAGTTGTGACGGCTACTTTATTGTGTTCTTTAAAGGTAAGGTCTTCCGACATGAGTACACCCAGATCCTTTACATTGCCTTTTCGTTCTATGTTATGATTTGCCTGAGTTTTGTACGTGGTTTCCGTTTTTATATTTTCATTTTTTCCATAGCGCATGAGCTGGAACTTGTCTTCGTTAAACACCATATTATTTTCTGTAGCCCATAGAAAGACCTGATCTACATCTGACTGGAGGTTCGCCGTGTCCTCTATGTTGCCTACTCTCATGAAGATCCTAGTGTCATCTGCAAAGGATGATACAGTGCTATAGGTTGTGTTCTTGTCTATGTCCGATATGAGGATGAGAAAAAGTACTGGAGCAAGCACAGTACCCTGGGGGACTGAGCTCTTAACGGTTGACGGGTTGGATTTTATTTTGTTGACTATTACACATTGGGTTCTGTTGGTCAGGAAATTGTAGATCCATCTGCCTACTTTTCCGGTAATTCCTTTTGAGCGCATTTTATGGGCAATAACACCATGGTCACATTTATCAAAAGCTTTTGCGAAATCTGTGTAAATTACATCAGCGTTTTGTTTGTCTTCCATAGCATCTAATGCCATATCATAGTGGTCCAGCAACTGCGACAGGCAAGAGCGCCCTGTTCTGAAACCATGTTGTCCGGGGTTATGGAGATGCTGTGATTCCATGTATTTTGTGATCTTACTTCTTAGCACTCTCTCAAAAATTTTTATGATGTGCGATGTTAGTGCTATCGGTCTGTAATTTTTTGCCTCTGCCTTATTTCCTCCTTTATGAAGTGGTGCTATCTCTGCTGTTTTTAGTATATCAGGAATAACGCCAGTATCTAGGCTTTGTCTCCACAGAATGTGAAGGGCCTGCGATAGTGGTTTTTTACAGTTCTTGATGAATATGGAGTTCCAAGAATCCGGGCCTGGTGCGGAGTGCATAGGCATACTGTTTATGGCTTCTTCAAAATCCAGTGGGGATAGGGTGACGTCTGATATATGATTTGATGTTGGTATCATATCCATGAAAAATTCATTTGGGTTATCGATCTTTAGTGCGTTTAATGGCTCGCTGAAGACAGAGTCGTATTGCTTCCTCAGTAGCTCGCTCATTTCTTTGTTGTCATCGGTGAAAGTTCCATCTTCCTTTCGCAGGGGCCCGATACTAGATGTGGTTTTTGATCTTGATTTTGCATAGGAGAAAAAATATTTCGGGTTTCTCTCTATTTCACTGATGGCCTTTTGCTCTCTTTCCCTCTCCTGCGTTTTGTATGATTCTTGTAGCTTGAGTTCAATTTTTCCTATTTCGCTACCTAACCTTCTTCGCCGTTCCTGAGATAGGGTGCGACTCTCAAGTTGTTCCGCGATTCGTTTTCTTCGCCTATATAGGGAACGACGTTCTCGTTCCAATCTGCATCTCTTCCTCTTTTTTCTTAGGGGGATGCGGTTTGTACATATTTCTAGTGCTACTGAGCTTATTTTTTCCAGGCACTGGTTCAGGTTCGCATTTCCTAGCTGTTCTTCCCAGTTTATTTCTGTGAAGTCCTGGTTTATTTGCTCCCAGTTTATCTGTTTATTATTGAAGTTGAATTTGCTGAAATCTCCTCCACCGGAATCTGGACTGGTTTTTGAAGGTCTATTCCCCATGGTTGTCATAACTT
>WNGS01005680.1:6154227-6207732 GCA_020271785.1 Procambarus virginalis
AACGCTGTGCGTATTAGTGGCTTCAGGCATTGTATGTACTAGCTCTTATCTATAATCCAACATTATGTTTGTAACCCTTTTTCAATGTGGTAGCTTTACCTGAATATCTTATTTGGTGAATGTTGTCGTCACTGTTGTCTAGTTTATTGTGCACTATACTTATTCTGCGAAAGACACTTTATTGTGCACCCCATGCCCATCTTGTGAACAGTAGTTTATTGTGCACCCCATGCTTATCCGGTGAGCAGTAGTTTATTGTGCACCCCATGCTCATCCTGGGAATAGTAGTTTATTATGCAAACCTTTATCATCCTTTAAACGGCAGTTTATCGTTCATTTCACATCTGTGATAACGTCATCCACCCCTGGACTGTCTGGCATTCCGCGACGGGATGATACGTCATCAGTCTTCAAGGTGTGAAGGATAGATGAAATTGTTTATGTAATAATGTAAGATGAGGTCTGATAAAGACCTTTTGTGCCCTCTGTAATGCTTTTTGCGCTACCGCTCACAGGACGAGTATGGGGTGCACAATAAACTAGCCGCCCACAGTCTTCAAAATGTTGGTCAGTTTGTGATGATATGATTGTGAGGGCCGCGGCCGCTCTCTGCGGTGGCAGGATGTTGTTGTAATAGATTCAGCTACTAGGAACAAGTTCCAAGTAGCACGGGCTATGGTGAGCCCGTAACTTATTTGGCACAGGAGCGGGGCAAGTAGCACGGGCTATGGTGAGCCCGTAGTGGACTTACCTGGCGCGGTGTGGGTGGCAGGAGCCTGGCGCGCGATACGTACTGTATATTGATGAAGCCACCCAAGAGGTGGCATGGGCATGAATAGCCCGTAATACTTACTGTAGATCTAGGCGATCCCATGCTTCATTTCTGGGCCCACTGTTGGATAATTCTTGTATACGTTCACCGGTCGGTGACTATACCGCTAAACTCTATACTTAGGCTTGATTAGCAGGCGATGAGTCACAATAACGTGGCTAAAGTATGTTGACCAGACCACACACTAGAAGGTAAAGAGACGACGACGTTTCGGTCCGTCCTGGACCATTCTCAAGTCGATTGACTTGAGAATGGTCCAGGACGGACCGAAACGTCGTCGTCTCTTTACCTTCTAGTGTGTGGTCTGGTCAACATAGGCTTGATTAGTTTAGGTAGGGTGAATTACACATGCTCTTCACTTATAGCAGGAGAGCATATGTAATTCCAGGGCAGAATTCGTGACGAAATGTTGGGGGGGGGGATGGTTTTTATCTAAATCATAAAGAACAATAAATGTTTTTAGCAACATTTGGATATAACTTAAGCTTTCCGAGATAAGGGGCTCTATAGATACTTTTCTTTATTTCACTTGAATTACACAAGGAAATCATATTTATCACGAAAATTTAACTTATACAAATATTCACATATGGTAATAAACTGTCAGTTATGATAACAATAAATGTTGAAAATTCTCGTTTATGTCTGTTGCTAATCGCGCATGAGAGGATCTATCAGGATTACTATATATATATATATAATATATATATATATATATATATATATATATATAGCTATATATATATATATATATATATATATATATATATATATATATATATTGCACCAATGATCCAAAACACTGATCCAAGTATGCAGAATAACCACATGTGAAAAATAGAAAATGCTTAACGCGTTTTCGGCTAATTCGCCTTCATCAGAGCAAAGTAGAATGAAGATCTTCATTCTACTTTGCTCTGATGAAGGCGAATTAGCCGAAAACGCGTTAAGCATTTTCTATTTTTCACATGTGGTTATTCTGCATATATATATCACTAGTATTAATATATATATCACTAATAGCGGGAATAATAGCAGGAATCACTAGTATTCCTGCTGTAGTTTTAGTGTAACTGCTGTCAAGTTTACCCGTCCCTCCACCACTCACATGTCACAGAGGACATTTTTATATCTTGGAGATTTTGTATTGAGCACCATAACACCACCATGCCTCTCGAGCTAGTTATGAATTATTAATTTGTGCTTTCTTACTGTATATAGTTCCGGTCCCATGTCCTGCAAACATATAAACTAGTTTCCATCATTGCAGGAGGAGCGTGGATGGAGCATGGAACATCGGAGCATGAGATGGGTGACAGAAAGACGCTCCAGGGCCGCCCTCATGCTGCTTCTACTGGCTGTTTTCATATACCTGATCACCCTCAGCACACACCCATCCAGCGGCGAGGACCAGCCCATCACTCTGGTCATGTCGGCCAGCGAGGCCCGGGCGCTCATGGCCGGCAGATTTCCTCACTCCCTCTCTCAACCTCCTCAAGATCTTGTCCAACCTGCGCACGACCTCGTGCAACCTCCTCCCTCTGCGCGCAATACCACACCTCAGAGTCCAGACAAAACACAAACCTTAGACTTTGTTGTTATAAGAAATAGGGTATATTTTAATCGCTCGGCCGCTCAGGTGGAACAAATTAGGAAGAGTATACCTGTAATTAAGACGGAGGAGAAGAAGTGGTCGAGGAAGCTGGAGCTGTCTGCTGGGGCCGCCTTGATGCTCCACGACTTCTCAAAGTATGAACCTGAGGTAAGCCGCTCACCACACCACACACACACACACACACACACACCACACACACACACACACACACACACACACACACACACACACAAGGGCCCGGGTTCGATTCCCGGCCGAGGCAGAAATAAATGGGCAGACTTTCTTTCGCCCAGATGCCCCTGTTCACCTAGCAGTAAATAGGTATCTGGGAGTTAGACAGCTGCTACGGGCTGCTTCCTGGAGATGTGTACTCACCTAGTTGTACTCACCTAGTTGTGCTTGCGGGGGTTGAGCTCTGGCTCTTTGGTCCCGTCTCTCAACCGTCAATCAACAGGTGTACAGTTTCCTGAGCCTATTGGGCTCTATCATATCTACACTTGAAACTGTGTATGGAGTCAGCCTCCACCACATCGCTTCCTAATGCATTCCATTTGTCAACCACTCTGACACTAAAAAAGTTCTTTCTAATATCTCTGTGGCTCATTTGGGCACTCAGTTTCCACCTGTGTCCCCTAGTGCGTGTGCCCCTTGTGT
The DNA here is from genome assembly GCA_020271785.1 of Procambarus virginalis. NCBI lineage: Eukaryota > Metazoa > Arthropoda > Malacostraca > Decapoda > Cambaridae > Procambarus > Procambarus virginalis. Next base: position 6,157,329 of record WNGS01005680.1, read on the forward strand.
TAAACAGCCTGTCTTTATCAACCCTGTCGATTCCCCTGAGAATCTTGAATGTGGTGATCATGTCCCCCCTAACTCTTCTGTCTTCCAACGAAGTGAGGTTTAATTCCTGCAGTCGCTCCTCGTAGCTCATACCTCTCAGCTCGGGTACTAGTCTGGTGGCAAACCTTTGAACCTTTTCCAGTTTAGTCTTATGCTTGACTAGATAGGGACTCCATGCTGGAGCCGCATACTCCAGGATTGGTCTGACATATGTGGTATATAATGTTCTGAAAGATTCCTTACACAAGTTTCTAAAGGCCGTTCTTATGTTAGCCAACCTGGCATATGCTGCTGATGTTATCCTCTTGATATGAGCTTCAGGGGACAGGTCTGGCGTGATATCAACCCCCAGGTCTTTCTCTCTCTCTGACTCTTGAAGTATTTCATCTCCCAAATGATACCTTGTATCTGGTCTGTGTGTGTGTTGTGTGTGTGTGTGTGTGTGTGTGTGTGTGTGTGTGTGGTGTGTGTGTGTGTGTGTGTGTGTGTGTGTGTGTGTGTGCATGTGAGTTAGAGAAATATACGTAGTAGATATAATAGAGGAAATAGATTGGTTAGAAAGGCGGGGTCCAAGAGCTAATAGCTCGATTTTGCAGGTACAAATAATAAATACACACGCGCGAACGTAAAGAAGATTTACCTGGATCTACCTGAAATCCGCAATCTCTAGTAGCCACGAGGGGAAGAGGAAGTTGGTGGCTTGTCAACGTCGCCATCATTATTCCAGTGGAGTTTGTCGGAGTTGTCGCTCATTGCACGTGCATGGCACTGTTGATGAATATGGCTAACTTATCCATCATCTCAGCTCACTGCTGAGAAATTATTGGTGAACCTCATGTGGCTGACTCAGTAGTCTGAGCAGTAACGTCTTATATAGTTAAGCAGGACATTCAATGACTGTTGACCAGACCACACACTAGAAGGTGATGGGACGACGACGTTTCGGTCCGTCCTGGACCATTCTCAGGTCCTGTATTCAATGACTTATGGCACCTTGCAGATGACCCTTAGCCACGAGGCTTGACCTGAGACCTCAACTCTTGCAACTGAATGTCTCTTGCACATTCTTGAATGCGCATTCATTCATTCTTGAATTAAAAATATACATTCACTTGCAAAAGATTCATTCCACAAAGTTTGATGCCATTCTTAATCTCTTCGTCTTATAAATTATATGAGTAAAGATTCAGATTATGTGAGCTGCTGCTGAGGAATTAGGAAGCTGCTACTTAGGAGCCAGGGAGCTGTTACTTAGGAGCAATAATCTGCACTAGTATCACAATCTTTCAAATAGATAAAACCATGACTTAACTGATAAAGTCCGGCGATAACCAAATTACACAACACTGCATGATTGGCCTCTTTATTAGGAGATAAATTCCGGACCTCGTTGGTTACTAGGCGCTGAAGTTTGGGTTAACTGAGGGTCATTGTTTTGTAATTGTAAACTTTGCTGGGAAAAAGATTAAAAGTTTACGCATATTACACACCTGTTTGTCTGTGTCTGTCTCTCATGAACTAGTCCTCAGCAGATGTTACTCCGCCACCACAGGAGCGGGAGTTCATGGAGAGTCGTGTGCAGGAAATGGTGGAGAGGACGCGGCAGGTGAGGAAAGCATGTCAGGTCAAGCCCAAGCTGGAGCCCGTCTCGAGTCACATGGTGTGGGACGACAAGCACAGCGTCGTCTGGTGCCCCAACTACAAGGTGAGAGTTGCTACCTGTCACGCCGGGAGTAGAGGTCAGGGTCAAAGCTTATACGGTAGGCAGCGGAGTCGTCCTCGTGTAACAAGCGTCAGAGAAAGGAACTTCTGCAGCAAATGAAGGGCTGGAGTATCAAAAATAATCTGTAGTGCAGAGGTCAAAAGGATGGAGGGGGGGGGGGGTGGTGGGGAGGATTCCACTCCAGAAAAGAGGTCCCACTGTAGAAAAAAAGGGTCTCGCAGTATTGAGGAGCCGCACATATAGAAGGAGAAGTCCACGACGGAGAAGGAGACTGGCAAAGGTTCCCACGAAGTGGTCTCAGTATACAAAAAAGTGTGAACGTGAGATAAGCAGCCAGAGGGTACGATAGGAAGTGCAAAGGACGGGTGATGAAACCAGAGGATACATTTCAGATGAGAGAGGAGGAAGCAAGGGAGAATAATATGGTGTAGAGAGAGGATGGAAGCAAGAGTAGAGTATGGGTGTAGAGGGATAGAGGAGGAAGCCACAGAGTACAGTAGAGGGGGTCTGGGGAGAGGAGTAAACAAGATGGTAAAGTAGTGGGTCTAAGAGAGGGGAGGGAGCCAGAGTGAATAGGATAGGTGTAGAAGGGGAGATGGAGTATTGCTGGAATATTATTAAATTATACGGTAATTTATACTAACAAATTGTGGTAATAACTGAATATAGGTAATACAAAGCGAGAGGAACTGAAGAAGATTGGAGTTAATAAGAATTAATAATGCTGGCAGATAATCTTAAGTCACTGGTGTTAACGTTCCTCTTTATAACACCGGATAGCAGTGTTGCCATGTTCTACCACAACAGGTGATTATCACTGGTTATTTAGTCTTTCTCATCACGCCAAGTTGTGGAGGAAGAGAGGTTGGATTATTCGGTGCTAACATGTAATATTCACGACAGTGTTATGCTGCTAGTTACACATTTTTGCCTTAAAAGAATGACGAGGAATATATGGTGACGCGGAGAAAGTCGGAGCGGTTGTCTGGCGGGAGCGTCGGTGGCGGGAAGTAGAACAGTCATGTGTGTTCCAGTCAACCATATGGCGATTTTCATGGGATCATTGATCATAGGAACAATGGTAACACAGGAGCATGTTCCACAACATCCCACACTGCTTGTTGAGCACGTATCCTTTTCACCTCATGCCTTTGTTCACCTAGCAGTAAATATGTACCCGAGAGTTAGACAATTGTGTGGGGGATGTATCCTGGGGAGGGTCAGGAGTTCCACCTTGAGGAACCTCGATGCAAGGCTAAAGTATATACACTGTATACACAGGCTTCCTGTCCCCGTCAAAATGAATTAATAATTATTATTATTATTTAGAACCGGTTTTCTATAGTTAACATTTTCTAATCCACCATTTTTGAATACTCATCGCAAATGTTCAATATCCACCACAAGTCTTAAATATCCGTCAGTCGTTGTCTGTAGGCGACTCGTCTGGACTCGACGTTTGTGAGCCAATATTACGTAGAAAAGATAAGACTGTACACGTACCGGCTGTATAATTCTGTATTTTAATGCAGGCGTTCTTATCCTCAATCTCGGGCGCCAGGTGAGAGATAAGCTAGGCTATCATACGAAGGCGCCATATGCCAGTATGAGTATACATCATACACACGAGACAGGAGGTGACGAGCGGAGCACCTCAGGGTACAGTATTAGGACCCATACTACAAGTTTGATCCTACACAGGAATGCTCGCTGGTCCGATTTACTGCAAGGTAGACAAGGGCATTAGGTGATAGGAAATGCACCCACCGATTTCTGTCCCACCCGAGATTCTCGATTGTGGGTTGAGAACGAAGCCGACTGTACTACCAGGACCCTTCATCAATCATTGACTATCTCCAGGATGCATATCACAACAGTTGACGAAGACCCGGGTACCTGTTTAATACTAAGTGAACAGAGGCATGAGGTGTAAAATGTGGCCAAAGGACTCGTCCTGCCCGGGAAGTGAACCCGGTACCATTTGGTGTGAGTCGACTGCGCTGAGCAATGCCCTCCAAGAGCAGCGTCATACACAGTATTGCTGAGCTGAATACACAATGTTTACCTGACTTTAATGTTATGGACAAGCACACCTCACACCCCCCCCCCTACCTCCCTCACTCCTCACACACCCCTACCTCCCTCACACCTCATACACCCCTACCTCCCTCACACCTCACACCCCCCCCTACCTCCCTCACACCTCCCCCCCCAGCTCCCTCACACACCTCACACACCCCCCCCTAGCTCCCTCACACCTCACACACCCCTACCTCCCTCACACCCACCCCCCCGCTAGCTCCCTCACTCCTCACACACCCCTAGCTCCCTCACCCTCACACCTCCCCCCCTAGCTCCCTCACACACCTCACACTCCCCCTAGCTCCCTCACACCTCAACCCCCCTACCTCCCTCACCCACCTCCCCCCCCCAGCTCCCTCACACCTCACACCCCCCCCTAGCTCCCTCACACCTCACACACCCCTACCTCCCTCACACCTCCCCACCCGCTAGCCTCCCTCACTCCTCACACACCCCTAGCTCCCCTCACACCTCACACACCCCTAGCTCCCTCACACCTGCACTCTCCCTGAACACCGGCGCCAAACCTCTCACACACTCTTGCACACCTCCCCCAAACCCTCAGAATCCCCCCCCCCCCCCCCGCCAAGTACTCTTGCTGGCTGGTCAGTAAGCTAGGGCGGTGGCCTCAATAACCCTCATGTGGGTGATAGGCCTTAAGCCCAACATTAAACAAAACAAAAGTACACGCGAATATAGCACGACAACAAACTATGAAAGCCAGAGTACAAAAACCGTAGACAAACAAATAGATAAACGAGAAATGGAACAAATAAATGTCCATTTGTTCAAATGGAACAAGTAAAGTTAAGCAAGCACAGGAGGTGTCATCAACCGGAGAGGTCATGCAATGATATTAGACAAACATTTGTGCAATAAGACCCACAAGCACACGTCCATAAACTACAGAACAGTTTCCTTAACATGCATTCACCGTAAAGCACTAGAGTAAATGACCAGGAAGACAACAGGCGAGAGCCAACGATATAACGGGGAGAGAGAGAGCACGCTGTAAAAGAGGTCATACAGTGCCTGATGAACCTGCTAGAGTTCTACCACAAGCACATATAAATCACAATAACGTGATGCATCAAATGAACAAATAAGTTCAGTAGAACTTCGGTTTCAACTCTTTTTAACCATGTCGTAGCTCAGTCGATTAGGCAGCGTCTGGGATGCTCTTGGACGCAGGTTCGAATCCTCGTCACGGCCCTTGTGGGCTCGTACCATACGAGCGAAACGGCTGCGTACACTGCATTTGTAAGACAATACACACAGAAACCACAATAGCGTGATGCATCAAATGAACACATCCACAAGGGCCGTGATGAGGGTTCGAACCTATGTCCGGGTTCGTCTTGTTGAAGACAGGAAGCCTGTGTATAATTATACCTTAGACTTGTATGAAGGTTCCCCCAAGGTCGAACTAATGACCTTTCCCAGAACGCAACCCTACAACAGTTGTCTAACTCCCCGCCACCCATTTACTGCTTAGTGAAAAAAGAGGCATTAGATGAAACAAAACGTGTCCAACCATATCTGTCCCGACCGGGAATCGAACCCAAGACCCCCGATTGCGAGTCGAAAACGAAGCCAACTGTACTACAGGGCCGAGTCCTTACACTTCATTCTGTGGATAATCTACACAAACGACCAACTTGAATATTAATGATATACTACAAATCAATCCCTGCAGATGGTGGAAAGGTAATGAGAGGCTTCAAGACCAAGGAGGAGCCGTGGACTACTGGGGGAGTGGGCAGACAAATGACCGGAAGAGTTTAGTCCCGGCAAGTGTAAGATAATAAAACTGTTAAGCGGGGAAAGTAAGAAAACAGCTACATAAATCAGAGATAAAGATTTGGGAGAGGAACAAGCACCGGAAAAAGGTAAATGATAACATTCAGCCGGTCCTCTCCAGCGTTCCCAACGTCATTAAACTCTTGCACTAAATTTTGCCTGAACCGAACGTACCGGAGGACCTCGAATAGACAGCGGGACATCACGTCAATTTTGTGGGCCGCTATGATTTTTAGTACATAAGTTTTTGGCCTCAGAGGAATTATACGTCAAAATGCGGTGTAGTGTTCGAGAGGCCGAGTTGAACATCATCGGCCACACACAAGCTGGTGAGCACCAGAACAGCTTTAAGAACTTTAACAAGGACTCTTTTTATGACAATGTATAGCATACGTTATCAGTTGAACAGCCCTATTAAAGAGGAAAACAGTGGTCACCCGGACCTCGTTACTGATTGCGAAGGAGACCCCGTAACAGTTTAAGTTTATTTTTTGTACACGGGTACAGGAACAGCTGACTTCTTTTACAAGGCTTCAGGGAGCCCCAAAATGTAGGTCCGCCACTGCTAAAAAGCGTTATTTTGTGTTCTGAAAGAGGATAAAAAAAATAGTCTTACTATATGATAAAAAAAGCAGTCAAACTAGTTATCCCGTTAGGAAGAGCAGCGCGGAGCCGTCCGGTTCAGCGGTCACAGCAATAACAACTCTTTTTTAGCACGTGTGTGAGGCTTCCTCCGGGTACTGCTGACTTGCCGCCTCAGGCCATGGAATGTGTGCACCGAGAGATACTGTACTACTCGGTGTATATACACTGGCGAGAATTTACTATATTCATGAGCTGTGTTCGAGGGTCTAAGGAATACTTGCCGGTTGGTCAAGAAACTCTTGTGTAGTCTTGACAACCTTCCAGCGGTTTGACAGGTTAAGCTTAACACCAAACAATAATCAAACTAACTTGCATTAACTATATTGGAAAGTGGGCCAGTCAGAGGCTTTAGGGTCCGCGCAGGAATATCCATGAAAAAAATATGGGAAACCCGTCCTCAGGTTTGGAACGTCCGTGAGGATTCCCCAGTCCTAACGGTGCATATTTGTTTCAGTACAGTTATAAATAAATTACAAATTTAAAATTTATTTGTATATATTATCGTTTGGTGTATAGTTATGGCAAGGACAGGTTATGTTATACGTATAGTTCTGTTGGTAATTTGTATGCCAACCGATACTCGGCCTATAGGTTCGTCAATTGAAATTGAAATTGAAATAAGTTTATTTAGGTAAAATACACACAAAGGGATGAAGTAGCTCAAGCTATTCTCACCCCGTTCAGTACATCGTATTAATAAATACATATAAACACATCAGAAACAATAAACATATTACCGAACATCCTGAGAGATAAACATCTACATTTCCTAGGTTCGTCAAGATTGTGTGTTACTGTATTCAGTTATTATTCCATACGGTGAAATATAAAACGACGTTTCCCACAACATGAATTAATATAACTTTGTTTATAATCAGGCCAAGGTTACGATAGGTGTTTTGGTTATGTAGACAGATCTTTGTACTGCCTGTCTCATGAACGGCAATTTGAGGCGCTAGAGGAAAGGAGATGTACTGTGTCATCGTGGAGGCAGCCATGCATGCAGGCACGCCCGAACACCGCACTCCGGTACAAGCATACCAACATGTTCCCACATATACAGGTTCGTTTACGGGCTATTCATGCCCGTGCCGCCTCTTGGGTGGCTTAATCTTTATCAATCACAGGCTCGCTAGCTCGTGCGGGGTCCAGGAGCCATAGCTCGTGTCCTGCAAATGCTATTATGTAAGAAATATTATATAGGTGAGCACGAATGCCAGTACACACCTAAGTGAGCACTGTATGGCTGGGCTAGCCAAGCGTTATAACTTGGCCATTCAATTTTGAATTAAATATCCCGTATAATTTATATACATAATTTGCAAGCGGAATTTTTAATAATTAATTCGAGACATTTCTAAGGTGATATGCTGTATGCAAACTGGGCATGCAAATGGAATGTTGAGTCAATATGGAAAGCAACACATGCATAATTTACACACTTTGTTAGGCTTACGTTTTATTTTAATATCTTTTGGTTTGCATGAATTTGCATTGTTATTTGAAATCCACTTTGTGTACAGGGATTGTAATTCTTATTACAATAATGCAGGTTGATAATTTTAGGTTTATGTAAATTCAGATAAGAGAAAAATACGAGTACACAGAATTTGTATTGTAACCTATAATGTTAGCCAAGTTGAGATTTGTCAAAAATAAATTTGAATTCATATGCAAATTTTAGGAAACTTAGAAAAGTGTTAGGGAATAATTAATAGTTTTTTTTAGCCCCTAGCAAGTGAATTAGCAATATATTGCAGATTCTTCAAAGTGACTTATAAAGAGACAGGATGGAAGTATTATACTCAAATAACTACTATGTATTGGGGTAAAGTTTTGTATTAGAATTGTTGTTTATGCCTGTTTAGAGGAGTACAGATTATCATTTAGGGAACAAATCCACAAGGGCCGTGACGAGGATTCGAACCTACGTCCGAGATCAATATCATCTAGATCGAGATCATTTAAGGGTTATTTAACTATTATGTTCAGAGATAAGCTGGCCTAAATAGCCGTTATTGCAGATATGGCAACACAATGGGGGGGATGGGGGGGGTTGCCAAGCTGTTCCCCTGTTTTGGTTAAATCTCTTAGATGCAGTGTGGACTTGATCACTGCAGTATTTGTTGACCATTAATCTAATTTTCGCTCAAGTATCTTAATTAGTTTTTGTATGTTGTTGGTGAGTTTAACAATAATTAGTACTATTGATTTATTACAAGTGCATAAAGTGTGTATATTTAGTTAAATATTATAACAAACTTAGAGTGTTGCCACAAGATTTTGTCTAGGTGCTAGTGAGGGTTTTGCCTGTGATTATATTACCCATTCGTTCCTGCAGATTGGAACTGGGATTTTAGCTGGGACCATTGGGAATAATCCATAATTCCCAGCTTACAGTATAATTCATATTTTGAATAAATTGTTAAGTTTTGGCTGGTAGTCTTAAACTCCTTCTATATATCCCTAGACGCCAGGGTTTCAGATATTCAGTGTGGGATGTATTAGTGTAGGGCATGAATGCGAGATGAGGAATGCCATAGGTGCTAATAATTCATAATAAGCACTTGCCCAAGTACACTACTAGGTGAGCACGGACACTAGTACACTGCCAGGTGAGCACGGACACTAGTACACTGCCAGGTATCTTGCTGACCCTAACGTGGCTGGTGTGGTCCGTGTGGTATCCATATGCAACATGGTGCGGGTGTTGCAGGTGGCGTCCACCACCTGGATGATCAACTTCCTCAAGTTGGCGCACTTCAACGATGACAACCCGGCCATCCCTGACGTGTCGCCTGAGGAGAAAGAGAAACTTAAGTACTTGGTGAGTGGCGCGAGAGTACTTGGTGGGTGCGAGAGTGGAGCGTGAGTGGGTGAGTACTTGGTGTGGTTTATTAGTTCTCTGATGGGCACTCTGCTTTTTAGTTCTCTGGTAGGCATTTCTTTACGTGTTCTCTGATAGGCATTCCTTTACGTGTTCTCTGGTAGGCGCTCTGCTTTATTAGTTTTCCAGTGTGCACGCTGCTTTATTCTTTCTCTGCTGCATTCATTAATATTGTTGCCTCTTGTGTGACTTGTGTGACTTGTATTCCTTACAGAGCTTCTCGCTGGATTAGTATTGCTGTGCCTGCTGGTGTGTACATTGCTTTCCTCAGGCATTCTCCTCATCGCCTTTATGCTATAGGTCATATCTGTGTGTTGCTGTTCGTGTAGCGAGCTGCTCTAGTCGTTTTCTTGCTTCTGATTTTGTCTGAATTTGACCTGTGGGCCACCAATATTAGTGGCCTCGATGAGGACAGGAAGCCGGCGGCTGTCTTGTGTTAAACGCTGGCCCTCAGGTAAATTCTGTGTTCACTTCACGTCTTGTGCGTTTTCATATATGCATCAACACGAAATATTTAGATGTTGTAATTCTCGATTATAATTATTCTCATTAAACGTGACGGAAAAATGACAGATAATTGAGTAATATATTCATTTTAAATTAAAAAACAATATGGTGAGAATAATAGTGTGTGTTGATAGCCCAAGTACGGTGCCCGCCATGATGTTGTCAACGACATATACCCGGTGCCACCCACACCAGCCCTCAAGCTCCAGTTCTTGAAGAAAAGCTTTAGAGTTATCATCGTCAGGCATCCCTTCACGAGGTACGTTACTTAGCTGATAATACTTACACAAACAGAAAACATTGTAATCAAAAGGTAGACAGGTGGGATGAACCGGATGGGTAAACTATACAAGGGGATTGCACAGTTACCATGCATGCACAAAAATGTACGTCAACAATCTACCAGTAAGTGCATTTATAGTTGCTGTTCCTTCCACGTTTAAGGTCCTGACGGGAATGTTTTGCTCATACATGCAGGATCCTGTCGGCGTACCGAGACAAGATGACCAAGGAGCACCCACTGCCGCCAAAATTTGGCTTCAAGAAGTTGCAGCAGGATATCATGGCCAAGTATCGAACCCACAATAGCAGCGAGACTTACCCCTTCCCGACCTTTGCGGAGTTTGTGCAGTATATCATCGACACGACTGCTAATTTCACCTCCATTCAACAATGGAGGAAGAATGTAAGTACTTCATAGATAATATAATATTACGGCACGATGAAACAATTTATATTCCATGGTAGACGCTCAAGTACACAGACGTTAACTAAAGTCACACTTGTAAAACGAATAAGCAATACATAATTGAATATGCATAACTAAAGTGAACAGAACGAAGTGAATATTAACTTGTAGAGAAATATAATTATAAATGCGNACACATATCCCAAATTAATGTACATAATAATCATTACCGATTTTTCACTTTCGTAAGTGAGAAAGTACACACTTTGAAAATAAGAAAAATACATTGCCAAGATGGTTAGATGCACAGTAATAGAAAATACAAACAAGTATGAAAATTTAAGATACCTCGGTATGGTTGATCAGTCCAGCAACCAGGAGGCCTGGTCGATGACCAGGCCGCGGGGACGATAAGCCCGGAAGCACCTCAAGGTAAGGTAAGGTATCAAGGTATGGTTTCATTTGATCTCAAGGTATGGTTTTAATTTCACCGTTTCATTAAACCAAGAGGGATTCCCAGTCCCTACTCCTTGCATATACAAACAATATTATGAATATTCATATACAATTCAGTAGCAACAACAGTTTTCTACCCATCATTTGCAATGCTTCCTCTGTAGCTAGACTCGCAGCTTTTGTCGAATCAATGTCTACCAAACTCGGATATAATTACACATTTTTGTTCCCATTAATAGTATCAATTCCCCAAACTCGTCTGTTACCTGCATGCTTTAATCAATTGAATAAAAATGAAGTAAATAAGTATTTTTTCTTTGAATTCACTTTATATTCTCAATCCTTTATGCTCAATTTGCTATTGAAATAGTAGGTATATCACGGACTGCATAAAAGTTTGCCTCACCACGGGTTTGATATTCCCCACCCTACAGTATATATGAAGGGGGGGGGGGGGAAAGAGACCAGGGACCTCCCAGAGCCTACAAAAAGGTAGAAGCCAACAGGCATGTGCCCAGTGGCTTAGCTACCACAGCCCCTGCAATGACAGAGCCCAGCAGGAGCCAACCTGAATGGGAAGATGGTCCCTCTTCTTAAGATCGTTCCAAGGATCAATATCCCTCACAACAAACACAAGTTTTATAAACTGGAAATATTTCCCTTGCAGTAAATTTTTAAGTCATGGTCACCATGATGGTATGGGCAAGTTTATTATGACTCACTGTGCATGGTATGGTAAAACCTCTTCGTTGAAAAATTTTCGTGCAGATGTCCTTAAGATATCATGGTCTTCATTAAAAATGGATCGGATACCAATATCCGTCATCCTTGGTGCCTGAGCAGTTGAAGGTCGGTATTGAACAGCATCCTCCTGATTCTCTGATGACAGTTCATCACGCCTATCGAGAAAGAAAATATAATGAAGCAAATAATTTATGAATAAATCAAGTTAGGTATCCTTATGTATTAATATAAAATAACTGTAGTGTGGTGCATAATAAGATAACATATGAGCATAAAATAAAATATTAAAGAGTTGTAGTAACAGACCATGAGAAGCATGGGGTGATGTTAAAAGAACAGACTAAGAAAACAATACATTAATAAACCATTAGACTGAGAAAAGATGGCAACACTCGCCCTGCTTTTTCTAACCAAACAAGCAATTTGGTCTAGATTCGATTCCTGGCCAGGGAGGGTGTACCTGGTTGTTAACCAATTGCTGGGTCATGTTCCAGGGAAAAACTAGTGGACAAGGCTTACCATGAGTTATGGGAAGGAAAAGCCCTCAGCCTGCAAAGGGGAGTCAGAAATCTTATAAAACTGTAAAAAAAAAAAAAAAAGTACTAAAATGTCCTTTTTGTACATTTTTTTTTTGTACTTGCATATTCAAAATAAGGCGAATATGACACTGGGATTCATGTCTAGAAGCTCACTTTCATTACTAATGAAACACCTGATTTTATTCCTCAGCTATATCTTGCTCTTGTTAGGGCCCATTTAGATTGTGCAGTTCAGTTTTGGTCGCCATACTATAGCATGAATTTAAATTCACTAGAATGTGTCCAGCGTAGGATGACAAAGTTAATCCCGCAAAATAGAAACCTTCCATATGAATATTGAAAAATCTTAATTTACATTCTCTAGAAAAGCAGAGTCAGAAGTGACATGATAGAAGTGTACAAGTGAATGAATAGGCATAACGAATGGATTATTATCAAGGCCTGAAATATATCAACACATAATAGAACCAAAACAATGGTATAAATTGGATAAGTTTCGACTTGGGAAAGACCTGGGTAAATACTGGTTCGGTAACAGGGTTGTTGATTCGTGGAACCCATTACCGCGTAACATAATAGCATAAGATCCCTCGATTTTTTCAAGCGTAGGTTAGACATATATATGAATGAGTTTGGGTGGCTATAAGTAAGAGCTGCCACGTATGGGCCAATAGGTCTTCTTCAGTTTCCTTCATTCTTGTGTTCTTAACTGGGCTGAGACTTGCGCATCAAAATGCAAGCAGTTGTGTCTAACAGTGAGAAATATTTGGTGTATAGAACATTATGGCTTCAATTCCTGAAGCTATTATGTTACTCTGTAGCCTCCATGTAAACAAGGGTGAACCAGCTTCTGAGTATTCTGTAGAGGCACAGGTTAAGGGGTTAAACATTAACTAGCTCCTTAACCATTTATCCTGCACCTTACTTAGATAAATATTGGAGCTCACTTCCCAGCGATAATTGTCTATATATTATATACCTTTTTTACCACGAACTGGATAAGTATAAATAAATATAAGTATGGGGGAAGGTTCTACCATTACAAGATGGGCCTTCACCACCGCTCACAGGATGGGTATGGGGGTCAACACAAGATTAACCAAACATTGGGCATCAGCCTCTCTAGGAAGGGAATATACCGGTGACATTGATAATTAGGCCATGGTCCCGAGCCAAGACTTAAGGCTCAACGGGCACTTAATTCTATTCCATTGTAGCTCAAGGCGGCCTTCGCTGTTCCTCACCTGGCAGTGGTGACAATAGTCCTGACCCCAACAGCTCTCCCCACAAAGGAGCGGCTGAGGAGCTGGCGACAGAGCTGGGAGGAGGTGGAGAGGAGCTGCGCCATGGTGCCTCTGGGACCAGCTGAGCCGCGACTGGGGGCCGCAGCGGCACGGCTGCCACCTCCAAATTACTGAAAGTAGCGAGATAGCGGTCTAAAAGTAGCGAATTTGCGATAAGAGTAGCCCAATTTATTATATATATATATATATATATATATATATATATATATATATATATATATATATATATATATATATATATATATATAATATGTACAACTGGTGTACAGGAGACCTTAACCGCTTGACCATCACGACCGTACAAAAGATGATGGTAGCCGAGGCTATTTCCCCATTATCCCGACGGCGCTCTGATGGTAATCTTGGGCATGGTATTTTATCAAATCACCTCAATTTTTGGGGCCACGTGATCAACGCAAATGCAAATGGTTAAAGTCTCCTGTACACCAGTTGCATAGTGCTCCTGGCAGAATGGGTTCAAGTCGCTTCTGGGATGTGGAGTTTTCAGTTGCATGTATGCCTGGGGACCATTCAGGCTTTTTCACATTTGTGTTGTTCAAGTGGCAACCAAAATGAGGTGATTTAATAAAATACCATGCCTAAAAAGAAACCCGGATTTCTGGCAAACATATAACCATAGAGCCCTAGCAAACAACCCCTGGAGCACAACCATGCAGGAACCGGAGCCCGACCATGCACAACCCAAAGCCCAACGTCAGTCCCCAGAGTTATGTAACCGGAGCCTGAACCAGTTATATAATCGGAGCCTGATCAGTTGTGTAACCAAAGCTCGACCAGTTGTGTAACCAGAGCCCAACCAGTTGTGTAACCAGAGCCCGACCAGTTGTGTAACCAGAGCCCGACCAGTTGTGTAACCGGACCCCGACCAGTTGTGTAACCGGACCCCGACCAGTTGTGTAAACAGACCCCGACCAGTTGTGTAAACAGACCCCGACCAGTTGTGTAAACAGACCTCGACCAGTTGTGTAAACAGACCTCGACCAGATGTGTAAACAGACCCCGACCAGTTGTGTAAACNTATCAGAAGGAAGGAAACGTGTTTTATAAAAACTAATTGCATTGTTAATTTATCACTATTTACTATAAGTCTACAGTGACACATCCAACATTGACATGCAATTTAAATTAGATCCTTGTAGGGCAGCATCATAGTCAGAACAAACGAAACCGAATGTCACTCACGAGAACGCAAAGAAGAATGGCTAGAAAGTTGTTCTATTTAAATGTCCAAACCAATATTCATCAAGATGATTTTTTTTTAAGAGAGAACTGCTTAAATCACACGGTATGTACAGTGACAAGCATGACAGCTATATTTTTGGTTAAGTTGCAAAGTGAATGATTACCTACAAAAATATATTACACATTGTAACTGCTTTGCATGGCTATCAAACGTGTGGTGTGTTAAAATCTTTAAATGCTAGGTAATTGAAGGAGGTGGCAGATGAGAGTGAGGACATCACATTAGACACTGCAACACAAATGCAAAAATAAATGCACAGAACTTCTGCAATGTATATGGATCATAATCCTGGAAACCACATGGATGTGTAAGATCTTAGCTATTTTACAGAAATTGAGGCAGTTCTTGGCTCAGTTTTCATTTCAGTACAACTTAACCATCTCCCATCATGTTGAATTTAAGAAAAATATATTTAACCCATTAGAGATGAAATTGTTTTTATAAAGATGAACATTTTGCTAAATTAACTCCCAGGATTAGGTACAACCTTGATTAAGGCGAAGACACAAACTTTTATGCCATTCGTTTTAATTAAAAATACCCTGTCAAATTTTGTACGACCCAGATAAACTGCTGATGTCATTGCATAGATGGATGTATCACTATTCCACTGTGACAACTCAAAGCCTTTTGTCACCAACAATCTGACGGGCAATAAGTTCCTTCATTATCTCATTGGAACCGCCATAGATGGTCTGGACCCTTGCATCAACATAGGCCTTGCAGATTGGATATTCCCACATGTATCCCCAGCCACCATGGAGCTGCACACACTCATAGGACACACGGTTCTGCATGTCAGACATCCTGTAATGAATAAGACGATAGTAACCATACAGTACTCGTAGGGAGTTGTTCCACTAAAGTACACTACAGAATAATAATTAAGTTATTAAAACCTTACCGTGTACTGTACAACAAAGCTATGCAACATATAATAATCATTATTTACCATATTGAACAAAGGTTACAAAACAAAATATCTATTATCTTTGATACATTGTTCTATCGCTCATCAAGGTTGCCTCATATTGAGCCACTGCCTGGACATTTCAATCCTTATTATATAAAGACTTTTTAATTTAAGAAATGCACGAATCATGTACCGTACTTAACACCGGTTGGTCACCGGACAGGCACACGGTCAACTTAGGGGTCATGCACCCGACATGCGGGCGAGCGTGTGGGCAAGCGCGCGGTGACGTCTAAATGTGTATACTCTTTTCAGCTTTATCACCTTAATTCTCGTGCTATGTCGCTCGTTTTGGTATCATTGTGTTTGCAATTAAATTCCCTACAGGTGTGTATAAATATAATGTCCAAAAGCCTGGCGTGACTCCCAACAGCAAAGCCTAAAGTTAGCAAAAGTTACCCGTGAGCACACAAAATCTGTAAAATGTGCATACTCGTTCCATTTTTCTCACCTTAATTCTCGTGCTATGTTGCTCGTTTAGGTATCATTGTGTTCGCAATTAAATTCCCTACAGATGTGTATGAATATAATGTACAAAGTTTGGAGTGCCTCCCAGCAGAAAAGCCTAAAGTTACCCGTGAACGAGCACCAATTTGTACACTGCAACCTAATGTGTATACTCGTTCAGTTTGATAACATCAATTTTCCCGTTACGTCTTTCATTTTGGTATCAAATTGTTCGCAATAAAAAGGTGCGTATTTTAAAACTAGTCCCATAATAATAGAGCAATAACTGGAATTTTAACAAATTTTAATTCTGGAAGCTCATCATCACAAAATTATTTATATTTTTCCAGTGTTCTGACAAATTCTTGTGTTACATCTTTCATTATGGTATCAAATTGTTCGCGACGTAAAGGTGCGCATTGTAAAACTAGTCCCAACATAATAGCACAATAAATAGATTTTTAACAAATATTTTACAATTTTGACCAAAAACCTATTTATAATCATATAAGTGTTCAGACATCAAGTTTCATGTTACATCTTTCATTTTGGTATCAAATTGTGCGCATTCTAAACGCACTTATTTTGATACTATTCATAGGTTGATTGGATAAAAAATGAATTTATACAAATATTTTTTGTAGTGGACGCAAGTCCGGTCCAAAGTTAGGATTCAAGATAAAAATAATGGACGCGAGTCCAGTCCAGAGTTACAGATAGTGTTAAAAACCCACACATGTTAACCCTCGCACTACTCCAAAAACCATGAACTGATTGGGCAAAATAGCCAGGAGATATTCACAGAGCCTGAATTAGCTACCCAAGTCATTGGTGAGAACTTGGTTATGTGTCAGATTCCTTGATGGCTCTGGAAATCATCTGCCATATTGGAGAAAAAAAAATACAGTGCTCTAGTTTTCTTTTTGTATATATTGGTAAACAGATGTACACCATATCTAGCACATCACCTTCCAGCCATGACTATGCTAGGAACATCTGATGCCATGCAAAATTGTGCAAGACATATCAGGAGCTTTAAGTTCTAGACAACAAAAGAATATATTGCAAGTAGTAAATTTAAATACTATTGTGTTACCCACTGGACCAATCAAGGAACCCTTAAAAAGGGGAATTAGCAGCATCCTTCTGGTCCTGATGCCAAGACTTTACAAGCAGGCTACTAAGACTGGTGCTTGAACCAAGTTGCAGTCCATGCCTGGCACACACTATATACCAATTGGTTGAAGGTACTCAACGCCCAACAGCAAGAATGCCGAAGGCAGAGGGGATGATCATCAAGCTAAAGGATAAATAGGAAAAGGCAGCCCAAGAAGAAGCAGTAGCAGCAGAGAAATAAACATGACAACATGACCCAGAATTATTCACACCACACAACTTTGACATAATGATCATCTGTCCTTTATTATAATTATGCATGCATAGCAGAAATGCTTACATTAAAGGAACAAGGTTCCAAGGAGCTGTGTAAATAGTGGAAAATTTGAGAAACAATATCTAGTGTCAAGGAACTTAGCAAACTCATCGAGGGAAATGTAAGGTGGGAAGTAAATAATTATCAAAAGACGGCACCATATGTAGCAATGGTGGAGAGACTATGTAGCAATGTAAGGTGGGACGAGTTAGGGAACCAAGTTATCATGCAGGTCCTGCCAGCTGGTGGCAGTCAGAGGCATCAGCGGGGGTACACCAACTAATGATCAGCGAGGGAACTCTGACAGTTCCTTCCATGCACATAGCACTTTGAAGGTCTTCAACCATAGTTGAACAAGCATTCAAGATCATTCCAAGCTGGATTGAATAAGTAGTGTGTTCTCCAGTGTCTTCTTTGCACTAATATGACCCCACCAGAGATGTTTGAAAGAAATCACATTGTGCTGGTGTGGCATATCAAACTGCTGTGACTGTGCATGGCTCCTGGTTCAATCCTGCTGGACCCCATTGGTCCAGCAGGACCTGGCATAATGGAGCAACCGAGTGCTTCAGCTCACAGACACCATAACCCCTAACACTGCACTGATAAATATACTGTACTATAGATGTAAGTTGATTAAGAGAGCAAAGAACTGTAACAATGTAATGAAACATTAAGTAGAGAACAGAATTTGTTGAAAATTACATTTTGTCAAATACAAGTCCTTATAGGTGAAATGTCCAATAAAGTTAACCCTCAAATCTAAACAAGAATTTTATGATAACTATTACAATCTAACTCATTACTTACACTTCTTTAATGACAACAAATACAGTATTCAGAATGTGCTACTGTATTCAGTACTTACCAATATTTACACATGGAAGCCATGCTACCATCCAGCTTGCCAACATTATGTAAGTCAATACACTGGTCTGTGAAGGCACGTGCAACACATATTTCTGTCTTCAATTCTGCCAGTTTATGCTGAATTGTCTGAAAAGAATTGTAAATTTTTATTATAATATTATATTTATATATATAAATGAATAAATTGAACACAGTTGTGCAGTCTTCCTCTGAGTGCATCTTCTAAGTTTTGTGCATCAGTAAACATTGACAGAAAGGAGTATACCCTCAGAAATTACTTCACATTAGTCAGGAATGAGAATGAACTAATACTGGACTAATAGACTAATTTATTATATATACAGTATATGAGTGTCAGACCACCATGTACGAAGGATGGAAACAGGAATTTCTGAAGATGTATTATTAAATATGAAAGTACTTAAGGAAATTCCTGTTTCAATCCTTCCTTTGTGGTCTGACATTAACATTTTTCATCATGTATTAATTTTCATGATTTACACACACACACATTGTGTAAAGAGGAGGGAGGGGGGTAAGGGGGGGGGGAAACAGACAAAAGCTTTTGTCCACATGTACACTCACTACTCCTATGCCTTTCTTTACAATACAAAACTGAAAACTCCAATGGAGAAGAAATGTTTGGTAAATATAAATCTCACCGCTCTAATTGCAAAGTTTTTTCATCGTTGTACACTATCACTCCAGCCACAACGCTACAACTCTAATAATTGTATATAAATCACTTGTGAATATAGCTTCTAAATCTAAAATACTCCCATCTCTACCCATACTCCTCAGCCTCAACTCAACTGTCTCTCAACATGTACAGATACCCCCCCCCTCCCCCACCCCACTAGCCATCATGTACAAGCAACCCACCAGCACTACTACTTTACCTCTCACCTTCCACCACCAGAGTGAATCTCTACCACAAACCTCACCCACCATTCCTTTTATCTCCTACAAATATCACAAATCTACTCCTACCCATCCCAAATAATGGGTAGTTCTTTTTCTACTCTCTAGGTAGCTTCTTTCTTATTGGTAATCTCTCAGCCATATGATCTGAGCCCAGGATAATCTCACATCTCTCCATTTTCCAACAATTTTAATTTTCTTCCTCCCACCCATATCCATCACACTACACTTAATAGACAGCCGGTGTAGACCTTCGAAATGACTCAAATTTAATTTAGAGAAAATCCTATATGATTTTTTTTTACTTGAACATTAAACCAGAACCCACCTTGAGATTTGACAATGTCTTGCCAAATGCCTTCCTAGTCATTAGATATGCCCGAGTCTCTTCCAGCTGCCACTCACAATTGGCACACGACAAAATGCCAATTAGAAGGCGTTCCTGAAAATGTTGAATATATGATATATATTGAAATAGGATATGTTGAAATCGTCTAGTCAACATGAGAGATTGCTGTATGCAGACCTATCAACCTAAGGTTTTAGTAATATTTTACAATAATGCAAATGCTGAAGGTATGAAGAAAAGCTCATTGTATGCAAATCTATTAATAGAGAAATAGTGCAGCCAAAACTGGAATTAGTAGCTGTCAGTTTGTCATTTTTCCTGCCACTCCCACAATTGCACACTTTCACATTCTTATACATAAATGATGACACTCGATTTCACACATTCACAAACAGCTTTTATTATTAACATATTATTTTAAAGTGTTTGCATACTGTGTAACGTAAAGCATCTCTAATTTTTGTGTATCAATTAGTGAGCTTCGTAATCCAAATTCCATCCTACAAAATGACAGTTAAATACGGCTTCAATTTTGGTCGAGTTACCAATAGACTCAAGTTAACTAAGGCTGAATTATTGAGTGGTCAAGTGTATATATTGGTACTGTACAGGTAATGACATTTGTGATATTCAAGGTTGTGCGACAGTTACATAATGCCCAGTCTAATGATAAATTAATCAAAGGAATATAATACATCTTGGCTTTACCATTCTATCTAAACCTGTAAGTGGGATTTTGTGTTGTGTACATATTTGATTAGTATTAGTTTTAGTAAAAAGCAGTGTCATTTTACAACTCACTTGAGAATAGCTGATACTGACACATTAACTTATAAATGTGAAAAAAGGTTGTGGAGATTAAATGTTACTATGAGGTAAGCACTCCTATCAGTGCAATGCAACACTTCTGTGACAGCTGTGTGACCATTAACAGGGTTCAATTTTGTAAATAATGCAAAGTTGACCCTGGGTATTGGCTCTTCTCAAACCTGCCAAGAAGTAAAATAGATCTGCCACAATGGACAGCGATATATGAATCAGCAACTAAAATACAGTACAAATAAGCTAATGTGCACATACTGTACTTTTATGTAGTTCTTCTTAAAAAGGGCCAAGAATTTTAATTCTTTACAGGATAACATTAAGACTATCTGCAGGATGAGGTACTTTTAGTTATAATAATCAATGAGTACCAGGATGCTAAGCTTTCCTTCTCTTCTTTGAACAGTTAACACCAAAATTCAGTAAACACGAGGACTGGGATTAAGAAACTGAAACTTGGAAGGGGCTCGTGTTTTTTTTTTTACCACATTTTGGATTTTATTCTCATTTCACAACATCTTTAAACATTCAAGGCCTGCTGTACCCAAAGGTACCCCATGAAGGAACAATGACAACTCTCATCCATATCACTGAATGTACAAATCCTCTCTAAACAGTATAGTGTATTTGTTACTGGAAAGTTGCAGCAGTACTTTTTATCAATGTTTAAATAAGCATTTTATGAATTTGATAACTGGACCTATGAGGTTTATGGAATGTATCCCATACTCGGGCAAGGGCAAATTGTGCATATAATATCCATAAGGCACTTAGCAAATATTTATAAACTGTAGTTGTGTTTGCAAGGTGTGACCTCCAACATATCCCTGTGCAAAAGTAAGAGTCAATTGTACTGCATATTCAGTACTTGAAGGGATACATAGCTGTGCCCAGGTCTCTTTCCCTTGCACTCCTCCCTTTCTGTGCACTCCCCCTCTTCCCTCTCTCCCCTCCCATGTAACTAACTACTTACATGCAAGTAGTTACATGTAAACAAAGCATATTCACATTAAATAATGAATATCTCACCTGCGGCAACTCATTCATAAGGTAATAAAATCCATTATTTTCTTTCCCTAACAAGGCAGAGGCCGGTAAGCGGACATCCTCGAAAAACAGCTCGGCAGTGTCCTGAAAGTGCATTTGTAATGTTATTTTAGTGACAGCATATATTGGAGAAAAGATATTCAGATATTGGAGAAAAAATAATTGATTTAACTCTAATCTACATCTCATGACAGACTAAAGTGTGCATATTGAAACCTGTGTATGAAGTTTGTTAGGCCTGACTTTTCTCCTCTAAATCCATGTTGCCCTTCTGTTACAAAGTTGATCCTCTCCAGATGCTCCATTATTCTCTTCCCGAGAATGCTCTCCAATACTTTGTAAAGGAATGAATGATAATGACATTGATCTATAATTAACTCTTAATATACTCTTTAATACTGGAACTATGTATGCCTTCCTACAGTTTTCTGTCATCTGTAGTCTCAGGTGATTTATTGAAAATCTTTGTCAGCAGTTGAGAAAGAACCCAGTAGTGTCATTCTGTAGTCATGGTGATATCAGGTCTGGCCCTGCTGCCTTTGTAGCCCAAGTCCTTCAGGCATTTTTTTTTTTTTACCACCACCTCTTCAGTGATTATTATATCTAACGTTATTGGATTGTGACCACCTATCACCTACCAGTCATCAACTCAGTCTTGTTGAGTCTCTTGCACATCTTTTAATTTTTCCTCAACCAGGTAACAATGTTTTACTTCTGTTCTGCTTGCCCAACCACATAGGCTGGACGATAGAATGATGGTCTCGCTTCATGCAGGTCAGCATTCAATTCCCAACTGTCCAAGTTATTAGGCATCATTCCTTCCCCCCCCCCCACCCATACTATCTCAAATCTTTATCCTGATCCCTTCCATGTGCTATATAGTTATAATGATTTGGCACTTTCTCCTGTTTACAGTCCAACCACTTGGGCTGGACGGTAGAGCGACGGTCTAGCTTCATGCAGGTCAGCGTTCAATCCCCGACCATCCAAGTGGTTGGGCACCATTCCTTACCCCCCATCCCATCCCAAACTCCTTATCCTGGTCCCTTCCCAGTGCTATAGTCGTCATGGCTTGCCACTTTATCCCTGATAGTTTAGTTCCCTTCCTTTCCTCCTGTTTACAGAGCAACAGCTTTAGTTGGTTATTCAATCCATTCTCCTAATAGCACATTTGACATACTTTACCCAAGACCAAAAATGTGTGTCAAGAAAATGGTAGCAGCTCACAAAATGACAATGTCCCATTTGCTGTTCATGGTCTTCTTATAGGTTAGGTAGGCGGGCACTTTAGTATGACAGGTTTCTTGGTGTCAGTAATCCATGCGAGAATGGGCTGGGTTCTCGCTTTATCCATATGGTTGTGTTGGTAATTGGTTGCTCTAAGGGTACAGGAATGCCATTCAACTAGTACCACTAGACAGTGCACGAAACCTAGGCAAATGCTATAGTGCTCAGGAAGTTATTTTAACAACTAGTGTTGACTGATGATGGTTTAAGAGAAAATACCTACCAATCAGCGTCCAAAGGAAGTCAGACATTATCTGAGCCTTGAAAAGTTATTTTGAGTTCTCCAGATCACATTAATAGAAACCTAAAATAAAAAAAAAAAAAAAAAAACCAGAAAGATTATGTTATTTAAACAATTTTTTTGAAATCCAGGAGAGGAATACAAATTTGTGGAATTTTTCAATATTTGGAGGGGAGGAACTCAGATTGATATTAAATAGTTATATTCACCAACCATTATTAATAATGTTTCACTTCCTTTTACTTTTGCAGTAAAAGTGATCTATGAAAAATTCAGGCTTTTATAAAATTATTGTCTATGCCATATGTACACTATATACGGTATGGGAGTGTGACCTGGCCTGAACACATGCATTTTCCTATGCTAGTGCAGTCAGTCTCTTGTTACTCAAGGAATTTTCAGCAATTTTTCCTTGGATGCTACTTAATTTATAAGTACTGTACTGTATTAAAGATGTATACATGGAATGTAATTTTCATTGTCAATATTGTGTACTATACAGCAGCAAGAGTACAATATTCAATAATGCCTTCAAAGGAAAACTTTAAGAATGAAGTAAATATGGAGGTGTTCACTTTTGTACACAGGAAGAAATTGAGCACATTACCTTTTCACCCAAGAAAATCCAACACTGATGCACAGAAAAGTCTAAAGGATATTAAGGCATCATACCAACAGTCAAGAGGAAAGGAAGAAAAATCATACAAATAAACCATTATTAACTCATACCTGTGCTTTCAGTCCCATCTTCTCCAACTTGCGACCTTTTCTAAAGCCTGGTGTTCCTGCATCGACCAAGAACAAAGATGTGCCATGAGCTTTCGTTTTAGCATTGGGATCAGTGACAGCTACAACAATAACTACATCAGACAAGTACCCGTTGGTAATGAAGGTCTTGGAGCCATTGAGGATCCAGTCATCACCATCTCTTCGCGCATTTGTGTTCACACCTTGCAGATCACTGTGGATAAATGAACATACAAATGTTCATACAAAAACATACATTTCTAGCATTTTTTGTCAATGCTTCATTAAGGGAGACAGGTAACTGCATGGAATAATTAGTATATATTAGTTCTTTGAATTGTTTTATCCTAATTTTGTGATGTGAATCGTGCCAGTATCTGTCTTACTGTTCTAACAGTAAACTACTATTTTTCCAATATACAGTCTACTGTATCACCTTTGATCTGTATAAGTTGTTATGTATATAGTTCATGATATTGGATTTGACAACTGTAATTATTTTTAAATCATTGATAGAAGTAGTTTCTAAACCTAAATCTTGAGTATACAGTTTATAATTACAGATACTGTATTACATGTCATTATTACAACTTTCTCTTGGGTAAATAATTTACTGTAAATTTGTGTAAACTAATCTAACTATTAATATACAAGTATTTATGAATAAAACATTTGAATTTAAATTATCTATATCACTTTCCATGTCAATACCTTGTGTCGCGTCTCACAAAACACACACTGTAAATTGTTATGAGCACCTACTCTCATTAGGCAATATCAATATTTTACTCTGTTTTAATTCAATATAGTTTATATATTAATAATCTGTTACAGGTTAAACCTTACACCATTACATAGTTTGAGAATTATCTTGAATAAAGTAGCTATACAGTACAGTACAATATTTGCATTTTCAGGCCTCTTCCTACTATGCATCAGGATAGTCCAATCTAACTACACCTAGGCAATTTTCCTAATGTGCTAAAGCAACCATAAAACTTGTTAATACTTTCGCTAGCACAGCGGGCGACCCGTCGCGCACTGCAAGGTGGGCCAAGCGTTGCCCCTGGGCTTACTACCACACTCCATTGTCTATACTCTTCTGCTTTCTCACCTCAATTTTCGTGCTACAATGTTCAATTTGGTATCAAATTGTTCACAATAAAATGTTATAAACAGATACAGTATTTGCATACATGAACAAACAAGTCTCACTTTTTTAAAATACTGATGAACACTCGATAACTTTTTCCCCTCATATGTGTTTCACAGCTTTCGTCATGGATTGACTATTCTTGATCAATTTCCATGCTGAAGTCAATTTGCATTGATTATAAAGCTGGTAACAACAAATACCCAAGATAAAATAATCGGAACAGGGAAACTTTGCGACTGGAGGGGAGGAAGAGGCGGTCGGGAGCAAGGTCATGAGAGCAATGAGACTCCAGCATGGGTGGATGTTCACGCGTCAGGATTAGGATGCCACGTGGGGTAAACTGAGACTGGGAAGACATTGGCACAGATTTTTAAACAATTCCCATAGTATTCGACAAAAAATGGAATTTGTACAAATTTTTAAATTAATGCCGACGTTTGCTTTATCATAAACTCTGCGTGTTTTGGTTTTATGGTGCATTATGCAGCATCAGGAAGTGAAAATGTTAAGTGAAAAGTGAAACTTCCTAATGCTGCATAATGCCTTGGTACAAGCCACATGCCCCTTCCTACCCAACAAGGCCACTAGATATGAAGGTAATCAGGCAAAAGAAACCAACATAAAAAATCATCATAACCGACTTGCTTTCTTTTGGTAACAAAAATCTAATTAAAAAAAAAAGTGAAACTGTCTCGCAGTCAAACTTTTGGATGCCAGCAACCTACCTGCCAGCCCCAGGCTCCGTCATTGCGATTGCTCCAATCTTGCGTCCTGCAGCCATTTCAGGGATGTACTTGTCAATTTGTTCTTGGGAGCCATATTTTGTAATGTAAGGCATAACAATATGAGAATGCAGAGAAAATCCAGGTCCAGAGCAATTCACATACATTCTGAAATGTAGGGAAATTATAAATAAAACAGATACAGAAACAAGGAAAGGGGTGGAGTGTAAAATAATTGAAGTAGTATGTGAGGTGTAAGAAGATAGAATAAGGAATCAAAATGTCAAAAAGAAAATGGAGTCCAAGACAATAAACAAAGATTGAAAAGTGTACAGAGATGACTGGCATCTTGAAACAATGTATAATAGTAGACTAGTAAAAAGATGGAATTTGAGGGGTAAGTGAGGAAGGCTAGCAAGAGATGGATAGTGTACACGAATGAGGAATTATGTAGCAAATGTGAACAGTGAATAGGAAATGATAAGGGACAATGGTTGGGTGGAAATGGTTTGTATGAAGGGAGTGAATATATTTTTACTGTTATAACAATTCACAGGCAGCACTATTCTCCTGGGGTATTATGAAGTGGTGGGGGTACTGCTATGGAATGACTGATGTGGCATGCTACTGTTCACTGTTAAACTGTTGTACTGTCAAACTGTGAATGATACAATGAATGGACGAGAGGCAACTTTTTTAACACCCATTACCTTCATTCATTGTACAAGTCATTCCCTTTCTCTGGCGTAGTGATGATTAATACAATTCAATGAAGTTGGCCTTATGGATGGTCACTGTTGCAAGGATAATAATGTGGTAATGAAGTATACACTATATACAGAACACAGTGGAGTGGGTGACACACATGCGAAGATATAAAGTTTCTTTATAATCTTTTAGACTAATCTTGTGCAGTTCTTATGCTGTCTTGAAAACTTCCATATTTTAACCTATTTATTGAAATTTAATTTGTAATCATGTTTAACTCTGGGATTGTTGATTCTGTACATTTTTTATTGGACATTATCCTTGACTGTTTACACAATCCATAAGGAAGTTTCAAATCTAGTTTTACACTGCTGAATAGTTTTGAAAATGAACATTGTACAAAATTTAGGATAATATACAAAATGCATATATTTATCATGGTTACATGATAATATACACATCCTGTATATATTTGGGATGGATACACATCCCAAATATGCTGTATGTTATCTGGGAATAGAGATGAATAGGGTTCTGATGGTCGATTCTTGCTGGGTAATGATGGGCTTGAGGTAGGTAGCAGCACCTGAAGCACCAATCCTATATGCAAGATATGGATAGGTAAGCAAGTACAGGACTGTCATTTGAATAATATAATGTGTGTGGGGAAAACGTTTTTTTAGAGTAAGCCAACTGTTTTGAATACTTTACTGTATTCCATATGTATTGAGGTAAAGCCTTATCAATAAGCAAAGTTAAAAATTTCCAACTTTTACCCTAAATTTTTTGTGTCATTTATTCTTAGATTTGACTTAAAGGGTCCCGGTAGCACAGTCGGGTTCATTCTCAATGCACAATCAAGAATTCCGGGCACATTTCCTTTCACATATTGCATCTGTTCACCTAACAGTAAGTAGGTACTCAGGAGTTGTCAGCTTGCTGTGGGGTTGCAACCTGGGCAGGGTCAGTAATTTGACCTTGCGGAGAGAGGACCTCGATAAAAGCCTACGTGAATGAATACACTTTGGCCTCCTGTCCCCCGATACAGTGAATTACAGTATTATTTGAATTTGTGGAGTTGTCTACTTTGTTCCCAAAAAGTACATAATAGGTCTTTCCATATTTAGAGAGTATTGGTCACCATCCATAAACAGACTATTTAGCCCATTATTTGCTATATTATTTGGATGCAAGTTAGTATGCAAGAAAACAAAGATTGAGTCAACAAAACTAAATTAAGGGGAGTGGATGCATTAGATAATAAACATTTAAGTACCATATACTGCCCCGAGTGATACCTGTGTTTATTAGAGGGCAGGAGAAGAGGTGCATTATTGCATTTTTAAAGGCACACTTGTGGATACAAGCATTAAAAGATTTAGGGAAGCACTTTAATTACAGCAAAACACTTACTGTTCTTCCATAATAATTGAAGCATCTTTGAAGTCACCACCAATGCCACCATTTCCGCAGATGTGTCTGTCCCCAAAAAACCTTGCTCGCCCGCTTTCAGCCAACATTCACGAGAGATCTGCCCATCCTTCTCCCATCTAAGATGAATTTGTATTTGTTAGTAAAAATTTAGAAAATATACTAAATGTCACGAGCTCCTCGTGGTAAAAGGGGAATAATAGTAGACGGTCTGTATGTGTGTAGGAATAGAGGTCATTATTAGTAATTAATACCGGTACTGCTTAGTAAAATCAGCAAACTTCATACTTGATGTTAAAGTTTGACATGAGGAATTAAATAAATTCACTGCACACTTTCTATTTTGATAAATTTGTTTATGAATACAGTTCTGGATACAATACATATTTTTAATGGCCCACACATATCCCAAATTAATGTAAATAATAATCATTACTGATTTTTCACTTTCGTAAGTGAGAAAGTACACACTTTGAAAATAAGAAAAATACATTGTCAAGATGGTTAGATGCACAGTACTAGAAAATACAAAAAAGTAATGAAAATTTAAGATACCTCGGTATGGTTTCATTTGATCTCAAGGTATGGTTTTAATTTCACCGTTTCATTAAACCAGAGGGATTCCCAGTCCCTACTCCTTGCATATACAAAATATTATGAATATTCATATACAATTCAGTAGCAACAACAGTTTTCTACCCATCATTTGCAATGCTTTCTTGTAGCTAGACTCGCAGCTTTTGTCGAATCAATGTCTACCAAACTCTGATAAATTACACATTTTTGTTCCCATAATAGTATCATTCCCCAAACTCGTCTGTTACCTGCATGCTTTAATCAATTGAATAAAAATGAAGTAAATAAGTATTTTTTCTTTGAATTCACTTTATATTCTCAATCCTTTATGCTCAAAGGCTATTGAAATAGTAGGTATATCACGGACTGCAAAAAGTTTGCCTCACCACGGGTTTGATATTCCCCACCCACAGTACATATGAAGGGGGGGGGGGGGAGGGGGAAAGAGACAGGGACCTCCCAGAGCCTACAAAAGGAAGAAGCAACAGGCATGTGCCCAGTGGCTTAGCTACCACAGCCCCTGCAATGACAGAGCCCAGCAGGAGCCAACCTGAATGGGAGATGGTCCCTCTTCTTAAGATCGTTCCAAGGATCAATATCCCTCACAACAAACACAAGTTTTATAAACTGGAAATATTCCCTTGCAGTAAATTTTTAAGTCATGGTCACCATGATGGTATGGGCAAGTTTATTATGACTCACTGTGCATGGTATGGTAAAACCTCTTCGTTGAAAAATTTTCGTGCAGATGTCTTAAGATATCATGGTCTCATTAAAATGGACTGGATACCAATATCCGTCATCCTTGGTGCCTGAGCAGTTGAAGGTCGGTATTGAACAGCATCCTCCTGATTCTCTGATGACAATTCATCACGCCTATCGAGAAAGAAAATATAATGAAGCAAATAATTTATGAATAAATCAAGTTAGGTATCCTTATGTATTAATATAAAATAACTGTAGTGTGGTGCATAATAAGATAACATATAAGCATAAAATAAAATATTAAGAGTTGTAGAAACAGACCATGAGAAGCATGGGGTGATGTTAAAAGAACAGAGTAAGAAAACAATACATTAATAAACCATTAGACAGAAAAGATGGCAACACTCGCCCTGCTTTTTCTAACCAAACTAGGAATTTGGTCTAGATTCGATTCCTGGCCAGGGAGGGTGTACCTGGTTGTTAACCAATTGCTGGGTCATGTTCCAGGGAAAAACTAGTGGACAATGCTTACCCTGAGTTATGGGAAGAAAAGCCCTCAGCCTGCAAGGGGGAGTCAGAAATCTTATAAAACTGTAAAAATAAAAAAAAAAAGTACTAAAATGTCCTTTTTGTACATTTTTTTTTGTACTTGCATTTTCAAAATAAGGCAAATATGACACTGGGATTTATGTCTAGAAGCTCACTTTCATTACTAATGAAACACCTGATTTTATTCCTCAGCTATATCTTGCTCTTGTTAGGGCCCATTTGGATTGTGCAGTTCAGTTTTGGTCGCCATACTATAGCATGAATTTAAATTCACTAGAATGTGTCCAGCGTAGGATGACAAATAAATAAATAAATATGTTTATTCAGGAAAGGTACATACATAGAGAGATTTTACATAAGTGGATCAATTTATAGATAGAGCTAGTACATACAATGCCTAAAGCCACTATTACGCAATGCGTTTCGGGCAACAATATTATATATATATATATATATATATATATATATATATATATATATATATATATATATATATATATATATATATATATATATATATATATATGAGTTTGGGTGGCTATAAGTAAGAGCTGCCACGTATGGGCCAATAGGCCTTCTGCAGTTTCCTTCATTCTTGTGTTCTTATTAACTGGGCTGCGACTTGCGCATCAAAATGCAAGCAGTTGTGTCTGTGAAATATTTGGTGTATAGAACATTATGGCTTCAATTCCTGAAGCTATTATGTTACTCTGTAGCCTCCATGTAAACAAGGGTGAACCAGCTTCTGAGTATTCTGTAGAGGCATAGGTTATGGGGTTAAACATTAACCAGCTCCTTAACCATTTATCCTGCACCTTACTTAGATAAATATTGGAGTTCACTTCCCAGCGATAATTGTCTATATATTATATACCTTTTTTACCACTAACTGGATAAGTATAAATAAATATACAAGTATGGGGGAAGGTTCTACCATTACAAGATGGGCCTTCACCACCGCTCACAGGATGGGTATGGGGGTCAACACAAGATTAACCAAACATTGGGCATCAGCCTCTCTAGGAAGGGAATATACCGGTGACATTGATAATTAGGCCATGGTCCCGAGCCAAGACTTAAGGCTCAACGGGCACTTAATTCTATTCCACTGTAGCTCAAGGCGGCCTTCGCTGTTCCTCACCTGGCAGTGGTGGCAATAGTCCTGACCCAACAGCTCTCCCCACAAAGGAGCGGCTGAGGAGCTGGCGACAGAGCTGGGAGGAGGTGGAGAGGAGCTGCGCCATGGTGCCTCTGGGACCAGCTGAGCCGCGACTGGGGGCCGCAGCGGCACGGCTGCCACCTCCAAATTACTGAAAGTAGCGAGATAGCGGTCTAAAAGTAGCGAATTTGCGATAAGAGTAGCCCAATTTATATATATATATATATATATATATATATATATATATATATATATATATATATATATATATATATATATATATATGTACAACTGGTGTACAGGAGACCTTAACCGCTTGACCATCACGACCGTACAAAAGATTATGGTAGCCGAGGCTATTTCCCCATTATCCCGACGGCGCTCTGATGGTAATCTTGGGCATGGTATTTTATCAAATCACCTCATTTTTTGGGGCCACGTGAGCAACGCAAATGCAAATGGTTAAAGTCTCCTGTACACCAGTTGCATAGTGCTCCTGGCAGAATGGGTTCAAGTCGCTTCTGGGATGGGAGTTTTCAGTTGCATGTATGCCTGGGGACCATTCAGGCTTGTTCACATTTGTGTTGTTCAAGTGGCAACCAAAAATGAGGTGATTTGATAAAATACCATGCCTAAAAGAAACCCGGATTTCTGGCAAACATATAACCATAGAGCCCTAGCAAACAACCCTGGAGCACAACCATGCAGGAACCGGAGCCCGACCATGCACAACCAAAGCCCAACGTCAGTCCCAGAGTTATGTAAACCGGAGCCTGAACCAGTTATATAAACGGAGCCTGATCAGTTGTGTAACCAAAGCTCAACCAGTTGTGTAACCAGAGCCCCAACCAGTTGTGTAACCAGAGCCCGACCAGTTGTGTAACCAGAGCCCGACCAGTTGTGTAACCGGACCCCGACCAGTTGTGTAAACAGACCCCAACCAGTTGTGTAAACAGACCCCGACCAGTTGTGTAAACAGACCCCGACCAGTTGTGTAAACAGACCCCGACCAGTTGTGTAAACAGACCCGACCAGTTGTGTAAACAGACCCCGACCAGTTGTGTAAACAGACCCCGACCAGTTGTGTAAACAGACCCCGACCAGTTGTATAAACAGACCCAACCAGTTGTGTAAACAGACCCCGACCAGTTGTGTAAACGCAATCCTAGCATGCACGAAACAAACAACATCTGAAACACAACCATGCACGAACCGAAGCCCGACCATGCACAACCCGAAGCCTAAGTGACACCCCCGGAGCCCGACCAGTTATGTAACCGGAGCCCGACCAGTTGTGTAACCGGAGCCCGACCAGTTGTGTAACCGGAGCCCGACCAGTTATTTAACCGGAGCCCGACCAGTTATTTAACCGGAGCCCGACCAGTTGTGTAACCGAAGCCCGACCAGTTGTGTAATGGGACCCCGACCAGTTGTGTAATCACAAGCCTAGCAAGTATACATCTCATCCAACCCCACCAAGCTAAACAGCCCCAGAACCAACCAAACTCCATTCCTAGCTTGACCAAACAAAAATCTCCTTAGCCCTACCTAAACCCTCCTCTTGCCCTAGAAACCAACTATGGAGCCATAGCAAACAAAAAATTGAGCTATATAGGCAAAAAGAAACCCGGATTTTTGGCAAACATTTAACCATAGAGCCCTAGCAAACAACATCTGAAGCACAACTATGCACGAACGAAGCCCGACCATGCACAACCCGAAGCCCAAGTGACACCCCCGGAGCCCGACCAGTTATTTAACCGGAGCCCGACCAGTTGTATAACCGGAGCCCGACCAGTTGTGTAACCGGAGCCCGACCAGTTATTTAACCGGAGCCCGACCAGTTATTTAACCGGAGCCCGACCAGTTGTGTAACCGAAGCCCGACCAGTTGTGTAATGGGACCCCGACCAGTTGTGTAACCGCAAGTCTAGCAAGTACACATCTCATCCAACCCCCACCAAGCTAAGCCCCAGAACCAACCAAACTCCATTACTAGCTTGATCAAACAAAAATCTCCTTAGCCCTACCTAAAACCCTTCTCTTGCCCTAGAAACCAGCTATGGAGCCATAGCAAACAAAAAATTGAGCTATGTACACAAAAAGAAACCCGGACTTCTGGCAAACATATAACCATAGAGCCCTAGCAAACAACCCCTGGAGCACAACCATGCACGAACCAGAGCCAGACCATGCACAACCCGAAGCCCAAGTGACACCTCCGGAGCCCGACCAGTTATGTAACCGGAGCCCGACCAGTTGTGTAACCGGAGCCCGACCAGTTATTTAACCGGAGCCCGACCAGTTGTGTAACCGAAGCCCGACCAGTTGTGTAATGTGACCCCGACCAGTTGTGTAACCACATGCCTAGCAAGTATAAATCTCATCCAACCCCCACCAAGCTAAACAGCCCCAGAGCCTAACCAAACTCCATGCCTAGCTTGACCAAACAAAAATCTCCTTAGCCCTACCTAAAACCTTCCTCTTGCCCTAGAAACCAACTATGCAGCAATAGCAAACAAAAATTGAGCTATGTGCGAAAAAAGAAACCCGGATTTCTGGCAAATATGTAACCTTAGAGCCCTAGCAAACAACCATGCACGAACCGAAGCCCGACTATGCACAACCCGAAGCCCAAGTGACGGACCCCCGGAGCCCGACCAGTTATGTAACCGGAGCCCGACCAGTTGTGTCACCGAAGCCCGACCAGTTGTGTAATAGGACCCCGACCAGTTGTGTAACTGCAAGTCTAGCAAGTATAAATCTCATCCAACCCCCACCAAGCTAAACAGCCCCAGAGAATAACCAAACTCCATTTCTAGCTTGACCAAACAAAAATCTCCTTAGCCCTACCTAAAATCCTCCTCTTGCCCTAGAAACCAACTATGGAACCATAGCAAACAAAAAATTGAGCTATGTACATAAAAAAACGGATTTCTAGTAAACATGTAACCATAGAGCCCTAGCAAACAACCCCTGGAGCAGAACCATGCACAAACCGGAGCCCGACTCGAAGCCCAACAACTCACATCCCCGGAACCCGACGAGTGTAATCGCAAGCCTAGCAAGCAAATATCTCATCCAACCCCCCCACCAATGTGCTAAGTGGGGTGCCACAGGGGTCCATTTTGGGGCCAACCCTTATTGTCATATACATAATGACATAGATGAGAATATTACAAACCACATCAAATTTGCAGAAGACGCTAAGATCTATGGTAAAATGGTAAGTGAAAGTCATATTGAAACCTTACAAAGAGATCTACGTGAACTCCACAAATGGTCAGATGACTTTTTTGATGTCGATAAATGCAAGACCTTGCATGTGGGTCATAACAATCCACGTCACAACTACCAAAGTGACAGCACTACCTTTCAACAGATACATGAAGAAAAGTACCTTGGAGTCAGAATCCATCACGTGAGGCATAACAATACCCAACACAACTACCAAATCATCAACATTATCTTGGAGTCAGAATTCACCAATCACTGATAGTTGTACAGCAAGTGGGAGCGGCCGGCAGTAAAAAAGCAAACCAAACCCTGGGAATAATCATGCGTACCTTTACCTTCAAGGAAAAGAAAGTAGACCTTCAATTGTATAAGTTTCTGGTGCGCTCCCACATGAATTATTGCATCCAGGCATGGAGACCTCATCTTCAGAAAGACATAGCTGCTCTGGAGCCATGTCTTACCAGAGCTATGAAGCTATGTTTTACGACAAAAATCATACCAGAGCTTAGTCATCTCTCGTATCAGGAACGGTTGAGGGCCACAAGGCTAACAACAACACAAACCAGGCATGACAGGGCGGACTTCATAGAAATCTTTAAAATACTAAACAATTTGGAGGATGTCGATCAGGACAATGTCTTCAAAAGGTCAGATGTTACACGAACAAGGAGCAACAGGTTCAAACTCAAAAAGCCAGTGTTGAACAGGAAACAGGAGATGCTTTTTTTACCCATAGGGTTGTAAACCCTTGGAACCGCCTACCCGAAAACGCCGAAACTCTTCTGGGTTTTAAAATACAGCTGGAAAATATCTTCAGGGCAAATAGGGGGACCTTTGACAAGCCGCCGTCTTACTGTCCTAATCGAGGCCACTAGTGTTAGTGGTCCTCAGGTAAATTCAGTTCCTGGAGGGGTGTTCCCGCTCCTTCGTGTTGGGAAGTTGCCACAAATACTACTGCAGTATTTGTACACTGGACTGTCGCTTGTCACTAAACTTAGTTTTTAAAACTATTAACTTGATGAAATAATATTACCTTATACGCGAGAATAATTCTGAATACTGTACGCAGAGCGTTGAAATTGTTTGCAACCCTGCCCGCAACGCTTTGCGTAATAGTGACTTTAGGCATTGTATGTACTAGCTCTATCTATAAATCCATCAATGTTTGTATTTCACCTTGTATGTATGTACTTTACCTGAATAAACATTTGATTTTGATTTGAAATTGACGAACGCGGCTTTGGGTATGCTTCGCCCTCCACGTACTTCAAGTGCAAATAATTGCCAACAGAAACTAATTACCGAACCTACTATACGCCTAATTAAACATAGAATATAAAATTAATTTATAAACGATAAAATCTATTTTTAATACACAGTACATGAAAGTCGATAATAAATGCGTCTTGAGAGGGTGGGGAGGGGGGACCGCCGCGTTAACGAGTCTAGCCTGACGACGGGGTAGTTTAACACTGGGGAAGTGTATTCTACATAATATCTTACCCATATAATGTTAGCAAATCATGATCCTCAAAATCTTCCACAATATCCGAGAGAGGACAGACTATTGAGCATTGTGGAATACAAACATTTGAATACTACAGAACCCGGATGAAAAAAATACGGAATCAATGATCCTCGGAGACATTACAAAAACTTAATGTTATAATAACGAACAAATGTATAATGCATTAAGCATTGTAGGTGGAGGTAGACTATATATTCATGGTACCTCCCAACTGCTCAGATAGCAAAAAAAATTGGTCAGCCTTACCTACACGGGAACGACGATGCTCACGCCGCCGCTGCTGCCTGACGACTGGCCGGGTCGTCGTCGATGACCCGTAGGACCAACCGCCCAGGGACCCCCTGCCTAAAATTATTTGAACGCCACATTGAAATTTCAAGCGTATAGTGCCAGGAGTGTGTAAATTAATATTTATATATACATTATAGGCCTTTTTAAAGTAATTTATAGATCTGAATATCATATATTGTCTAACATAACGAATTAAGTTAATATTTTAATTATGCCAGATGCACACATCGCACACAAGAAGATTCGTCAGCGGATTTTTTTTATTTTCTTTTATTTATATATATAAAAAAGCGTTCTTAAATTCTTGTAAAGCCACGAGCATGTATAGTGTTTCGGGTAAGTCCTTAATCCTGATTTTTTTCCCCGGAATACGACCCGCCAAATAAGCCAAACAACCTATTCTCTGCTGGATGAACAGTTAAGGATTGTCGCCCGGTCAATTCTTCCCGGCCAGCAGGTCAAAGAGCCGGGCGCGCGCTTTACCACTGCGCCACAGAGACTGCTCCGTGGCGTAGTGGAATTTTGAATTTTGAAACCTGACTAACCTAGCTTAACCCAACCGAACGTAACCCAAATCAAACCAATCTAATCCAGCCGAGCCCAATGCAGCCTAACCTAGCTTAATAACATAACCTAATACAGCCTAGCATAACAATACATCTGGTTTTAAAACATAAAATGAGTTTAGCCGAATTGTCTCGTGTCCGAAACGACGATATTCCGACCAGTTGTGTAACCAGAGCCGGACCAGTTGTGTACCCACAGGCCTAGGAAACAAACACCTCACCTAACCAGACAAACATCCTCCTAACTCTACCAAGCACACTGAGAGCCCTACCAAAGTAGGGATCGAGGGTCCGCAGACGAGAACGTAGTTGTAATTATAGGTCCACAGGCATGGGCCCCTGTGCCCATCATCTAGGTTGGAAGGCAGCAGTGCTTTGCTCAGAGTATAATGCTGCTAACACAGCACTGCCTTCAATAAGCAAACTTTCTAGGATTATTTAATTAGCTAAGATTTACCTGAATTTGCCAGAGGGTCACTATCTCTCAGTGAGGATAGGAAGCCGGCGGATTGTCAAATGTTCATTATTTGCCCTGATGATTTTATCGAGCAATCATTTACGGCTTCGTCGAGATGGTGGTTCCATGGTTTCCCTCAATTTAGTCGAGGGTGGCCCCTCGGGTAAATTCAGGTATCTCTCTCTAGTGTCTCGACGAGGACAGGAAGGTTGTCTGGCTTGTCGAAGGCCCTCCCATTTGTTTGGGGATTTTATCGAGCAATGTTTTGGCATTTATGGCTTCGGCGGGTAATGCGTTTCCACAACTTTATAATTCTATGGTGAAAACAAATATTTTCCATCCTTCAGTGTAGCTTGTTGAGCTCGAACCGTTGCTCCTTGTTCGTCTTACATCTAGCCTTTTGAAAAAGTCTTCTGGGTCAATATCTTCCAAATTGTTCAGTTTCTGATCAGGNATAACAAACTAGATCCAAGGCCCTATTTTTTTGTAATATTATTATTGAAGTTCTTGATATCGTAACGCAAGAATATAAAACTAGCAGGCCTATTGACCCTGAGGCGGCCTGGTCGAGGACCGGACCGCGGAGAAGTTGAGTCCCGAAATCATTGCAAGGTAACCCTTTACAATGTATGTCTTTTATACCAGCTGTCTCATAATCTGGTTTCTTTTCAAGTTATTAAAGTTATCCTGGTTATAATGTATATTTTAATGCTGCAGGATACTGTACTTGGCAAATTGTTCCACCTATTCACAATAGTATTGCTAACGCAATTATTTAGCCTATTTGCATTTAGGCCTTAGCCTAGGCCGAGTTTGGCACTGGAATATAGGTTTAGCCCTAGATATAAAACATATAAAGTAAACTTTTACTAATATTTTAATCTTTGTTATGAGCCATAATAGTTAAAACATTTTCAATATTCTATTTAGGCTATATCCGTTTCTTAATACACTTTTCGTATTCGTATTTCGGTGACGAATAGGAGTTAATAGCAAATGCAAAACAAAGATGAGATCAGTTGTGAAAGGGAAAGTGGAGTGACAAGACGGTAACACTCAAGTTCGACTGTGGGCACCAGTGATTGTGAAAATGTTCAGTTTTAATTTAGGATGGGTTTAAATGGTTTCCAACATCAGATGGAAACATATTTCGAAGGCTTTGACTAACAATGTACTCAAGTTTTAGACTGACTCGAGAACATGTTAGTAATAACCTTCATACAGTACTGTTCCCTTTTAACGAGGAAAGTACCTGATAACCTCGACGAATGGTAGCCAGTGGTCTGGGGCCAGATTCACGAAGTAGTTACGCAAGCACTTACGAATCTGTACCTCTTTTCTCAATCTTTGGCGGCTTTGTTTATAATTATTAAACAGTTAATGAGCCCCGAAGCACCAGGAGGCTATTTATAACAATAACAACAGTTTATTGGGAAGTTTTCATGCTTGTAAACTGTTTAATAAATGTAACCAAAGCCGTCAAAGATTGAGGAAAGATGTTCACATTCGCAAGTACTTGCGTAACTGCTTCGTGAATCTTTCCCCCTGAGCTTTTGTAGGCTATACTACGATACTGAGTAACATACATCATGTAAGTTGTAACCAATTGTTGAAATGTGACTGACCAGACATGATATATGATTACTGCAATGGTGGACATTATGCAGTTATATCTGGCCTGCAACTGGATGGGCGATTGCACATTAAAATCTATTCCATTCATTTGTCATTGACGCATTTAAAATCCATATTATACATTTAAAAAATGCATTGCCCACCTACTCATCCCACTTTTGGGAGATATGCAATTCTTATAAGCAATCTGGAATTCATTTGTATTTACATTACCTTGTGATGATTTCGGGGCTTAGCGTCCCCGCGGCCTGGTCCTCGACCTGGCCTCCTATAACAAATCCTATTTTACACTTGCAAATATCAGCATGAAAATATATTACCAGCCGCCTTTGTCGACAAATTAAAAGAACGGGGAAAAAACGCTGCTCGTAGAAGATATTTTCAATACCTGGCTGGCGACCTCAAACTTCGCCTGCATCAAGGTTGGGGCAATATACTGCCTGGGGCAAAAACTTGCCATCCAGATTATTTCTGTTGCCTACCATGTGACAATGGAGAATTTTGTCTGCTTAATCTCAGAAAGGTACTATATGGAAGTTGGCCACCCATAGCAGAAATTCCAGCCAACCCATCCAGCACAAAAATTATAGCACCTATTGCTACTATGAATGCAGTATAAAAAATGAAGTTGTACCAAACAAATATCCAGATTGAATTTTTGGAATTCTTAAAGGCCTAAACTAACAATTAAATAGGCTAACCTGTTTTAAGTCTAAATAAGAAAGCTTATGCTCATGTTAATACGTCTGCTATATTAAACCTAAGAACATTTAATTTGGTTGTTGCCTTCTTTATCAAAATATCTGCTCATCCTTGGCCTACATAAAGGCTAGCCTTAGTAAATATGCGTGACAGTTGTTGTTTCTGCTGGATTTTTTTAAAGACAAATGTTATCTAATAGGCAATTCAAGAGAAATTACGCAACCAAAGAGCAATTTGGAAAGGGAATAAAACAGGTGGAAGCACAAGAATGACGAATCAAAGACTTAATACACACGAGGTCTGGAGAGGGGTGAAGCCATGGGGACAATTAGCCAAATAAGCTATGGTGACAACACCCTGCTTAAAAATACTACTGTATTATACCATGGACAATGGATTGTTAAAAAATGCAATCTTTTATACGTAATATTACGTATTAAAAAGGTTACAAGCAATATATGAATATTAATTCAAATCTATAAGAATCTGTAAGAATTAAAAGCTATAAGCTATTATCTCAGTCTAGCAAGCTACAGTGTATTGTACAGAAATGTACTAGGGACTAACAACATTGCTTTCCCTACCCAGTAGACCTTGTCTTTTAAGACTCCTAAAACTCGCTATAGGATACAGCCGAAGCCACAGCTTACATTTGCTGACATGTGCTGCTGTTTATGGTTCTGACTAAGCAATAATACCAATCAATTCAAGCAAAGTGGGTTGCATATACATGTAACCTCGAGGCTAGAATATATTAAAAAAAATAGAGAATAAAGGAAATGAATGAATACTGTGAAGAAGGAATAACGACCATTTGAAATATTTTACAGTATGAACACGATATTATAGCAATACCATAATAAGAAAATTACTAATAAATGTGGTAGCAGGAAAACGTAAGGAACTGGCAACACCACGCTAGCAGTGATCACGTGACATGACGCAACATTCCCCCCCCCCAACCTCTGACACAGCTTACACTAGTTTATAAACCCATGAAAATACTCTTGCTTTTTCCTTTGCTGTACATAAATGATGTAAAACCGCTCATTTCCACACCCTACCACAGACAAGCCTGTTCAACTGTACATGATATTCCATCTTATCAACTGAACCCAGTGAACGATGCATTGTGGAAATCTGAAACGCTGAGAACGCTCGATAGGGTGGAGGTTGCCGAGTCCACCCAGTAGACTGTGTTCAAGTTCGTACACGTATCGTCAAATTGAAAATGTATATATATATACACTGTACCCTGTTGGGATAGGAAGCCCGTGGCATGTTCGGCTCCTAGGTTGAATCACTCATTCAGATACTGGTTTAACCATTACAAATATTAGTCTAAATAGAATTACAACCAGAAGTTCTACTGCCCTAACTTGCAGCCTCTCAGAGTCCAAATCTCTTGGCAAATACTATGTTTGTAGAAATTTCATGAAGCTAACTAGAAACTGTCACAAATATTATGATAATTATCTCCCCCATTACTGTAGGTAGGAAAACGAACAAACGTAAGCTTACTGGCCCATACGAATCAGAATATATTTATACACAATAATTTTCAATGACGCAACTTGGCAGGTGTTCGCTATCCTAATCTCGACTGTTACTCGACACAACTCTTTTAATTGTTTAACAACGTGCAATGTGAAAACTCTTATTTCAATCTATTCTCTTTATGCTTATCATTATATGCTTACTCAACTGGGAATACATGTCACTGCACAAATAAAAGCAACATTATATCTATACCAAGAAAGGCACCAAGCTATACTACCACCAAGACTTTCCCTGTTGGAGATTTAGACCATAAGCAGGGTCCATTCTTGTACAAGAATGTAAGAACTCTTGTATAGAAAAAAATACAAATATACCTAACCTTACCTAATAGATTCTTATGCCTAATTTCGTACAAATAGTAGGCTTGCTTTGCTTCTTTCACGGGCATTTAGTAGTAGTAGTAGTAGTATAAAACTTACGGGCGCGCAAGTTCATAGTTTGGAATTTTATCCACATTCGAACAAATCCACAAGGGTCGTGACGAGGATTCGAACCTACGTCAGAGAGCATCCAAGACACTGTGTTACTCCACATTCACTTAATTTCTATCATTTCGGGACGACAGGTTGATTTTAGAAGCATATCAAGTCATCGGTACCAGTGGTGTTGACCTATTTTTGAACTATTGGTCAAATGTCAGCTGTTAATTTATAGAGATTACAATAATAATTAGAGCAATTATCTTTATAATTACAGTTTAAATACAAATATAGAAAATGTTCAAAATTTAGTTTTTTTATTAATGCATCTTCCAACACGAGTTAATATGATTTACACCATATTAGTCATTATCACCAGGTAGGCGTGAGAGTTGTATGGAGGAAAGGTGTGTTTGTAGATGTACTTGCAGGGTCCAGCATCAACTCCCAGCCCACCCACTTGGTTGAATGCAATGACTTGGGTTGAATGCAATGGCTTGGTTTAAACTTTTTTCCTTTCGTTTAAAGCTAATATTTTTATAGCTTCAATCACTTTCTCGCCTAACCCATTCCATTATTTACAATACTCGAGTACTTAAGTAAATCATCAAAGTGAAAGATCATCTGACTAACGTGCATAGACTTGAATGGTGTCACAATTACATCATGCCTCGTGTTATGTATTGTTTTGACTTTTCAAATGTCACAAATTCATTGTAAGTACCCAACAGTCGTCTACATATAGTCATAGCGAGGTCTCCTCCAGATATCTTTATATACTGTACTTCATATATATCTACGTCATATTTCATGAAGGCATTTCGTTCTTAGCTAAATCAAAAACAACAATCATGAAGGCGCTTAAGAGGTTGTTTCTCTAGTTTTTGCATTTGTATATGATGCCTGATTTTCAGCACCAATATATACCCTGTATCTACTTTATAATATATATAATGAATGCGTGGTTTAACTGTGGATGTCTTAGTTCACACAAATAACAAATCTACCATGGTAAAACTAAGCTTCTCTCATGGATATTTCTTATATTACGATTAGTGTTTCAAACCAATACAGCTAAAATAAGATATCTGTACGTTGCTTACTAATTTAGAGCAAGGAAGAGCCTATATATGAGTGGTTGAGAGCCTTAAACCCACCTTTAAATGCCACTGCCGCCCACCACACCCAACTACTATACAATTATAATTAACACCTTATTCAGTTATATATTCAGTTTTATCACCTTTCTAGCATACATCTTATTAACTTGGGGGTGTTGTGAGGCTAAATTAATACATTCATTCAGCAAAGTGAGGGTTTGAGAGGGCGCACAGTGTACCATTCATGAGGGCGTCCTGGGCCACACTGACGGGCGGGCCAGGCCAGGCCGGCCCGGTCCACCACGTGACACAGCCGCCATGGCCCGCCAACCACCCCCAGGCTACACCGACCCACCTCCTCTCTTCTTATTACACTCACTACACACGCTACGCCGCCCTCCGCTCCCTCTTACCGCCATGTATCAAAACTACCCGGTGTTACAAACCTTCAAACACATGGAGGATCAGGCTGCTAATCCAAAATGCACCGAAATTAAGTATATTTCACTGAAAATTCCTGCAGTGTACTTCCTCACACAACCTCTCAATACACACCAGAGGAGTTACTGAATCTTCTCTAGCACAGGCTTTTTTATAGTGTCTTAACTGACATTGTCACGCACACGTGCCTCTTCTTATCACTTTGTAATATCAAAACAATATAATTCGTAACACATTCCCATTTTTATCAACTGCCGAAGGAAAATTTATACCGAAAGCAGAAATGGGTGACACGATAGACTCTCAACTGAGTGTGATGCGCGAGAAGTGACGTCATTGCGCAGACCCTGCTGGCCCGCATTGTGTGATTGGGCGGGATGGCTGTTCCTCCCGCCGCACCCCGCCTCGCTTACCTTCAAACACAATTCTTACGCTTACCTCTACACTTATAACGAAGAAAACAACGCATTTGTTAGAAATATTTTAGATAAACATAATTATATAGCTTAGCAACACTATTTATAAGGTATGGCAAAGGTAATGGGTATTTCATCTATCGTGGGAATAGAATGTAAAGCAAGTAGAATAGCTATGAGTTGGCTGAGCTATACAAAATTTGGCGCGTTTCGAATAAACCATATATCCACTAAAGTAAAATAATCCTGAATCCCGTAAGGAAATTTATGGTAAAAATATTATTCTATCTCTGATGCTACGTGTGAATAAAGATAAAAATAGGAGGGAAGAGCTAGGCCGAGACTCGCCCCTGGTCCAATATCCAGCTAGGCCGCCATTTGTTCATGCGAGGTACGATGCTTCCACGACCACAGGTCTACCAATGGAGCTAAAAACATACCTACATTTAATTCCTCATTACAGTACCTAAATCATGCATTATAAATAATATATGCCAATAGAAAATTATAAAACTTGGCGAAAGTATGTGAATAGGAGAGAGCTTAAAGTAAAAAAAAAATGTGCATATATTATATTGATATTTAAAGTTCTGCGCCATAATATGTATAGCACTGTTTTTGTGTCTAAGATATTAATAAATTACGTATTTATAGCCATTTAATAAGTTGTTTATGAAGTGTACTGTTCTATACTAGCGTCAAGCTGTGAATTTCTGCACTGCGGCAGTTTCGGAAATGTTTGTATCCCTGACGTATCACGTGAGGATCAAGCCGATTTGGTCATTCTTTTTAAATAAAGAACGTTGTACTCCATGTATGACTTGAATCATGAGATTGGGGACATTTTCTTATGGTTAATACTTCTCATACACACGAAATAAACTTGATATAGTACACCGGAAGTCTCTTAGACCATGTGCGGTGGTCTTGTATTCTAAAAGGGCACAATACAAACGTAATTACATATAGAGAATATCCTATTTGAGTCTTATCGTTAATGTGACGTAACGATGAAATGTCTGTTAGAAATTCATTTCACATTACAATTTTTCCTAAATAACAAACTTAACAGTTATTGATGCTATATATTATCTCCGTATATAACTGCGACATTTAATTGTGGACAAAGAAGAGAGCATTGAAAACAGAACACGCCTAAGATAATGTAATTATTGCATAATGGGTTCGATACCCAAGATTCAATAACCTCTCCAGGCTCTCATACAGGATGTGTGCGCTCCATATAAACCAATTAAACTAAGGTTTTATTAGTAATATTATAGAGGAGCAATACTGGATGAAATTCAGTTTGTGCGCATATATAAAATCTTAAATTCTGGATGTTATCTGAAAGACAAGAAGTTCAGTTTAGTTCATTTAATATTGTTCTCGTGCCCATCTCATGAGCGGTAATGGAAAAGGTTATTTTAATGGGCTCGGGAATCTAGCCTCAAAACTCGCTTAGCTAACTAACTTCCAGACAATACTGATGAGCCATATAGTTATATAACGTGTTAACATATAACTATATCAACAGTATCTTCACAGTTTATCAAACATAACAGTTAATTTGCCTATCATGTTGCACCCATCCAGAGGAAGGAGGAGGTGAGGAGGATACAGTTACCTCCATGTACTTCCTACAGTTAGCAAACTGGGGGATAATTGGTTAATATTTCTTGTAGA
This sequence comes from Procambarus virginalis, assembly GCA_020271785.1. NCBI lineage: Eukaryota > Metazoa > Arthropoda > Malacostraca > Decapoda > Cambaridae > Procambarus > Procambarus virginalis. Next base: position 6,202,186 of record WNGS01005680.1, read on the forward strand.
AGATCACTTTTCAATTCAATATTTACACATTTCGAATTTGGATATATTTTATTTTCCTTCGTGGTTATACGTAATCATGTTATTCATCTCGTTATTTTCTTACTGTTTTACAAGACAATATCTGCAATTTCTTGCCCGAAACGCTATGCATATTAGTGGCTTTAGGTATTGCATGTACTAGCTCTGTCTGTAAATCCAACATTATGTTTGTAACTCATCATCTATGTATGTACTTTTACCTGAATAAAATTTGAATTTGAATTTAAATTTGAATTTAAATTTGAATAATATCGGTTGCTCTAGGTACTGACACCAAAAGGTTGCACCATTTAAGTGTAGAGCTTCCAGCAGAGATGTAACTCTCCCAGCAGAACATGAGTTTTGCATGTTAATATCTTTATTAACATGCAAAACGCATGTTCTATTAAAACAACCTGTTTTAGCCCTAAATAAGCAATCATAATTTAGTACATATATTACTGTAATAGGCCTAGGAAAAATTAAGCTTGTTTGTTGCCAAATATTATTTCATTAACGTCAGCGATAGTCCGTTAATATACTTTTGTCTCCAGGTAGAGGATGGGTTGCCACTGACAACAATTAGGTTCTTTTGCGCTAAAACTTAGAACTGAAAATGTCTAGTTTTTCCCCAAGCATGAATTTATATTTTAATGGACGCTCTAGGCCATCAAATTTTATTCCTTCTATAATTTGAGTCCTTTATTTTATTGTATATTTTTACCGTCAGCACTCTTGAGTGATTCAGTCTCTGATGATGCAGTTTGAATTATTCCCTAACACCTCTATATGTTTTTACTGTAGTATTCATAGTTTTCTTATTTTATTAACACATGTCCGTGTTTACCACGTGTGTGTTTGTTTATTATTTGTGTATTTACTATTTATGCATGCAGAATCAAACTATTAGCTCTTGGACCCCGCCTTTTCAACCAATCTATTTGTTCCTCTATCATCTCTACTACATACTTATTTCTCTCTAACGCACACACCCGTAGCAGCTGTCTAACTCTCAGGTACCTATTTACTAGGAGTACAGGAGTATCAGGTGAAAGAAACTGCCCATTTGAATCCGTCTCGACCGGGAATCGAACCGGGGCCCTTAGGACTACGACCCCCGAGTGCTGTCCACTCAGCCGCGAGGCCCTGTACAGCGGTACAGTGTCCGTGTGTACTCACCTAATTGTGCTTGCGGGGAGTTGAGCTTCGGCTCTTTGGTCCCGCCTCTCAGCCTCAGTGTGTTGAAGGGTGGTGGTCCTGCAGCCGGCACCAGACTCCATCTGGCCGCCGCCGGGTGAGTGCGCACGAGCCGGCAGGACTCGTTGACCCTACTATAGTATCGACGTGGTCTCTACTTCCCGTCCACCTCACATCTGCCGAGGGCACCTCCTCCTCTCCTCTCCTCTTGCGGCCCAACCAATTTCCTTAAGCTATGGTCATTATGCTATTTTGTCAGAAAAAAATAATAGTCGGCAAATGTACGTGTTCGTACTCAAACTGAACGTTCAAAGGCTCAACAGTGAACGTTCAATAGTCCAAAAAGTGAATGTTCAGAAGTTTTGAGTATTTTAACATCAAAAACGTGCCAAAACGTTCCCTCGATATAAGCCTAACGTGTATGAATACACTCTGGCTTCCTGTCCTCCGACACAATGAATTATAATTATACGAGACGTGTTTAAAATTACTTGTCTTTACATTTCAAGACGCATGCTCAATCCCTGCGAGGCGGGAAGGATTAGTGCTGTATTGCCATAATGTGTATGCATATCAAAGCAATAAGCCTAAACAAGAGGAAACTACATTTCAGCGAGATTGGGAAAAGCTAACATCACTAGGACTCAAAGTAGCACGAAATCCTGTAGGTGAAAAACCTATAGGTACCTGCAAGACCTCCCCAGAACACCCTGAAGAAAATGCTGTGTGCATTATATATAGTGGCTTTATCAAATAAACAATTACTCTACCTGCTAAATATACCTATTTTATTTTTTGTATATTTTATAATAACATATTATTAAGAGACCCGTTACATTATTCACCTTAAGGTGCCTTAACGCTAATCACAGACGAAAAAAGTTAAAGACATGTCCATGACTGAAATTAAACAATAAATAAATAACAGAACAGCGAGACCCCTGAAAAACGAATCAGTGCACTTACACATGCAGTGGTGTACAATATGGCGACCGAACGTACCCAAGTGGACGTGCTCAACACTAACCTCTCGGGCCTGGAGCAGGACGCAAGGAACTGCTGGAGCCTATAGTGTCAACTCGTGAGGCGTCAGAGTGAGTGAGGTGGCAGTTCGCAGCTACTCTGTTCACAGAGTGGGTGCTGACATCTGGTGGTGGTCAGGGATCGTGAAGGGTCAGCCAACTAGCAGTACCATAGATACTTGGGTGCAAATCTATTTAAGGCCGAGTATCGCATGGAGGAGACTTTTGAGTGTAGATGAATGAACTTTCTGGGTAAGTACTGTATCACAAGAAAGCACTAAGCCAGTATGGTTATATACTGCATAGCACTCTTCCATTAGAGTCAGAGTTTCTAGACATCACTCAGAATGTTGTTCTGTCGAAGTGAGATTCGCCGATAATCCTCAGGGCATGGTTTTGATCTAGGTGTTGTACCGGTTTCTTCGGTTTTGTCCATTTCGTCATCACCAGACCACATGGGCCCTTCGACCGTTCCCGATTCTCCAGTTTCCTCTTCGGGATTTTTAGGTTCTGTCCCATGGTGCTTCCCATTCCCTGCGCTCGACTTTTTCAAGGATGCCTCGGCCTTGGGATATTGTTACCAATACTCACCTGACCCCTCAGGGTCGTTGAGTGAGTCCTCTGAATCATGCGCACATCACGGAGTACGAAATCACAGCAGTCTGGCATGCACTGCGGATACTTTATCTCCCAGCAGGCTCCACTTCATGCAGTTCACATTCAGGGCATGTCCTATATTCTGGAGGATGGTCTCTCACTTTCGATATGGTCTGGATCTCCTAACATTGGCTTCGCAAAATATTCGGCCACCCTGAGATGAACCTCTTCGCATCGGTTTCTGGGTTGTGGTCCCATTCCTTGATCGCGAGACTTTCGTTGTGGATGCTTTTCAGTTGGACTGGAGTCAGTGGGGATTTCTTTATTCCCTTCGGTTCTGCTCCTGCTCCAGGTTTTTTTGGTTGACTTTTGACTGGACTAGCCATGATTTCCGGATCTTATAACCGATTATCCTAACCAGTGTTTTATGCGGCTTTGCCTCTTTCAGCAAATCGACCCATAGAAGAGGTTTCCAGACAGTTCGAGGCACTCTGCTGATCTATACTTTTGGCTCTCGGTATGGTCTGCAGGGGGTCGATTTTATTGTCTCAGAATTTGTTGCAGCAACATTACTGGGTTTCTTGGCGCTCCTTCCACCTTTTTGTTGCTGCTTTTCCTCGGTTTCTGTATGCAGCCCTTTAATTTATTTTTCTCTTGGTTGTTTACGGATAGGCTTCTCATACCGAATGCATTCAAATGCATCTTGATCTGCACTGGGCTTGTGTGGCTTTGAGGCAGTTCACTCTTCCCTACCATCCCATTTCCTTAGGGTTTTCTTTCAGCTGTCCCCTACTTCTCGTGAGCACCCTTTTTATTTTTCTAGGTGGTGAAATATCACCAAGGAGCCCTCCCAGACAATCAGTAGTGAATGCAATGAAAGGCCTTCCTCCGACTGGTCCTTGGAACCCTTCCCTTTCACAGGAATGGTCGAACAAATGGCTGTTAGAGTTTAACCCAAGCAAATGTAATGTAATGAAGATAGGGGTAGGAAGCAGGAGACCAGATACAAGGTACCATTTGGGAGATGAAATACTTCAAGAGTCAGAGAGAGAGAAAGACCTGGGGGTTGATATCATGCCAGATCTGTCCCCTGAAGCTCATATCAAGAGGATAACATCAGCAGCATATGCCAGGTTGGCTAACATAAGAACGGCCTTTAGAAACTTGTGTAAGGAATCTTTCAGAACATTATATACCACTTATGTCAGACCAATCCTAGAGTATGCGGCTCCAGCATGGAGTCCATATCTAGTCAAGCATAAGACTAAACTGGAAAAGGTTCAAAGGTTTGCCACCAGACTAGTACCCGAGCTGAGAGGTATGAGCTACGAGGAGAGACTACGGGAATTAAACCTCACTTCGTTGGAAGACAGAAGAGTTAGGGGGGACATGATCACCACATTCAAGATTCTCAGGGGAATCGACAGGGTTGATAAAGACAGGCTGTTTAACACAAGGGGCACACGCACTAACTGAGTGCCCAAATGAGCCACAGAGATATTAGAAAGAACTTTTTTAGTGTCAGAGTGGTTGACAAATGGAATGCATTAGGAAGCGATGTGGTGGAGGCTGACTCCATACAGTTTCAAGTGTAGATATGATAGAGCCCAATAGGCTCAGGAACCTGTACACCTGTTGATTGACGGTTGAGAGGCGGGACCAAAGAGCCAGAGCTCAACCCCCGCAAGCACAACTAGGTGAGTACATTCAGAGGCTTTAGTTTTCAGTATTCCTAGCTGTACAACTGATATATCACCGCTGTCAATTTATATTGTAGTTATATGTTTTTGCTACAATATACCTATGTATATATGCTAAATTTTGCTACAGTATACCTTTCATCTTACCTGATATGTTAGATTAAGGACCTGTCCAAAATGCTTGTAGCTTTTCAAGAACGTAAAAATACCACTCTTATGTAATTACACATATGCATTGTACCTTCTCGCAAATACAATTATTATTATTTTGGGTTGCCCACCATTCTAGTAGGTTAGGGGTACATACTATTTCCTGCATCTCTCTTTAGAGGATGCCAGGTCTTGGCCTCTGGTAATCGGTAGACTTATGATTTGGGGCCTGGTGTGGATTGAATTGGTTAGAGCTTGCTAGGTAGCAAGCACCAAGAAACCAGTGGAAAGAGGAATTTAATTACATTCAACACAGGTTTTTTATCCTTATATCTCCCATCAAATAAGTGTGTTGCCCTTATGGGGCCTCTACTACCAGACAAGAAATGTGGCATGCTCTGCATTGCAAACAAGTGGCAGAAATCCACTTGAAACTGGTCTCATCTACAAGCCACTCTAATCTCTGCCGTAGTATTAAAACACTCGAGATCCCTACCCCTATTCTCCACATCAATGCATAGTCAATGAGAGGATATGGCAACCTATCTAAGGAGGCCTGAGGGAGGACCGGACCGCGGGGACCGCTAAGCCCAGAAACCATCAAGGTAACCACAAGGTAGGTAAGGTAACACATATGGCCCTTGGGGAAGGTTCCCCGAGGGCATGAAATGCCTGTTCTAGAGTACAAAGTCACTCTTATCCCCCCCCCCCGCTTTTTTTGTTTTACTTTATCCGCACTGGTGAGAATACCTTTATTCACTTCCACTGATAGTGAGCCAGAAAGCTAAGCCCAAACGATGATTACAAGATCACGATCACGGCATTCCATTTGAGAGGAGGGCGGCATCTTCAAGTCGCTGCTC
>WNGS01005680.1:6236790-6252343 GCA_020271785.1 Procambarus virginalis
TAACGAGCTCTGGCGCAATGTTTTCCTTCGCCTCGTTAAGGTCCCCAACCAATTTAATAGATGTACAACTGAACATCATGTATTTGTTAAGCAATCCGTCAACCCGGAGTCTTGTCAGAGACCGGACTGCGGGGACACGTTCTCACTACCACTTCAATGTAACCCCTATAGTTACCTTGGTCATTTTTTTTTTGCCTGTATCCCTTTACCGCTTTGGGAGCAACACCGTACCCCACCGGCGTATGAACGAGAAATTGACAATATGTCCATGCACTCAGCTCCTAGGCCCTGACTCATGGAGTTCAATATTCATTAAGAAATGTAAGTATCAGTAGCGCGAGCACTCAGCGTAATAGGGAGAAAGAGCCTGGATACATGGGAGATACCAGCTGCACTTAAATCTGCAGATATAACTCCTCTGCACATGGGGAGTAGTAAGCCTTGGCAAAAAATTATAGACCAGTTGCACTAACATCAGACATGAAAATTTTTGAAAGAGTAATTAGGAATTAACTTTCGAGTTTTATGGAAAATAATGAGCTAAACAACCCAGGATAACATGAACTTAGAGCGAGCAAATCCTGTCTGTCACAGTTACTCAACCACTATGACAAAATCACAGAAGCTCTAGAAGAAAGCAAAATGCAGATGATGTATACACAGACTTTGCAAAGACATTCGACAAATGTGACCATGGAGTGATAACACACAAAACGAAGTCAATGCGAATAACTGGTAAAGTAGGACGCTGGATACTCAATTTCCTGTCGAACAGAACATAAAGAGTAACAGTCAATCAAATAAAATAGAGTCCAAGCGTAGTTAAATTAAAAGCTCTGTACCTCATGGTACAGTCCTTGCACCACTGCTGTTCCTTATTCTCATATCAGATATAGACAAAAATACAAGTCACAGTTTCGTGTCATCCTTTGCAGATGACACAAAAATCAGCATGAAAATTACCTCTGCTGAAGACATCGAAAAATTACAAGCAGATATCAACAAAGTTTTCGATTGGGCAGCAGAAAATAACATGATGTTTAACAGTGATAAATTCCAGGTACTCAGGTACGGCAAAAATGAGGATCTGAAACATAATACAGGGTACAAAACACAATCGATTCTGCCCATAGTAGGAAAACAGCATGTCAAGGATTTGGGAATAATGATGTCCGACGATCTAACGTTTAGGGAGCATAAAACCAAGCAAATATGCCAGAAAAAGATAAGCTGGATTACGAGAACTTTCAAATCCATGGATCCCGCCACAATGATTGTACTCTTCAAGTTACTTGTGTTGTCCCGTCTTGAGTACTGCTCAGTACTCACTTCCCCATCAGAACAGGAGAGATTGCTGAAATAGCAACCCGTCCTCTTAAAAATAACGTCACTTTTCGCTCGTATGCGCGCTATGGCCAAATTTGGACGTAATTTGAAATGAAATTGACTCACAAAAGTGACGTACTGTTCCGTTTTGTTTGAGTCGTCCGGCTTACTCGGCAAGCTAAGAAAAGGAAACTTTCCATTAACGTTTTTCATAACGTTTTGAAACTTTATGAGAATTTCCTGCCCATCTAACCTATCAGAGGACCCTTACCTTACTGTTGTTGAAAGAAAAATCCCAAATTTTCATTTTTTTTTTCATTTTCAAATTACGTCCAAATTCGGCCATACGGGCAAACGGCCAAAAGCGACGTTCTTTTTAAGAGGACAGATTGGAAATAGAGGGAATACAGAGAACATATACGGCACGCATAGACGAGATAAAGCACCTAAATTATTGGGATCGTCTCAAAGCTCTCCAAATGTACTCATAGAAAGGAGACGAGAGATATACCAAATAATATACACATGGAAAATACTGGAGGGCCAGGTCCATAATCTACACAGTAAAATAACGTACTGGAGTGAACGATATGGAAGAAAATGCAGAATAGAACCAGTGAAGAGCAGAGGTGCCATAGGCACACTCAGAGAACACTGTATAAACACCAGAGGTCCGTTGTTGTTCAACATCCTCCCAGCGACTATAAGAAATATTGCCGGAACAACCGTTGATATCTTAAAGAGAAAACTAGACTGTTTTCTAAAAGATGTTCCGGACCAACCGGGCTGTGGTGGGTATGTGGACCTGCGGGCCCCCTCCAAGCAGCAGCCTGATGCACCAAACTCTCACAAGTCAAGCCTGGCCTCGGGCCGGGCTTGGGGAGAACTCCCAGGAAGCCCATCAAGCAGGTATCAAACAGGCCGCCAGATATAGACGACGTACGGGGATCAACGTGCCCGTGGCCCGGTCTCTCAATTGGTCTCCTGGTTGGTGGCTTGGTCAACCAGACTTCTGGACCCTGTTGCTCGCAACCAGAAGTATGAGTCACAACCTGGTTAATCTGGTATCATTTGGAGGTGTTAATTTTTTAACAGTGAGGTCGGACAGTTATGCGTCTTGTGTGAAACCGGTGTCGAAAAGTCTCTACTGCGCTTCTCCTTTTCAATGGAGCTATTCTGCACATCCTGACATGCCTCCCGGTTTCATGTGATTTTTTCCGTGCAGATTTGGTTAATATAATTTTTGCACATTCACTAAACTTTTGCCTTAAAATGTGACTAATTTGGACAATCTATCCAGTTTGATCTTTATGAATGATTTCAATGTGTAGATTCTGGACTAAATTCCCTCTAATATTACCAGATATAAATAATAATGCACATATGTGTTGATGGGAATACAACCTTTGCTCCAATAATATTTCTTATAATTCCTGGTGGATTGTTGAAACGTCCAGTGTTTCAGACGTTTCCACTACAGCTTATTACTAGGTTAGACACATATATGAATGAGTGGGTTACCTTCAGGTTACCTTGATATGATTTCGGGGCTTAGCGTCCCCGCGGCTCGGTCCCTGACCAGGCCTCCTCGTTGCTAGAATGGTCAACCAGGTTGTTTGACGCGACTGTTCACAGCCTGGGATCTGGGTGGATATAAATAGGAGCTGCCTTGTTTGGGCCAATAGGCTTTCTGCAGTTATCTTCATTCTTATGTTCTTATTTGGTGGAATGAAAAATTAGGGAGGCAGCTGAGGGTAACTCCAAATATAGTTTCAAGAGTCTGAAAAAAAAGCAAGTAGGAATGTTTTGCAAGAGGTCAAAATGCGGGACACAAGAGCTCCTCCTTGTCTTGTCAACACATTTTTACATCCATACATACAAAGGGAGCGGTCGGCCGAGCGGACAGCACGCTGTACTTGTGATCCTATAGTCCTGGGTTCGATCCCGGGCGCCGGCGAGAAACAATGGGCAGAGTTTCCTTCACCCTATGCCCCTGTTACCTAGCAGTAAAATAGGTACCTGGGTGTTAGTCAGCTGTCACGGATTGCTTCCTGGGGGTGGAGGCCTGGTCGAGGACCGGGCCGCAAGGACACTCAAGAGCCGAAATCATCTCAAGATAACCTCATGAAGATACATGCCTGATGTGACGAAACTGATTGTGAGCGCGTCACTCGGATAGCTAAGGTTAAGTGATGTCAACTTAGCAGCGAAGATGGGTAACAGGCGGACAGCCTGGCTCTAGGATAGCAGGGTACTATGTTCCCGCTAATGTTACACTGTACCAGTACCACATACAGCACATACATGCGCACCCATTTGCCCCCATCCATCATCCAGGACAATTACCTAATAGAAGAGTTAGCATAGTTATTCAATTCTTCAGTACACCTTCTGTTAAAGTTGGTGTACCGGCCCGATGGAGACCCTGTGCTGTAGCCTTTATCATTCATCTGGCACACAGTACCAAGTAAAGGGACGACGACGTTTCGGTCTGTCCTGGACCATTCTCAAGTCGATTGTGAGAATCTACAAACTACTTGAGAATGGTCCAGGACGGACCGAAACGTGGTCGTCCCTTCACCTTCTAGTGTGTGGTCTGATCAAACTACTCCAGCCACGTTATTGTGACTCATCGCCTGCACAACACCAAGTACAATGATCAGTGAACGATAACCAAGCTTCAACGGTAACATCCTGACCCCCGGGGAATGAAATCTGGCAGGCATAATCAAGAAGACCGACAACTACTGTACATTGCCACACACACTCCCTCGTGCGTTTCCGGAGACCCAGTGAGCCCCGCCGGTGGGTTGGCAACCTCGCTGTTACGTCACTCGTCTCTGGCTAGCTGTCACCACACTCACCGGATCTTAAGAACATAAGAACAAGGTAACTGCAGAAGGCCTATTGGGCCATACGAGGCAGCTCCTATTTATATCCACCCAGATCCCAGGCTCCTATTTATAACCACCCAATCCCACTCATATACACGTCCAACCCACGTTTGGACATCTTTACACAACCTCCACATTAAAAGCGTTAACCTAACAGTTCTCACATTCAACCTACGTGAAGAACGAAATTATTATTAGTTACGACAATAGCTAATGATTAAATATACTATACGGCTGCTTCCTAGAGGGCGAAGGGAACTATGATCAGAACGCGCCAAGCCAGGAGGCCTGACAGCTGAGTGGACAGCGTTTCGGATTCGTAGTCCTGAGATTCCGGGTTCGATCCCCAAGTGGAGGCCAACCCCAGGTTGGAGGAGGTTGGAGGCGTTAGATGATTTCCAGGTTGGAGGCGGAGGCGATCCCCAACCTCAAGGTATAACTTGAGTTATCTTGAGATGATTTCGGGGCTTTAGTGTCCCCGCGGCCCGGTCCTCGACCAGGCCTCCACCCCCAGGAAGCAGCCCGTGACAGCTGACTAACACCCAGGTATCTATTTTACTGCTAGGTAACAGGGACATAGGGTGAAAGAAACTCTGCCCAGTTTCTTGCCGGCGCCCGGAATCGAACCGGGACCACAGGATCACAAGTCCAGTGTCCTGTCCACTCGGCCGACCGGCTCCCTTACCAAGGTAACCAAGGAGGCGGAATCGAGTGGACAGTTTCTTTCACTCTGATGCCCCTGTTCACCTAGCAGTAAATAATAAGTACTTGGTAGTTAGACAGCTGCTACGGGCTGCTTCCTGGGGGTGTGTAACAAAAAGGAGGCCTGGTCGAGGACCGGGCCGCGGGGACTAAGCCCCGAAATCATCTCAAGATAATCTCAAGATATCCATTATGACCATATAGCACTTGGAAGAGGTCAGGATAAGGATTTGGGGTGGAACGAGGAAACGAATGGTGCCCAACCACTTGGACGGTCGGGGATTGAACGCCGACCTGCATGCCGCTAGAGCGTCGCTCCAAGTGGTTGAGCGCGGGAGTCTGAGAGAGTTACGACCGTTGTGACATACAAAACTCATGTCGTAACAGTCTCCGCTCTGTACCTCGACAAGATAAACCACTGTATGCTTATCATGCATTCAAAATATCACATTTCCACCTAGGCAACACATGTCTCAATGTTTAACTTAGACTTAAGACTAACGAAATTATTTATCACAACATTACACATTTTTACACAAATTAAAATACATCCCCGGGCTTTACTGTAACCTGGTTGATGGGGTTCTGGGAGTTCTACTCCCCAAGCCCGGCCCGAGGCCAGGCTTGACTTGTGAGAGTTTGGTCCACTAGGCTGTTGCTTGGAGCGGCCCGCAGGCCAACATACCCACCACAGCCCGGTTGGTCGGGCACTCCTTGGAGGAATAAATCTAGTTTCCTCTTGAAGATGTCCACGGTTGATCCGGTAATATTTCTTATGCTTGCTGGAGGACGTTGAACAACCGCGGACCTCTGATGTTTATACAGTGTTCTCTGATTGTGCCTATGGCACCTCTGCTCTTCACTGGTTCTATTCTCCATTTTCTTCCATATCGTTCACTCCAGTACGTTGTAATTTTACTGTGTATATTTGGTACTTGGCCCTCCAGTACCTTTCAGGTGTATATTCCCTATACATATATAGGTGTAAACGCAGCACGCTACTTAAGCCACAACAGTTTACACAACCAGAAAACTCACCATGGAGCCGGTGGCTGAGCGGATAGAACACTGTATGCGTGATCCTGTGATCCCGGGTTCGATCCCGGGAGCCGGCGAGAAACAATGGGCAGTTTCTTTCACCCTGATGCTCTGTTACCTAGTAGTAAATATATACCTGGGGTTAGTCAGCTGTCACGGGCTGACAGCTGACTAACTCATCCTGGGGTGGATGCCTGGTCGAGGACCGGACCGCGGGGACACTAAGCCCCGAATCATCTCAAGATAACCTTAAAATAACCATATTACTGACACTTGTCAAAATTCGTTAATATTTTAGCGATTTTTCTATGGCAGTCAGTCGAGGAAGGGCGCCTGACAGCTGAGTGGACAGCGCTTCGGATTCGTAGTCCTGAGGGTCCGGGTTCGATCCCCGGTGGAGGCAGAGACAAATGGGCAAAATGTTTCTTTCACCCTGATGCCCCTGATACCTACCAGTAAATAGGTACCTGGGAGTTCAAACAGCTGCTACAGGCTGCTTCCTGGGGGGGGGGGGTAACAAAAAGGAGGTCTGGTCGAGGACCGGGCCGCGGGGACGCTAATCCCCGAAATCAAGATAACCTCAAGATAAGGTACTGTACTGCTGGTCCCGATATCAGGCATCTCACATAATGAGAAATATTATAAACGGCAAACTATTTCCCGCTCACTGTACATACCGTGTAGGATATGGACAGTGTGAGGAGGGGGATGAGAGGGAATGTGTTCTGCGGCGGTGGGGATGAGTTAGTGAGCAGGTGAGAGCTGGTTGGGGAGGGTGCGGTGCTGGTTGGGGAAGGGCCCACCGACTGGTGGAAGGTTAGGGGGGAATGGTTGACTGGTGGGGGGTTGGGGGGGATGGTTGACTGGTGGGGGGTTGGGGGGGAATGGTTGACTGGTAGGGGGTTGGGGGGGGGGAATGTTGACTGGTGGGGGGTTGGGGGGGGGAATGGTTGACTGGTAGGGGGTTGGGGGGGAATGGTTGACTGGTGGGGGGTTGGGGGGGGAATGGTTGACTGGTGGGGGTTGGGGGGGGGAAGGGTTGACTGGTGGGGGGTTGGGGGGGAATGGTTGACTGGTGGGGNTTGAAGGACACTTATAGTTTCTCGAAAAATGTTAGTAATCTACTTAAAACTATGATCATTAGCGCCAGTATTGACTACAGGCCATACCTTGAGGTGCTTCCGGGGCTTAGCGTCTCCGCGGCCCGGTCGTTGACCAGGCCTCCTCGTTGCTGGACTGGTCAACCAAGCTGTTGAACGCGACTGCTCGCAGCCTGACGTATGAATCACAGCCTGGTTGATCAGGTATCCTTTGGACGTGATTAACGAATTCTCTTGAAGAGCATGACAAGTTGCTACCTATCGCCAACCTGTTTGCTTCAGGGATCAGCGTCCCCGCGGCCCAGTCTCTGACCAGGCCTCTTGGTTGGTGATCTGTTGAACCAGGTTGTTAAGACATGTATGAATCACAGCCTTGTTGATCAGATATCTTATGGAGGTGTTTATCAGATCTCTCTCCAACACCTCGAAAGGCGGCCAGTCATGCTCCTTAAGTTCTTATACATTTCCGTCACTAAGTGTATCACCAAAGCTAAACTACTTACAAAAGTACTGTAACAACTTATACGCAGAAATTACAATAGCGTGATGCATCAAATGAACAAATCCACAAGTTCGAACCCTCGTCACGGCCCTTGTAGATTTGTTCTACTGTAACAATATTTACGCTATAGTACAGTTGCGTCCACGTCTGCCAAGCCTGAAGCTCTGGGGCCAGATTCACGAACCAGTTACGCAAGTACTTATGAACCTGTACATGTTTTCTCAATCTTTGGCGGCTTTGTTTACAATTATTAAACAGATAATAAGCCCCGAAGCACCAGAAGGTTGTTTATAACAATAACAACAGTTGATTGGCAAGTTTTCATACTTGTAAACTGTTAATAAATGTAACCAAAGCCGTCAAAGATTGAGGAAAGATGTACACGTTCGTAAGTGCTTGCGTAACTGCTTCGTGAATCTGGCCCCTGACCACCATCAGTCACCCGCCACTCAGCAAGATCAAACTAACTTCGTCGGGCTTGAATAATTTTCAATAAACTGCATAAACTCCCGTATTTAATTTATTGCTAAATAATTCCTCAGGCGTCGTAACAAGGAGGTGACTGGCGCCGGTTAACACTGCCATAAACGTCCCAGCAGGACGAGTCAAATATGGCGGGGCTCACAATGTTGATTGTGTGTCTTCTCACTTGGCTGTGCTTGCGGGGGTTGAGCTCTGGCTCTTTGGTCCCGCCTCTCAACTGTCAATCAACTGGTGTACAGATTCCTGAGCCTACTGGGCTCTATCATATCTACACTTGAAACCGTGTATGGAGTCAGCCTTCACCATATCACTTCCTAGTGCATTCCATTTGTTAATTACTCTGACACTGAAAAAATTCTTTCTAACGTCTCTGTGGCTCATCTGGGTACTAAGTTTCCACCTGTGTCCCCTTGTTTGCGTCTCACCCGTGCTGAAGTGTCGTTGTCCATCTTGTCAATTACCCTGAGAATTTTGTAGGTGGTTATCATGTCTCCCCTTACTCTTCTGTTTTCCAGGGACGTGAGGTTCAGCTCTTTTAGCCTTTCCTCGTAGCTCATACCTCTCAGTTCCGGGACGAGTGTGGTGGCATACCGCTGAATCTTCTCTAACATTGTCTTGTGTTTAATTAGCACTTAACTAGGTTGTGGGTGGGTGTGTGTTTTATTATTTTTATATTTACTATTTGTGTCTGCAGAATCGAGCTCTGCAAGAGCTCGAATCGAATCGAATCGAATCGAATCTAGCGACTATAAGAAATATTGCCGGAACAACCGTGGATATCTTCAAGAGAAAACTGGACTGTTTTCGAAGAGAAGTTGCGGATCAACCGGGCTGTGGTGGGTATGTGGGCCTGCGGGTCCCTCCAAGCAACAGCCTGGTGGACCAAACTCAAGTCGAGCCTGGCCTCGGGCCGGGCTTGTGGAGTAGAAGAACTCCTAGAACCCCATCAACCAGGTATCAACCAGCTATTAGCTCTTGGACCCGTCTTTCTAGCCAATCTATTTTTCCTCTATAATAGTCCTATTAAGTCTCAACAAAGTTTACCAAGTCTCAACCCTTCACAGCCTCATTAATATTGTGGCATTCAAACCTAAAAAGTAACCCTAGATTTCCTTGTTTCTTTACAGTTATATGAGGAATTCAAACAAGGAGTGTGAAGGGGGGGGGGGGGTGGCAACCCGCATATTGTACTAGCTCCAGACTAACTTGTAGAGTAAGGTAACAAGGTGTACGTAGGTAGACACAGTAAACCATGAAGATGCAAGTGAGGTGATGCAATGACTGAGTGAGCAACACGGGTGGTGTGTGAGCGTGGTGGTGGCCGGCTGGCAACACCAACGCTCCCCATGCCAGCCACCACCAAAAAAAATCTCTCAAATCTGGTAAGAGTTCATGAGGGCACTACAAGTGGTGATACATGAACCACACGCGTTAAGAGGGGCTACAACTTGAGGCACCATTTACACAAGGGGCAGTACTAACAAAAATAACAAATTAAAATCATTTTTAAGGAGGCAACATTCTCAAATGATGCAAAGTTGGGTAGAGATCAGGGTGAAGGACTCTCACGGAGGGAGGGCAGGAGGAAGAGGTGTGGTAGACGGGGAGGAGAGAGAGAAGATACGATTGGGAAGGGACGGAAGACGAGGGTGGATGAGGAAGAGGGGGGGGGTGTTAGGGATGGGGCAGGGGATATGAAGAGGATGGAGCCAGGAAGGGAAGTTCAGAGATAATCTGGACCAGGGCAGAGCCAAGAAGCAGGAGTGGGATTGGGGGAGGGGGGGAGGGAGGGAGGGAGGGAGGGAGGGAGGGAGGGAGGAGGGGATTTGAGTCAATGGTGAATGAATACAGCTTGAGGGGTAGTTGGGGTGTGCATCGGCGCCAGGAAGCAAACACCCACACGCGGGTATTCTCCTCTATGCACCATGTAAAGGACCCAGGTGTACTGTATCGGAGAGAGCTTATCTTTAAAGAACACAGTAAGTAGCCTTCACAACTGCAGAAAAAAATGACAGGTTGGATAACAAGAACCTTTCACCACTAGAGATACTATAAAAATGATGATACTCTTCAAGACGCTAGTGCCTATAGAGTGGAGTACTGCTGCACAATGACAGCACCTTTCAAAGCGGGGAAAATTGTTGACCTGGAGAGCGTGCGGAGATCCTTTACTGCTAGAATATCTAAACTACTGGGACCGCTAAAGAGCCTAAATCGGTATTCTCTTGAGCGCAGGCCGGATATATAACCTATACGTGGAAAATATTAGAGGGGCTGCTCCCAAACCTGCACACAAAACATAAAAAAAAATCGTGGGGAGACCAGGAGGCATGGCAGGATGTGCAGAATCCCCCGTTGAAAAGCAGAGGTGGAACGGGTACTCTAAGAGAAACTATCAACATCAGAGCCCCGAGACTGTTCAACCACGCTTCCACTACACATAAGGGGACATAACTGGCCGACCCCTCACAGCCTGACGTGAGCAGCCACGTCAGGCTGCGAGCAGCCACGTCCAACAGCCTGGTTGACCAGTCCAGCAACGAGGAGGCTGGTCGACGACCGGGACGCGGGATCCTCAAGTCCCGAAATCACCTCAAGGGAAGGTAAGGTGTATCACATCCATGAAAAATTCGTTTGGGATATCATCTTCAGTGTGTTTAGAGGCTCGCTGAAAACAGAGTCGTACTGATTCTTAAGCATTCGCTCATTTCTATGTTGTCATCAGTGAAAATTTTTATCTCCCTTTTCACAGGGACCCAATACTAGATGTGTTTCTTTTTTATCTTTGATTCTGCATAGGAGAAAAAATATTTAGATTTTTCTGTATTTCACTGATGTTTTTTTGCTCTGCTATCCTATCTTGAGGTTATCTTGAGATGATTTCGGGGCTTAGCGTCCCCGCGGCACGGTCCCGACCAGGCTCTTTTTTGTTACACACCCCCAGGAAGCAGCCCGTAGCAGCTGTCTATTTACCCAGGTACCTATTTACTGCTAGGTAACTGGAGCATCAGGGTGAAAGAAACATTTTGGCCCATTTGTCTCCGCCTCCACCGGGGATCGAACCCCGGAACCTCAGGACTACGAATTAGAAGTGCTGCCCACTCAGCTGCCAGGCTCTCTCATGGATATTAAATTATTGCCATAAATCAATCATACGGCAAATTATTTACGTATTAAATAAGAGTGGAATATACAACAGAACAATGGAATTATAAAACATTACACAAATGCTCACGTGTGAAATTTCAACATACAGAAAAAAATACAAAACCCACATCTTGAGGTTATCTTGAGATGATTTCGGGCTTTTTAGTGTCCCGCGGCCCGGTCTTCGGCCAGGCCTCCCCCCCAGGAAACAGCCCGTGACAGCTGAATAACACCAGGTACCTATTTTACTGCTAGGTAACAGGGGCATAGGGTAAAGAAAACTCTGCCCATTGTTTCTCGCCGGCCCCTGGGATCGAACCCAGGACCACAGGATCATAAATCCCGCGTGCTGTCCGCTCGGCGACCGGCTCCCGTCGTTCCTAAAAGACACCGGGAAAGTTGTTGTAGGTCAGCAATTTCTCCAGCTCTGAAGGGGCTGTTATTGTGCAGCAGTATTCTACTCTAGAGAGCACTAGCGTCTTGAAAAGTATCACTGGAATAGAATCTCTTGTTTGAAAGGTTCTTGTTATCCAACTTGTCAATTTTCTTGCAGTTGTGACAGCTACTTTATTGTGTTCTTTAAAGTAAGGTCTTCCGACATGAGTAAACCCAAATCCTCTACGTTACTTTTTTCGATCTATGGTATGATTTGAATACGTTTTGTACGTGGTTTCCGTTTGTATATTTGTAAAAATATATATACAAATATATAAGTCTGCGTTGTATAGTAAATTTTTCACCAAGAACTTGGAGATTTCTCTCCTAATCACACTCGAAGTCAGGTCCGGGGTTCGAGTACATGTCAACATATTTCCGAAGAATTGTGTCTGTTACATTTAATATTTGCTATCGTTATATTACTTTCAACTCTTCATGTTGCCTATCAGGGTACTGAACTTTAGTACCGAGCGGTACTACACACAACCCTTTCAGGATTTCACTCATTTCGCTCATTCTTTGCTTTTATACCTCAGTCGATTAAGGCGGCGTCTGGGATGCTCTCGGACGCAGGTTCGAATCCTCGTCACGGCCCTTGTGGATTTGTTCATTTGTTCTTTTATGCCTCTATTTTAAGTATCGGCCCAATACCATTAAGGTCTTGTATTTTTTATTTGAATGTGACAAATTATTTTGTACTTTTCATATTCATATTTCTTGCATAGCTTTTTGTTTAGTTTGCATTTCTTTAGTCCGATATAAGATCAATTTCTGCTCTATAACCTCCTGCTGTAGATTAATTTGTCTTGAAGGATTCGTGCCTGCTGAATATGTGGTGGGTATGTGGGCCGCTCCAAGCAACAGCCTGTTGGACCAAGCTCTCAAGTCAAGACTTGCCCCGGGTCGGGCTGTGAGAATAAGGTTCTGGGAGTTCTTTCAACTTCCAGAACCTTATCCAGGTACAAGTTCAATTCATCTTAATCTGGGAAACTGAAGTCTCCAAGGAAGACAATATCTAGCACAGGATTTCATTGATGTTCAATGTAATTTCTGATTGTTATAATGTTATATAAATTCTTGAACTATTACAGATGGAAGTTTGTATGAATGATAGCGAGGATTTTGAGATTTACTTTCATTTATCTTCCGTGCACACATGTGACACCCGAGCTCCGTTATCTAAAATGTTCCACTTGAACATCTTGACCCAAGATAACGTCCACATTTATTAGTTCAATACAAGTTCCCGTCGAAATTTTTAATAGACGTCAGGTAGAAGGGGGGGGGGGAGTCGAGAGACCGGGTTTAGGAACCGAGGGTTAGGTCCCTCCGGCCTAACCCCCTTAGGCCGGAGGGAGTGGGAAGGATTGATTGATGAAGAGTAAGCCACCCAAAAGGTGGCACGGGCATGAATAGCCCGTAAGTGGTGGCCCTTTTGAGCCATTACCAGTATCAACAGATGATATTAGAGATCTGTGGAGGTGCGAGTGCACCCTGCGTGACGGGAGATGTCTCCCGTGTGTGGGAAAGATCGAGTGATTGACAATTTATATGACACCACAGAAACAAGGTTACCGGTACCAGACCTTAATGGCTTCGAGGATCAAAGTCCCCACGGGCTCAGTCTTTGACCTTCCTTCTGGTTGGTGGCTAGGTCAAACAGGTTATTAGATGGCGCTGCTCGCAGTCTGGAGCATAAATCACTGCTAGATTGATCAAGTATAATATATAATTCCCTTACCTTTGGAAAAGGCTTATAAATTCACCTAGACTCATCAACAGGAAGACAACGTTTATTACTATTGACTGGAACACACTTGCCTGCCATGTCTACATGGGTGTGTGGCAATTATCTCTCCTGTCTGTTCTCTAGGGAATACTGATTTAACCATTTTAACCAGTCCCAATATTGTAAGTGTTTAATTGAATGGATTCTAGCAGTCAAAGATGTTTGCATAATATAATAACCTTATAATAACTAGTCCAGGATTTGTCAGTCAAAGATGGCCAGAATAAAAGGGAGGGATATAGAGGAGAGAGTGAGGGTGGTGGAGAGCGGCGCGACACTGAGAGCCACCCACTATTATATCTACAACAAGACTTCAACACCAGGAGAAAATCAATGATGGCAGCCTCCAACACAACGTGGAGTGTCTCTTCGGCCGCCGGGCAGCGATGACACACAAGCTCCAGCAAGGCTGACTAAACACCCACGCTGGTCACTGGTTATCTACCCATCTCATCATATGTAATATTACAATAGTCTGTAACTAGATACGTACAACATGTGGGCCATCGAGAAATGTATTCCCGTTTTGACATCGCTAAAGCCCCGAAATCATCTCAAGATAACATATTCAGGAGAAGATGTCCACAATTCATCTAAACATCTAAAATCAAAATCTAGTTTAGATAGTTTTTTCTAGAAGTGCCGGACCAACCGGGCTGTGGTGGATATGTGGGCCTGCGGGCCGCTCGGAGCAACAGCCTGTTGGACCAAGCTCTCAGGTCAGGCCTGACCTCGGGCCGGGCTTAGGGAGTAGAACAACTCCCAGAACTCCATCAAGCAGTGTGACAAGTACGGTTACCTTTCATGATTCCGAGGATCAATGTCCCAGCGGCCCGGTCTCTGACCAGGCTTCCTGGTTGGTAGTCTTGTCAACCAGGCTGCTCGACGCGGCTGCTCGAAGCTTAATTGATCAAAGTATCCTCTGAAGGTGTTTACCAAGCATTTTTCTGGTACACACGAGGCCGGCCAGTTAAGCCCCTTGTGTGTGTTAGAGGGAAGTCTGTGTGTGACCTTTGATATTATAAGAGTTCTCTCGCCATATCTATTACATTTCACACATCCTGCCATGCCTTCTCGCGTAGCGTTATTTCCGTGAGCAGATTTGTAACCCGCCCAAGATGGGGAGATAATTAAGCCACTCTAATATTTTCAATTGTAAATTGAAAGGATCTTTTGCTGGCGGCGAGTCACAATAACGTGGCTGAAGTATGTTAACCAAACCACACACTAGAAAATGAAGGGACGACGACGTTTCGGTCCGTCCTGGACCATTCTCAAGTCGATTGTCAATGGTCGAGGTTGAAAGTGTCATTTACAAGAAAATATACCGTACTATAGTTTGTGCCCTTGACTATGTACATTGATTGTACATATTCCAAAGATGGGGTTCTGGGCGTTCTTCTACTTCCCAAGTCCTGCCCAGGGTCAGGTTCAACTTGAGAGCTTGATCCAACAGACTGTTGCTCGGAGCAACCCGCAGGCCCACATATCCACCAGAACCCAGTCGGCCCGGCACTTCTTTAAGACTATGCAGTTTTCTCTTTAAGACGCCCACTATTATTCCGGCAATATTTCTTATACTTGATGGGAGAATGTTGAACAACTATGAACTTCCGATGTTCATACGGAACATACGCAGGTGTGGGCCTGCGGGCCGCACCTAGCAACAGCCTGTTGGACCAAGTTCTCAAGTCAAGCCTGGCCTCGGGCTGGGATTAGGGAGAACAACTCCCAGAAACTCATCAAGCAGGTATACACTGTTCTCTGATTGTGCCTATGGCACCTCTATTCTTCACTGGGTCTATTATGCACTTCTTTCCATATCGTTCACTCCTTGACTCACCAACCTTGACACCTCAATTATATAACCAAGAAAATGGTAAACAAATGCCCCTGAATGGGGAAGAGAGGATCCAGGAAGCCACCAAAAACCCAACAGAAAAAGGCAATTCAACACCTGGTTTTCAGGAAGTGCTGTGTCACCATGGAGAAAAAACAGATGGGTGTGTGGAGATGAGTCACAGAAAGTAACACCCAGGAAAAGGAAAGTCACCAAAAAATCACTGTCCAAAGCCTTGTAATCCCAGCGTTGACTATGAATATTCATTGAGTAATGAGCCGCCAACATTGTTGA
>WNGS01005680.1:6256058-6311222 GCA_020271785.1 Procambarus virginalis
CAGTGTTATTTTACTGTGTAAATTTGTGACGTTGCCCGCCAGTATTTTCCACATATATTATTTGATATCATCTGTTTTCTAGAGAGTACATTCGGATCTCTAGATACTGTATAAGGATGAGGAAAAGTCTCCGAGAAGACACAGTACCTTTAGAACTGAGCTTTTCTCAGGGCTAATCTGCATGTTACTTTCTTGACTAGAACACTCTGGGTTCTGTTTGTTAGGAGATTATAGATTAATCTTCCTACTTTCGCGAATAATTGTTTTTGTGCGTTATTAACTTGACAATTGCTGGGAAATAGGTAAAGTAGCCGACTTTTACATTTGGTAAGCTAATGTTTTTCTCTTCTTCAAAGAAATGTTTGAAGAACACCAGAGCAAAGGAATAAAAACACATGCAAAATAAATGTATACCTAAAAGATTTACTAAACAAATATGTACAACACACAAGAGATATACGCAAAAAGTACCAAGTCAAAACATTTAAGCAAGAGAGCTTATAACTGTCAAAACTCCCAAGTTCAAAAATCTATTTAGGCCAAAAAAAACTGCAGAGAGAACAAATACCATTGGACCAAAGGTAGGCTGCAGGCTAGCTAAACTTGATGAATCTGTGGACAACCTGACAAACACACAAGTCCTGGAACAAGGAACCGAGGACACAATATCTACAAACAGGTAGAACTACATCCTCTCATCATTCCAATTATGGAGACAAAACTGATGAATGTAATATGAAGGAGCCAACAAGAGAAAGAGGTAGTGTTCTACCAGCTACTCTAAACCTGGTGTTTACCCAAAACGAACCTGAAGAAAACTTAAAATAAGGTACCATTAGGAGCCAGTAACTCCTTAAGGAGGAGGAAAAAGGACAAGGAGCAATGGAAAATACAGAAGAGGGGGACTACAGTAGGGTTATGGATGACCTGCATGAGGTTCAATAAGAGACTGAAATGGAAGGTCAGGTAATGCTGGAACTCAGAAATGCAAAGAAGCAATGGAGCAGTTCACACATCTCGGGAGGGAAGTGGATGAAATGAGAACAACAAATCCACTGTTGAACACACACGGTAAGGAAGAAAAGGAGAAGTAAAAAAAGTATAAACATGGATACAGGTGCAAAATGGGAGGCACTAAAGAGGGCCAGCAATGAGCACACCAGAATTAGGAGGGGCAGCAGAGCAGCAGTTTGAAAATTACACTGCAGGAAAAGCAAAGCAAACAGCTTAAGTTGGCACAGCCATATATGGAGGAAAACAACATTATGAGAACATTTGGCGAGACTGAAGGGACAGGGAGGAAAACTCTTGGAAAATAACAAAGAAGTGCATGAAGAACTCTAGAGGTTTCCTGGAGGTCTACAAACCAGAACCAGATTAAGAGTCCAAGGAGGGGTGACATGCATACATGCATTGTGAACCAGGATACACAATAACAAAAAAACAAAGTCAAGGATGGCCAATACTTTTCAGAAGAACTAGGACCCGAAGCGCACGGGGCAGTTAACAGAGCGTAATGGCGAACATGAAAGATGTAAGCACCAAGCAATATGACTGAGGTGTCAAGGCTGGAAGAGCAAGGAGGAAACTTACTCCACCTGTGCACAACCCCTGGATATGCACAGGTAGAATTAACGAGAGAACCGCTTCATGACTGGGTGGTTCACAAGTTTGGGGAGTCTTCGTCCCATTTTTTATGCTTTGTTTACCTTACTGTTTATATACAGTATTTTGGTTTGCCCACCTTTCTGGTGACCTTTTCTTGGTTAGGGTGATCTACAATCCTCTGCTCCTTGTGCCTCATTAAAGTGGGACAGGTTTTGGCCTCTGGTCCTCAGTAGGCTTATATGACTCAGGGCCTGGTGAGGATTAAATTGGGTGGAGCTTACC
Organism: Procambarus virginalis; assembly: GCA_020271785.1. Lineage (NCBI taxonomy): Eukaryota > Metazoa > Arthropoda > Malacostraca > Decapoda > Cambaridae > Procambarus > Procambarus virginalis. The sequence continues at coordinate 6,257,949 of WNGS01005680.1, forward strand.
ACCATTCCAGAAAATATCATCTCACCTTAAAAGACTTTACATTCATGTTATCAAATAGTTAACTTCTCTCTCATTCAGCCTTACATCAAAACTATGTAATAATAAAAAAGTATTATAAGATGATTTGTAATAAATCCGACATCAGAGAGCAACTCCATAGTCGCCTGCGACTGATAGATGCCTACTACTATAAGATGATTATGGCTGCAAAATTTTGATACATAATCATTATGAAAATACACTGCACACCTACAGTGACTTGAAGAACCCATTTGAAAAAGCCCATGCAGCTAATGGTCTATTCAGTTAGCCTATATGGTACCATGGTGTTTGTCCCACTAATAGAGCCTGGGTGTTTTCATACATCACTGAGCTGCTTAATTGAAAAAAATCTTCCTTCTAGGAATACTGCACCTAATTAAGGAAAGGTTCTTGAAGGTTCTGAAAGGAAGGTTCTTAAGGAAAGGTTCTGATAAAATATAATTCAGAAATAAAGATTCTCTAAGATTCTGATTATTTTTTAAGTTGTATTATTAGATATTTGTTTTTGTAATATATAATAATTCTCACTGTTAGGGACAGGAAGCCAGCACTTAGGCTTGTACCGAGGTCACACCTTGGTTGAACTATTGACCTTTCCCAGGATGCAACCCAAAACAGTTGCCTAATTCCCAAGTATTTATTTATTACTAGGTGAGCAGAGGCATCAGGCAAAAGAAAACATACTCAACAACTGTCCCACCCAGGGCACAGTTTCTGCACCCCAAATCCAGGATCCCCAATTGCGAGTAAAGAATGTAGACCACTGTACTACAAAACCCTTCAGTCAATTAACATGAATAAGCTTTTAATTAATTGTTGTGTATGCAATGATAAGGTCTTAGAAAATCAAGCTTCCCTGATCTTCATTTGAAATAGTAATTCCACTCTAGCTTAAGGAGACATCAGTTATTTTTTTAAACGTTGTTCAATGTCAACAAATCTTTTTTGACTAGTTGTATATGAAAAGGGCTGCAATTGTTCCAAGCTTCAGTATTGCAGCCTAAATAGAAAGGGAAATTTTTTGTTTTGTTTTTTCAACAAATTTTACATATTTTCAACAAGTTTCAAATGAAATCATTTCTATGACACTCTTATCACATTAGCATATAATAAAGGATATGATTCAGTGGCTTTTCCAAAATATGTTTAGATTTACTAATACAAATAGTCAAAGTTCCCCCCCAAAATTATGCAAATATATCATGTTTATTACTATTATAAAATCAATAAATGAGCTTTGGAAAAAAAAAAAGCTTGACCTACATTGTAGAAACAAACTCTACATATAAGGTGTAAGTTTCATGAAAATTGAATAAAAAATTAAGAGTTATAAGAATGTTTATGTTACTTGAAAATAAATAAGTAAAATATAAAGTCTAAGGTGCTGTCATCTGTGGCTGAGGTTGACATCAACCAATTTCCTCCAAAATTGGCACCTTTACAGATAGGCTTATGTGCAGTCAGGTGTACAAATTTCATGCAAATCATCCGATAAACAAATAAGAAAGAAAATATGAAAAAAAAAATCTATTTTTTTATTAATTACATTTTTGGGGGGATAAAACTAATTATTAAATATTTTTATTATATGCAATTGTGATAGCTGAGAGTCATAGACATGATTTCAGTTGACACTTGTGTTTGATGTTAATTTTTTACTATTTTGGAAAATTTGACAATATTTTTTTCTCCCTTCCTATTTATGCTATGATGCTGAGACTTGGACCAGATGAAACCCTTTTCATATAAAACTCGTCAAAAAAGACTGATTGAAATCGAACTAGTTTTCATTTATTGCATATTTTTGGCATATTAGGTTAGAATGATCCCTTAAAATAACTTTATAAATTATTTCTTAATGATTTAATGCCTCAGTCCCGTTACACTTTATTCAAATCAAAGTTTAATAAATCTCATCACAACTGATCCATGGAATCACACAACAGTGTCATTGGCTAGGCCTTTCAAAATTTAACATGGATTTATTTATTCTATGTGTGAATCAGTCTCCTTTATATTATATAAAATATAAATGTATGAAAAATAAATGAAAAAAGATGAGACTTGCTCTACTACGCTAGTAGCAAAGATATATATACTGTACATGGATTAGTGAGAGTAGATTATACAGAGTAGAGTACTGTACACCAAACTGACCTCCTCTTCCTGACTAGTACCACTTGTTCCACTAAGCACATTATTAGGGACTAACGGAACTATTCTCCACTTGGGAGTGGGGATCTCCTTGTACTCCAGTTTCTCTACACGAGTTGACGCTGCCATGCTGTATGGAATCACTATGTTATCGATGTCATAGGAATTCGAACTTGTTATCTGAAAAAAAAAAAATTATACTTAATAAAATATTAATTAAAGCTAATATTAATTAAAAGAATACTACAGGCACAAACAATTTAAACACATTTAAATCGCATATATAAAAAAACGGATTTTAATGATGAAATTATAAATGACGAAATGATTTAAGATGAAAGGAAAGGGAAAACAAATTTTTCTCCGTGCTTGAAATAATGAATGAAATTGCATTAAAAAATATGTAGCATATGTTACAGTGCAAGTACAGTACAGTACAGTACTGTATACTGTACTGTAAATGAAATTGGAAAATTAATGCGAAAGAATGTAGTGGAGCCCTGCACATATGGAATGATTAGGTATGGAGCCCTTCTACTGCATCTGGACCTACGTTACATCTATCATTTATTACTCAACATTTTTGGCTATCATCATTACTTTTATTAATGCAAACACTGTAGTTTGCCTTTGTACATATTAAAGTAAGTAATTATCAAAGGAGGCACCAAGCCGGGAAAGCTATGTAGCACCATCAAATGTGCGAATAATCAGAGGGCGCAAATATTACTGAGGATGCCAATATGAGAACAGAAATACATAAGACAGACAATATCAAAAGTATCCGATACACCAAGAATTCTATCTAGGGACAAACGACCGCGGGGGGACAGTCAGAAAGTAAGACACACGCTCATCCTGCAAGTCAGGACATTCAACAAGGATATGCACAACTGTAAGAGGGACAATGCAGTTAGGACAACAAGGAGCAGGGCGGCGCTCCATTAAGTGACCGAGTTAAGTGCATATGGCCAATACGCAACCTTGCCAGAGCCGTTTCCCACCGCCAGTTACGGTGGTAGGAGGAAGGCCACAGGGACACACATTAAAATCCTTAGGGAAAACACAGACTTCTAACAAAATATTTCTTAAGTTATACTTTAACCACCACATTCCAGTTTAGTCAATGTACGATTAGCTGAGCTAGAATTATTATTTTCCATTGCATTTGATCACATTACCATCGACAACATCCATCAGTTGCATCGGAACTTCCACTGCTTCTAGTTCCATTTGACAGGGAATGTATTTAATGTATTGAATGTATTTTGACTAAATGTATTTAAATAAATAGGGGAAAGTTTTTTGTCAGGACAGTGATATGATTCAATTTTAAATTTTCTGCTACAGTCTAGCAAACTTTCAGTTGAACACAATAGTATTTTATGCCCACTCTTGAACACAGGTTCAGAATGGTCAACTCTGGGCTTCATGCCTTGTTGCAGATCATCAATACCAGCATGGCACATTTCTTTTAGCTTTTTATTATATAGTATTGCTGTAGATATATACATAATATTTGTTTAGTTTTAACTAAAAATTCGTAAGAAAACAATACAGAACTACATATATCTTGAGATACAAAAGTAATATAATGAGCGCTGTGGGGGGGTTGAATAACAGTGTGATGTAGTGAGCACAGCGTAAAGGTGGTGGTAGTGGTACGTACTGGATGAGAGTAATAGTGGGTGGTGGTTGAGGTGAAAGTAAAGGTGGCACTTAACAGTGACTACATAAAGTGAGGTCTAGGGCCTCATGCCCCTAATACATTTTTTATTTTAATTTAATTCCCTGTAGCTCATGTTTTTGGCCATATCTTGCCTTGTTCACCACCCACACAGAATATGAGTACTAGTATTTCAACATATTTGAAGCTGTCACCTTGTCCACTCTCCTCAGTATCATGCACGTAGTGGTGATCATATCCCACCTGTTACTTGTCCTCACGGACTCTGATATTTAGTTCCCTTAACCTGTTCTCATGGCGGTGGTTCTCAGGGCGGTGTGCAGGTCAAACATATCAATTGTGACACTAGCTCTCCACATATGCCAGTTGCTTAATTTAGAAACCGTACTTATCGATCTCAAACCCATTGATGATTTGACGACTTCTACTGAATTTTGTAACTAGCTCATCAAGATTGTAACTTACTTAGCTAAATGAATTGTGGGGTTCAGTCTCTGAGCCCATTATGTGCCTCTGTAACCCTTTCCACTACTGCCCACAAGATGGGTATGGGGTGCATAATAAATGAACTAAACTAAAAAACTAACCTGTTCTCATAGCTTAGCCCTCTTTTAGTACAAATTCTATTGTAACCTTGGCAGTTTTTAATTTAATTTTAGCTTCACAATTTGCCAATTCCTGGCCCTGCTGCATATTTTAATACCGAAGGTTTTTATGGTTTTCAAAGCCATTCCAATGTCTGCTGGCTATGTTACCTTATTTATATGAGCCTCTGGAGTCTATTTCAAATTCATTTATTCTTTCAAATTTGTAAAGCTGCCCATTCCTGGAGTTCGTATTCTCTGCTATTTTCTGTAGTCTTCCTCATTTTGCATATTTCTCATTAGATTTGCACCATCAGAGAGCATTGGCATATACAAGTTTGCTCCACTGGGTAGGCCATTCACAAATTAGGAATAATGGTTCCAGAACTAATCCTTGGGAGATCCAACTTGTTACATCCCTTCATCCAGGCCTCTCTTGTCTGCCTATAACCTTTTGTTTCTGCTCATTAAGTATTCCCACATCCACTTATGCCAGTTGTGTGTCTGCATCTTGTGCACTAACCTTTCATCAACAATATCTCAAGCTTTTTGAGTCTATGAAGATGCAATAAACTATGGCATCACTTTTTCCTGTGAATCAAAGTCGACTCCATTACAAAATGAAGTCTTTCACAATGCTTTAATATTCTTTAATAGAACTTTGCAGGGGGATGCATGTTAGTGACACTGGTCTATAGTTAAAGTTCTTTCAGTCTTTCCCCTTTCTTGAAGTCTAGAACTAAGTGTTCCATTTTTTTAAGATTTCCAGCTCATCAGCTTCCTTCAGTAACCATGGAGGTATCTCAAAGATCCTTTGCTTTTGTTATATCTAATCCCCTCTAGATGTGTTTTACCTCGTCATAAACTGCTGAGCTATCTGGTGTTGCTCCTGACACTTCCTTGTCACACTCCATAAGTATGTCTCTTCTCCTCATCCTGTTCCTTTTGTTAGCATATTGTGTATAAACTGCTGCTCTCCTGACTCAGATGTAATAATTCTGGCTCTTAGTGCTTTTCTATTTACAACTGTTCACTGTTGTCTACTTTTTCCATGCCATTTTTCTCTCTTCCACTATTTACTGAACCATGGGTTTACCCCCTTCTCTTTTTGTGCACCTCCTTCCCGAATAAGCTGAACTGTTCCGTGGCTTAACATTTCCAGGCAATGAATTCCATCAATGTATTTACCGTCTTCTCCTCTGTTTCATTCACCTATTAAACATCTTGCCGATACTGTATGTCTTCTGTAGTCCATTCATGTGTGTTCTCTTTCACTTCAACTGAATTTTTGGTCAAACTACCTTCTACTATGTAATCAAACAAAAAGATGCCACTCAGGCAAAGATCACAACTAGACTGCATGACATCAAACCTGGAACAGGATATATGAATGGCTGGAAAAAATCTGGTGCTCAGTGAAGATGTTTTGATTCTTTAATGACCACAGAGATATATTTTGAATCAAGCATGAAAGGCAGCAAAGAAACTTAAGAGCCCAAATGCACATCCCATACCTTTCTGACAGTAAGGGCTATAAAACAGCCCCTACTGTCAAGTTAGCAAAGCACAAGTTAGCTTCTAGTCTGAGGATGCACCACTCTTGGATGGTCCATCATTTAACGGAATTCAGGACGAGGTAGAGAACCATCTTTTAGATGGAACCATTTTTTAGATGGTAGAGAAGATCTTTCTAATTTTGACCCATTATTGGTACATCAGAGCCATACGACCAATGTTCTCAAGATCTCCCACCTGGCCAAACTTTGTGGAGAACCAGAGGTTGGCACCCACAACAAAAGCAGCTCAGCCATCAAGAGCCTCATGGTGACTGTGCTACTCTCAAGAACATCACTACTATCAGTCATCATTCACTCGTAGACTGACTGACATTTGGAAAATGTTCGTTCAACATGTATATACTAGTATATATATATAAATATGCATGAAATCAAATCGACTGACTATACCTCGAGTATCTCGAGTGAATTCTGGGAACTGTTCTACTCCCCAAGCCCAGCCTAGGGCCTGAGAAGAGTGAGTAGAGAGAGTAGGAAGAGAGGAGTGGTTGAGGAGAATAAGAAGAGAAGGAGGAGGAGGTTGAGGAGAGAGAAGCAGCAGGAGAGAGTCCACACACACAACATGCAAGATAACACAAGATCTGTCTGCCCAGAATATGTAACTACTGTTTTACATTAAGTTTTATCTGGATAAAAATCTGGTTAGCAAATACAAAGTCTTCAAAACCTGCACTTCCTCTATCTTATACTGCCAGCTGGAAAACAATAAGTAGCACCATGCTGTAGTCAAATGGGTTGGAAATTTTACAACATAGGAGAAATATATAATTTGTCTAAAAACAATGTCACAGCTACTGTTGCGAGTACAGACTACACTTGCAGGCGATGAGTCACAATAACGTGGCTGAAGTATGTGACCAGACCACACACTAGAAGTTGAAGGGACGACGACGTTTCGGTCCGTCCTGGACCATTCTCAAGTCGCTTGTGAACATATATATATGTTCACAAGCGGGTGCCACAAGCGACTTGAGAATGGTCCAGGACGGACCGAAACGTCGTCGTCCCTTCAACTTCTAGTGTGTGGTCTGGTCAACAGACTACACTTCAACCTGAAAAACTGCTACTGTTTGTGCTAGTGCATGGCATACCTGAGGCATACCTGGAGAGGGTTTCACAAGTTGTTCTACTCCCCGAGCCTGGCCCGAGACCAGGCTCAACTAGCTGGCATGGTAGCTGGTGTCGTGGGTTTTAGTAATGTTTTCAAATTTGAAATGAGTTTATATTACAGTAACAGTTTCAAAATGTATATACAGCCCTTTCTTAAAGCCTGTACCAAACTTACGATCCTGACAATGGAGGGCAAGTTATTTTAAACTTCTACAACTCTAGTCAAAGCAGCCCTGTGCCTCATTTATATTTTATCTACTATGCTTTAGATTCACGTCAATATAGTAGTGGTTCGTTTCAAATATCCTTGCATCTTGATAACTACCTGCTTAAAATCCTGTTGAGTATACTGAATTTCTTTAATATCTTCAAGGTTTAGACAAGGTCTTCTCATACACCAATTCAAAGGAAACAAGTTTAGTTCTTCAGCTTTTTTTCACCGAGTTTATTTCTTAATATATTAGTTTAGTAACCTTTCCACGTACAGTATTCTCTCAAGCGAGTCATTTTATTTTAGGTAAGCAATTTTATACATGGATATATATTTTTAGCTTTAGCTTTATGTAATAATATACTCTATATATACTTTTGGATAAAGCTTTTGGATAAAGCTTTAGCTTTATGTAATAATATACTCTATATATACTTTTGGATAATTAGAAAACCAGAATTGTAAAGAATATTTCAGGTCATGGTCTCTGACAATACAGTATATACAAGATTACTTTCTTAGCCATAAACCCCAGCAGTCAGTTGACCTTGTTAGTCACAGCTAGACACCTTATCTGTAGTTTTTCAGAACTGTCATATTCAAAGTTAATATTAGTGCATTTATCTACCTTGAGGTGCTTCCGGGGCTTAGCGTCCCCGCGGCCCGGTCATCGACCAGGCCTCCTGGTTGATGTTCATCTGCTCCTATAGTTCATCTTCCACATCTTTGAATGCTTTGCTACCTTACCTACATCCTATTTAGAATAATTACACCAATTTGCCTCAGGTGTAGCATTTCTTCCCAATAATGTCATTTGAATTTTTTTTACGAGATTCCTATTCCTATGAGAACCCTATTTCTAAGTAATTTACAGTATATGGATATGAAGAATATACGAGTAAAACTACCTGACATGCCCAATCTCTAGTGTGCTCCCAACTGGATGATTCTAAATTCAGTATCACTCACCATTCCACCAGTAAGCAAAATCTGGATCCTGGTTTGAACTCCTCCTCCAATATTATCCAATTAAAAATATACAAGTTATTGCACAGGGTCATTTATTTTGGTATACATGTTGGTTTTCAATTAATAAATTGTGGTTCTTTGTTGACTTTTCCAAAAAATTGTCTCCATTATTATTCCTAACACTGACACCAAAATAATGGGAAAAAATATTAAATTATGCTTCCTATCACCTTTCTTCAACAATGAATTGACATTCACTGGTTCCAGTCATTTGAGACACTGCTTTTGACAAATAGTTTATCTGTTTGCATTAAAAAGTTTTGACTTTCATTGCAAAATCCCCTCACACTAATGCCCTACAGAGAATATTTCTTATTTTAGTGATTAACAGTACTAGGACTTTCATCCAGTGGGGGTGAATTGGTGCTAATTTCATTTACCATGTGGATTTGCTAGTTTCCTTGCACTTCTCTGGCTGCTTTAATCAGCTTTGGCTTCATTTTAGAGCTTCCTTCCCTGATGTCATTAGTAAAGACCATTAGCCATTGTTTTCTCTTGGGTTTCCTGGGTTCCTGGGATAGACTACTCTCGAGTCGTTACCTGTTCCTGTTTGTGCTTTAAGACTTGGTCAGTGAAGCAAGACTTGTCGAAGTAATGTGTGGTACTCGGCAAGTCTCGGAATCCTGCACCGTCAGCCGGATTTGTACAGTACTGTACTTCATTATGTTTACGGCTTCTTACACCCACTGCTGGTAGACGAGTTTTGATGTTGGCCATATGCCTGCTCTAGCACCTAAATTTAAGCTCGTAGGTCTGATTAATTGGAGGCGAGAAAATCGGATCTCTTTACAACATATCGTGAGATCGGGATGCACCTCTACCTTGGCTACCTTGTGTAGTTTCCGGGGATCAACAGGCCCATGGCCCGGTCTCCGGTCTTGGTCCGGCCCCCCTAATCCAGAAATATTTGGTTCTCACAGGACATTTTTGGGAGATTGGTTTAAAAATGTATTTTGTAAGATTCAGATATTATTCTTATTGGACAATGCCCAGCACACCCATATATGGACAATTTAAGAACTAATGATTAAGGAAATTTGTATGGCTTTACTACAAAACATCAACTCTCTAATTCATCTCATGGATCAAGGTGTGATCCAGAGATTATGACAATTGATCCCCTTAATGGAAGTGGGATTAAGCCAATGGATGAGACATTAAACCATGAAAATCTGAGACAGGATTCTATGAAGCAATTTTTAACTTGGCTTAGGTTTGATGACTTCAAACTTTACTATAACTTAGTAAAGGTGATGACATTAAAATATGTTTGAAAGAGGCTTGTGACATTTACTGATTAAACTACAGCTGCAAGCATAGGTGAAGGTGCAGTTTTCCATTGGATGTTTAGAGAGGCTGATGAGGATGTTGACCTGGATGTGCATGGGAAGGGTTGGAGGGCTATGCCAATGATTCAGGATATGGGGTGATGACAGTGGAGAAGATCGCAGTGTGTTTCTGGCCATGGGTAGGAGGATGAGGGAAGAGTTTTGGAGGCGACATGGAGAAAATATTATTCTGATTTAAAACAAAGGTTCAATGGATTTATGTTCAAAATTAGTAATGGGGAAATTACCAAACTCTATCTACATTTAAAACCTGCCAAAAAATTTTCCAGTATGAGGAGAAAATCAAAGAAACTTATTCCTACAGATAGGATTTGTAGTTATGCTTCCAAGTTGAAGATCAGCTATAATTGAAGACTTTGGAGCAGGAACCACCCATAACCCAGCCTCTGGCATTCATCATTAAAGCTGCAAACTCATTCCAAGTGATCAATACAGTAAAGGTAGTTAACATCAGTTTAATGAAGATGCTATGTTGACATCTTTATCTTCTTTACATAACGTGAAAGTGACAATACTCTGTATTTTCCTGTAAATAGTGAACTAAAATTTTGTAATAAAGGTACATATTTTAAACAAAATTAAAATTAATTAATTAATACAATGATGCCTCACTTTTTCACTAGAGGTACACATATGAACTTTTACTCTAAGCAAAAAATATTTTTCTAGCAATAAAAAATCAAGTATTTCTGTTGCACAGCTGTAAAGTATTACATATTTTTAATGTGTTAAGTGAAATATATTATTTCTTAGGAAAAACTGGAAAAAATTAATAATAATGGTTTTAATGATAAAAAACCGAGCTGATGCTGGAGGCCTATGGAATATAAAATTTTGCCAGATGCGAGGTCATTCCCATTAGTCCATTTACAGTAAATGGGCATTCATGTTACATTAATGAGACAAAACTAGACAAATAAATATTTATTGTATAAATATCTGGCACTTCAAAAAATTATGCAACTTGGGAATGTTTATATAATTTTTATTTGTGAAGATCATTCCAAAAGCTGCATTGAATACAGGGTTAATTTTTTACTGCTACACACAACCTAATATTACTCTTTAACAAGAAAGGGGGGAAGGGGGTATCACATCTAACATTTATAATGTATTTTGTACTTGTGGTCAGTCTCGAGCCCATTGTATATGTGACGATGTGCATTGAATTTTGTAACTAGCTCATCAAAACTGCAACTTGCTTAACTAAATGAATTGTGGGGTTCAGCCCCTGAGCCCATTATGTACCTCTGTAACCCTTTCCACTACTGCCCACATGATGGGTATGGGGTGCATAATAAATTAACAACTTTTTTCTTTTCTTTTTTTCTGTAAGCTCTTATTATTGGATTCAAAGTGATTTTAATTTGCAGTACTCTTAGTACATTTAATATTTTTCTTTCATTTGTCTAATCCCATGTAGTCTGTATTGTCTATAGGGTCACCTGTCATTTAGAAGGTCTTGTACGATTTCCTTTTCATTCTGTAAGTTTTGACAGCTATTTTAACAACCAGTAAGGGCCAGATTTTTTCCTTATTCCTTTTCATCTTTTTGGGGATATGGTTCATTTTGAAAGTACTTTAATTTTGAACCTGCTACACATTTCGTGTCCATGTTCAGGAGTTCTGTCAAATTTATATTATTGAAGTCTGGGTGCATCAAAGCATGCTGCCCCCTGTAATTCAGTAACATCATTAGATTATTTTGGATACCTAAAGTCCATGTTTAGTGTGAATGAAACAATGTTATGGTCACACTGTCCTGGTCTCTGATTGCCTAGTGATGATGGAGGGAGAATGAAAAGAGTTGCCAGAGAATTATAAACAAATTAGACTTCCAAGAGCAAGTCAATTAAGAGTTGACATTCCAGTCAATTTCCAGTTCTTTCAACTGGAAGAACAAATACACACAGGAAATGATGGATTAAGTTACTAGACTATACCAAGCTGGGAAAAGATATGCACTCACTAATAGTCAACAACTATTGACTCAATGCAAAGGCCAGAAAATGTCCTCTAAATGATAATGCAAGTCTTGGACACAGGAGAGATACAAATGATATATAGTAAGTCGCAATAAACAGAAGAAATACCTGAAAGTTTGGCGATAGCCAATACACAAAAAAAATAGACAGGAGGAACTAAATATGGCCAGTGTCCCTCACTTGCATACCATTCAAGGTGATGGAGCTGACCATAAAGAAGAGACTTGTAACACTTCTCGAGAGAACAGATTATAATGTGCCACAGGCATGGGTTCAGTGCTGGTAAATCTTGCCTCACAAATCTGATAGAATTCTATGACTGGGTGACAAAACTCAGAAAAGATGAGAAAGGTAGGCACTAGACTCCCACTTGTTCACTAGAGACTAGTGTACATGTTTGCCAAATATGCAGGAATGACAGAAAAGGTGTTCTAGTGAATAAAGAAATATCTCTGCAATAGAAGATAGTCATTGTGGGGGGTAACAAAAAACATGATTCCAGAGTGACAAAATGTCACCAGCAGAGTTCCACAGCATCAGTATCATAACCAATTTTATTCTTCAAATATATAAATGATTTCCCAGAGGGAATTAAGAATGTCCTCTCAATGTTTGCTGATTACACTAAAACTATGAGGATTAACACAGTGGAAGATGGCAAGAAACTGATGATATTCACACTGAAAGAATGATCTAAGTGAATACTAGTACTGTACTCAAGTCGTGCAAGTGCAAAATAATGAAGGTAACAGGTATGAATAACAGTGATCTATACAAGATAACTCTGAGGAGAGGATACCTTTCAAGAATGAAGACAGACAGACCTGGGGAGTTGTTATCACACTGAACCTGTTGCCGAAGACCCCACATTCAATGAGTATCATCACCTGCCTATGCTAGGTTAGCCAACGTAAATAATGCCTTATAATGGCTTTAGAAAACTTGAATAAGGAATCATTCAGTACTGTTTATACCATATATAGTGTGTAAGACAAATTCTGGAATATGCAAGGAAAGAGGAGAACCCTTAAATTTTCAAAGTAAAAACAGAGCGAGAGAGAGCTAGATGTATGCAACTAGACTTGTCCCAGAACCGAGATGTACGAGCTATGAGGAAACACAGGAAATGATAGAAAAGACAAACATAAGTGGTATATGAGCAAGGGAACATAAATGGAAACCAAGTACAGTACTCAACTGAGCCAAAAGAGACTAAGAAAAAATTTAAGTGTCAGAATTGTTGACAAATACAATGCACAAAGAGGTGAAGTGGTGCAAAAAACTTTATTCACAGTATCAAATGTATGATGGTAGAATGATAGTATGATAGTCGAATTAGGAACCATTACAGCAGTTAATTGAAGAGCAAGGCCAAAGAGCTGAAATTTAACACTTTAACACAGCACAATTAGGTTGAGAACATACACGTCAGAACAAAATGAGCCCCAAACTACTATACAGTGATGAAAAGGGAGAAGAAAAACTGATAATGGATACCTGCCTAATGCAACACAGACCCCAGCTAACTCTATAAATTTCTTAAAAGTAAACTGAACGTTAAGGCTAACATTCATAGATTAAGTATGTGAAACCAATTCATGAGAAGGAAAGAAATGTGCAAAGGTCAACTAACCAGTCAGCCCACTAGTCAACTAACCAGTCAGCCCACTAGTCAACTAACCAGTCAGCCCACTAGTCAACTAACCAGTCAGCCCACTAGTCAACTAACCAGTCAGCCCACTAGTCAACTAACCAGTCAGCCCACTAGTCCACCAGTCAGTCCACTAGTCAACCAACCAGTCAGCCCACTAGTCAACCAACCAGTCAGCCCACTAGTCAACTAACCAGTCAGCCCACTAGTCAACCAACCAGTCAGCCCACTAGTCAACCAACCAGTCAGCCCACTAGTCAACCAACCAGTCAGCCCACTAGTCAACCAACCAGTCAGCCCACTAGTCAACTAACCAGTCAGCCCACTAGTCAACCAACCAGTCAGTCCACTAGTCAACTAACCAGTCAGTCCCACTAACCAACCAGTCAGCCCACTAGTCAACTAACCAGTCAGCCCACTAGTCAACTAACCAGTCAGCCCACTAGTCAACCAACCAGTCAGCCCACTAGTCAACCAACCAGTCAGCCCACTAGTCAACCAACCAGTCAGCCCACTAGTCAACCAACCAGTCAGCCCACTAGTCAACCAACCAGTCAGCCCACTAGTCAACTAACCAGTCAGCCCACTAGTCAACCAACCAGTCAGTCCACTAGTCAACTAACCAGTCAGTCCACTAGTCAACCAACCAGTCAGCCCACTAGTCAACTAACCAGTCAGCCCACTAGTCAACTAACCAGTCAGCCCACTAGTCAACTAACCAGTCAGCCCACTAGTCAACCAACCAGTCAGTCCACTAGTCAACCAACCAGTCAGCCCACTAGTCAACCAACCAGTCAGCCCACTAGTCAACCAACCAGTCAGTCCACTAGTCAACTAACCAGTCAGTCCACTAGTCAACCAACCAGTCAGCCCACTAGTCAACCAACCAGTCAGTCCACTAGTCAACTAACCAGTCAGTCCACTAGTCAACCAACCAGTCAGTCCACTAGTCAACCAACCAGTCAGTCCACTAGTCAACCAACCAGTCAGTCCACTAGTCAACCAACCAGTCAGTCCACTAGTCAACCAACCAGTCAGTCCACTAGTCAACCAACCAGTCAGCCAGCCAACCAAGTGCACCTAAAAAAATTATACAAATACTTGCACTGCATATTCTACAACTGGTCTTGATGGATGCCTTGACAAGTTCCTGAATGCCATCCTTATAGGAATATTTGCCAGTTACACATACAGTACCATGTAATGTTATTCTGCTTAGTGTTTCCCCCATTCATTGGACTAATGAATGCTATCTTAGTCCTGAATAGACAAAACCCCATTAAATAAAGTCAAGACAAGAGCAAAACAATTTCTCAGCATAATTTTCGTTATCAGAAAAATATGCAGATTTACGGACATGTAAATATACGAGTAATGTATTTTTAATAAACACACACAAATAAATATGTAGTAAACAATGTAATGTTTAATTACATTTGTAGAGTTATGAGCTTTTATTGTAAGCTAATGATGGATAGCCAAAGAGAGGGTAATTTTGAAGGACTTGATAACAATATGCACATAATTGGATTAATTACTCTATTGAAAAAATACTCTGCACAGTAAAGATAAGAAAAGCAGGAGGATGATTTGAGGCAATTGTCAGTCCTTTTCAGCTTCAGGTTGTATTTGTTTAGGGGGGGGGGGGGAGACATGTGGCTAAAAACCATACATGCAAAAATAAACAAAACCTACTTTATTTATGATTTTGTGTTAATTTGTATTTCTCCCATCTTTAATGTTATTTAGGATGTGAGTGTTGATTTTATAATATAGTCCAGAGAATAATGTAAACATATGCTCCTTTGGACCATAGTCTTGTCAATTGTTTGAAACAACAACACTCCCACATTTATTACACAAAGTAAATTTCCTCTGTTATTCATAGTGTCTGGTATTACAAAACAATGTACAGTACTGTATTAATATGTAACAGTATTTATGATATAAATAATCAAAAGAAGGTACCAAGCCAGGAAGACTATTTAGCACCGTCTATGTCACAGGACAAAGGGTCCTAAACATCAACTAGGAATGCCAATATAAGAGCAAAAATATAGACAATAAGGGTATTGGATTCACTATGGATTCTATCCTCGTATCAGACAAACAAGGACACAAACTATACTAACGTATCACTCTTTGTAGATGATATTAGGATTATTTAACGAGCAGAAACTATAAAGGACACAGCAACCTCCAAACTAATGTAAATAAGATGTTTCAATGGGCCACAGAAACATTATGTTCAAGGAAAATAAGTGCCAGCTACTCTGCTATGGTAAAAACGAAAAAATAAAAATGCAAACTAGATAAAACCACACAAATTCTATTGTGTCATACCACACAATAGAAACAAAAAGCAACAAAATATTTTGAAGTAATCATGTCTGAATACCCAACTCTTAAACAATATAAAAGTAGCTATCAACTTCAAAGACAAATGACTGTTTGAATAACAATGTTTCAAACAAGAGGTGCCATACCAGTGATACTTTTCAAGATACTAGTGCTCTCTAGGGTGGAATATTGTTGCACAATAACAGTTCCATTCAAACCTACAGAAATTATTGACCTGCAAGCATGCATAAATCTTTCACTGACTGAATCTGAATCCATTCAATAAACCATCCAAATTATTGCAAGTTTTACAATATCTTAAATTGAATTCTGCAGAGTGCAGACAAGATAGGTACATAATAATTTACTCATGGAAAATATTAGGAGGATTGGTTTCATAAATTCAAGCCTAAATAACTCTTTTTACAAGACCGGGAGGCAAAGTAGGAAGTGCAAAATAGCCCCACTGAAAAGCAGAGGTGCAGTAGGTATACTAAGAGAATTCTATCAACATCAAGGGCCCACGACTTTTCAACACTCCCTCTAAACATGAGAGTATAACTAGCCAACCTCTCAGTGTTCAAGAGAGAACTTGATAAACACCTCCAAAGGATACATCATTAACTGAGCTGTGATTCATATGTCAGACTGTGAAGAGCAGCAGCATCTTACAGCCTAGTTGACCGGACTAACAACCACGAGATCTGATCAGAGACTGGGCCATCGGGGACAATGATTCCTTGAACCAACGACAGTAGGTAAGTATAGTGGATGGGTTGACGAACAAAAATGAAGGGAGACAGTGTAGATGACAGGCTAGGAACAGCCATTTTAAGTTCTGCATACTGCTACTTAACACTGAACAGTGATGCAAACATGTTTCTCTGTATCATTTAGATTCTCGCATAAGCAAATGTTGTATTTCTTCCATCGTTTACTTTATTAGGATGAGATACGTTTACTGTATTTGGTCTGGTAAAGTTATCTTTATTAATTTTTTTGAATGAATATAAAAACAGTATTCGCTGACACTGGCTATACGAGAATCACTCATTCCAGATTGTGTGTGTCTGGATGAAGAATGGATACACGAAAAATAAACTGGGTCAAACTTTTTCTCGGTAACTTTGCGGTTGCCTAGAGTGGTGCCAAGGATCACTGTACCTGAAGCCACATTTCAGAATAAGCCTCCTGGTGGTGGAAATTTTTCAATACTATGACAAATTTGGCAGTTTGTTTACTACGGTTCTTAATGCATCTAATAGCAGAAAGATATGTCTTGTCATTGCTAAATACCTATATTTTGCTTACCAAGTCCAAAAATTAGAAGAAAAAATTATGTAATGTTTTCTCATATGGTGCTATAAAATGGGGTCAAACAAGCTGATTTTAGTAAAGATAGGTGTTGTTTCTTGTTCTTCTGATGATATAGTTCTATTAGCACCTACAAAACATGTTAAAACTTTACAGAAATCTAAGAAAGATATACAGTAGTGCCAAATGACTACATATTCAACCCCAGATGATGTGCTAGTTATTTTCAACTCCTGGACTCATTGTATCCAAACCTTTAATTAAAACTATTAAGCAGGTATGTCAATAAAATACTGTATTTCTAATACTATCTACCTCATATATTCTCATAAGACCCACTTATCAACTCAATATATTGGATATAAATATCAACATGATTAAAAGAAAATACAACTTAAGAATTATACAATTGAGTCTAATTAAACTATCTGAGTGGGGAAATAGAGATTTTTACTTAGCTGGATACTTGATAATGCTAAGGAATCTGTTACAAAATTTGGCTCATTGACTAGCAGTTTTAATCATGTTGCAGATCACTGAACATGAGCTTTTTTTTCTAAGGGTTTGATGCAAGGTAGCTCCCGAATCTGCTGATATAGAATTCTTTCACATTTAGATAGCATTATGAAATCATATTTTTATCCTATACTGTGTGGCCCTGGTCAGGGACATGGCTGCAGCGGACACTGATCCTTGATAACACATCAATTTAGGCAGCTCATGATTTGAATGGATCTGAATAGCCTAGATTCAGTTATGCAGGTTATCACGTTTATTACTAATTTTAAAATGCAGAGGTAAAATCTTCCTTTATGCAGGTTGTGAAGTCACTCGAGCAAATACTAGTAGGTTGCACTAACATTGTAAACGAAACATGCTACACCCGTGCCTATGTTTACAGTCATGTATGCAATCTCTTCCCCTCATTTGAACATTTGTGCTTCCAGATAGATACAAAGATGCCCGAAATAACTACACGACAGTAAGGAACTATGAGAACGATATAGCAGACAAATATAAATCAGATCCAGGCCTTATCTATAAATTCATTAAAAGCCCTTCGAGAAGATCTGGATATGGAGCACCACTCTTGACAAATGGAATTTAATGTAAATAAATGCCATGTTATGGAATATGGAATAGGAGAACATAAACCCCACACAACCTATAAATTATGCGGAAAATCTTTAAAGACTTCTGATAAAGAAAGAGATCTTGGGGTAGTTCTAGAGAGAAAACTATCACCTGAGGACCACAAAGAACGTTGTGCGAGGAGCCTATGCCATGCTTTCTAACTTCAGAATTGCTTTTAAATACATGGATGGTGAAATACTAAAGAAATTGTTTACGACTTTTGTTAGGCCAAACAGTTAGGCCAGAACACCTTGAGAATGGACATTCACCAGGACACACTCAGACCAGGTGTTCTAATAGTTAGGCCAGGCCTTTTTGTTAGGCTAGAATATGAAGCAGTTGTATGGTGCCCATATCTTAAGCATATCAACAAACTGGAAAGGGTGCAAAGATATGCTACTAAGTGGCTCCCAGAACTGAAGGGCACGAGCTACGAGGAGAGGTTAGAGGCGTTAAACATACCAAAACTAGAAAATAGAAGAAAAAGAAGCGATATGATCACTACGAACAAAATAGTAACAGGACTTGATAAAATTGATAGGGAAGAATTCCCGAGACCTGGAACTTCAAGAACAAGAGGGCACAGACTCAAGCTAAGGAAACAAAGGTGCTGCAAAAACATTGGAAAAGAAAATTTTCTCTTACAAACAGTGGTAGACAGTTGGAACAAGCTAAGCGAGGTGGTGGTGGAGGCCAAAACCGTCAGTAGTTTCAAAGCGTTATATTACAGAGTGCTGGGAAGACGGGACACCACAAGTGTAGCTCTCATCCTGTAACTACACTTAGGTAAGTACATATTTCTTGTGTATTACAAGCTTTTTGAATTACATTCTAGCATTGTACACTGCCAAACCTCCAGCATATCATAACTGCTTAATCTCATAATTTTGTCCCTTTTCTTTCAATTTTCTTCCTTTATAACTGTGCAACAGCCTTGGCTGTTCTTTAGCTTTTAACTTTTATGTCATTTTCAAACTACCTTTTAAATTCTCTAACTTTAGCTTGCAGGTACTCATTGTGACCTTCCTAAATCCCAAGTCTCCCTCACTACTCTACTGTCCGTGCTTTTTCCAAGTCTTCTCAATTATATTCTTGGGCTTGAGATAATGTTCCTCTTCTTGTCTACATTGTTGACTTTTAATCATTGATTTTTTACATTATAATTTTTGTTTTGCTTCTACATAATAATCTTTGATTTGCTTCTACATTATAATCTTTGTTTCTACAGTATTCTTTTCAGTGTTCTGCTTACCTTTCTTTTAAGCAATTTTGTTTCAAAACAGTTTCTCAGCAATACGATTGTTTACCCTTCCCTAAACTCTAAACTATGGCACATCCCTAACCTAGCTCAATGCACCAATCAAGTGTCCTCATGAGCAAGATTAGCTCTTTGAATCTAGCTTCCTACCTATTAGTAATAGGTGCATTTCAATATTTTGACATTGAGTTTTTTGCTTTGTGTGCTGATGAAGTTGTTAATGGCTTCCAAATCTTCTTTCAATGCATTCCACTTGTTTATCCCCCCCCATAATGTTCGACAGTTTCCTCATGACTGATATTTCTCGACTGAATAAAACTTTGTTCATTCTCCTCATTACTTTGCAACCAAAGAGTATAGCCTCTCTAGTTCTCTTCTCTGTTAGGCAGTTCCATTAACCTGTCCTCAGCAGCATAATCCTCTTAATTCAGGATCAGTATTGGCCTTGCTTTATACAGCCTTGTTGCAAAACTCTGACCATTACATTTCCTTGTGTGTTATTGGTGGTGCAGAGTCAATGCCAGTGCTGCATGTTCTAGTACTGGTCTAACACTTATGTTTCTGACCAAACATCAAAGTTTGTAATGTCTTCCTGCAGCCCTCTGCAATCCTCGTACTTTTTACTTTCCCATTATTCTTGTACAGTCTTCAAGTATTAGCATGTATGGGTCCACTTCTCCTGAGTAGGTCACTCTCATAGAGGTCAGGAAAAGTAAGAGGATAGAACCGAATCTTAAGGTATCCTGCTTAACACATCCTTCCAGCCTTTATGACTCAAACACTTTCCTGTATGTAAAGCACTATTATTCAATTCAATGCCTTTCTAATTATCCGAGCTTGAATCTCCATCTTACACACAAGCCTTTAGTGAGGAACATTATCAGATGCTTTAGTAAATCTAGGAAAATGAAATTTACCCAGCAACCACGAGATTCAAATTCCATGCTGATATTGTCCTCCTCAGTCGTCATGCATTTGATGTTGTCATGTGAATTAGCGACCTCTGCAATGCACTTCTTCAAATCTTTAATGCATTTTCAATAGCAGTGCTATGTCTCTTCCTTTCTCTTGCTTCTTTCCTTTTTCAACCCTTGGTAACCTTTCAGAAAGCTTGCATCACCTATGATTGTTGCCAGTTTCATTTTTGGAACTGCAATGTGTAGTTGAATATATTCCTTTTCATGTAGTTTCATGATTTACTCATTATACCATCCACATTAGTGTACATTACTCATATTGTTCATTACTACTGGAAGACCCTTGTGGAAGGGTCAAACACATGACTTTGGGAGGCAGGAAACTTGTATCTTAAAAGAGTCATTATTGTACATCATGATACTGGGTTCTGGTAATATAGTGGAGGACCAGAGCTGTATTCTACTCTCACTCATACTGGCAAACCATACCTGTGTACAACCTCAGGGTACCACTGCCCGGCATTTACCTATGGTCTCATCTTTTCAAGGCCTGAGTTTGAATCTTCAATGATCCAAGTGGAAAATGTAATATTTAAAAATAAAAATTTTGTTACAATGTACAAAACATTATAACATACCTTAATTAAAAACAAACAAAAATTCTAATGGGTATGAAGTGTGAGAAGGAATTTGAGAGGCATTCTTGTCAGCTGTTGTGTATGTCTGCTAATTCTTGGTGTGACATTTGATTCTACTGCCAAGAGATAACCACATTTACCAGGTTTAGGCACCAGTTTTGAAGGCCGGAGGACCTGGTTGAACATTCAAGAATTTTGAAACTTTCTCTAGGCACCTGAAATCGAGTAGATTACAGAACGGAATTCAGAATGTTCAATCAGTTACTATAATTGACTATAGCAATGTATGTTTATAAAATCTTTTTTGGCACAAATTATAATTTAAGAATTTACATGTAGTGTAACATTAACTACAGAATTGGTTTTCTTATGCATTCTTTTATATAAACTTCCAAATCCCTCCCATTTCAATAATTTTTTGAAATTCTACTTAATATAGAATGATTTCCCTATCTTCCACATGTACTTTGTATACTGTACATCATTTTAATACCGCACTACTGTTCCGCTTCATAACTATCTGCACTACATTTAAATAAATATAACACTACAATCTACTCTACTCTATCATACTGCACTGCACATTATAAGGTACTCATTTATTCCAAGACTGTATCAGAAAATATGGGCACAATATTCTCAGCTAGTCAGTTTTTAGATCCAATAAGACTTTCCTACGTGTAGCCAACAAGCCTAAAAATATCATAGCTGACGACCAAGGACTTGCTTCACTCACTCACTCATGATATTCCATTAAAAATATATTTTATGCTTGAGAGACAGAATAAGTGCATTTGTTACTTAAGATAAGGAAAATAACATCAAGAGAATAATCAACACCTGTTTATTTTTCTGGTTGGAGCTTGAAGAGTGTCTTTTATGGGCCGAGCGGTCAATGGGTGCTGGACTGGCTGAAGGGGAAGAGTGGAGGCTACTCCCATACACCGAGCTGGCATCGTCGTCATCCTCAACCCGTACTCTCTTCATCGTCACTAGGGAAAATAATTAAACAATTATTACTGATCATTTTTTAAGCTAAGTGTGACATGATTCACACACAATTCAACTTTACACGTTTAAAATGTTTACCACATTCAATTAATTGATTCTTATAAAATAACAATATTATCTGTGAAGATTATGTATATGGGACATGTTGAACTACCCAAAACAAATTTTGGAATTCTCTCAGCAGCATAAATGACAGCATAGCTGGAGCTGCTTTGTAAAATGCATTACACCATAATATTGCTAGATAAAACTAAATCACAAAATAAAATTAAATATTCCCATGTGTAAATAACAGTACAGTACTACTGAATATAGTGAGCACTCAGTTTGCATGAATTTAAATGAAGCAACATTTGCAAAATGCAAGGTATATTTTAACACCAAAATAAAAAAAGGGCATGATTCATATTTGTTTTTATCATAAGTTTGAGCATGTATGTGGCTGCTTGTATTGTGAATTATTAAATCATTTTGTATCATGGAACCTTCCAGGCATTCCTTAGTACCTGCTGAAACCCCCAACACTTCCACACACAAATGAAACATAATATTAAATCTAGAATAGAAACATTATATGATTAAAGAAACTAGAAAATAGGCACTTAACTACACAGGTAAATGTGTAAAATGTATCCCAGACTAACACTCCTCCTCACATTATTGTTCTTTATAAAGTATGTTTGTAGCTGAAGGAAGCTACATTACTTACAAATTCTGTACAATTTATGTATTGTGTTTAAATGTCAGTGGAAAATAAAGGGCAACTATAGAAGATGTCTTGAACACACCATTATTTTTTTCACATAAACTCAAGTTGACGTCAACTATTTTAATTTGCACAAAATTTGTCGAGACAGCATCCCATGCAAGAATCAAGGGAAAACTCAACTATAATAATGTAACTGACATTAAAATGGAGGATCAGATGCAATGAAGGAATTCCTATTCAGTTTTTATTAGAGACCTCCAGAAAATAAAAGAATTACTATCAAACTGGAATTATGGTTCCAATAAATTAATAAAATATTTCTTTGGACATTAAAAAAAAGTTTTTGTTTTTATTATTAAAATGTGCATAAATGAGTAGTCTACCATTTGCATGTATTAAAATACAATACTTATTGAAAACAAAACAAAAAAATCATAAAATATACAACTGCTCCATAACTAATCAAATAATTTCAGTAGAAATACAATCTACAACACTGCTTTTTCAAGCTTAATGACAGCATTATTATTCAACAATCAAATCTAATTACAGTGAGTGCACACTAGTCTGGCTCTTTAAGGAATGGATGCCAGATGCAAAAAGCGCAATCTGATCCAGTTAGAATCAATCGCTCGTCACTATGGACACGTGGACCACTTGAGAAAAGACACAGTAATGATAGTTTGCATTCAGGAAAATCATCCTTGAGTGCCAATGAAAAGTACCTTTCTGGACAGAACAGTCAGTTGTTGCCTAAGACTAGACCCTACTGGTCCCACTGATCATGGTCAGTCAAGGCAGGTTTGACATGATGTACTGGAGCAGAAAGTATCTTCTTAAAGTGATATTTTTAAGGAGTTTCACGGGTAGAAAATATTATATTGATGTTATACCCACATTCCTTTGTAATATCTTTAAATATATTGCAATATTTCTTTACATTATAATCCAGTACCAAGTCACCAGGTGCTGAAATCATGTGTGGTCAGCAGGAAAATAATCCAATGTCAAAGTACATTGATTACTTCAGATGAAAATTAAAATCTTTTGAACATATCCTACTAAAAGGTTAGGAATATATTATGAATAAATAAATCACTAAGATTGAATTATAATGACTAGTAAGTGTTCACCTCCTGTGTTTAAGCTGTCCATGTGTGTGGGGCGGGGTATTTGTTTTAGCCACGTTACTGTGACTTATTCCTGTACTCAACGAGTGCAAGTTTTCCTCTAAAGTAAGTATCTGTTATACATGCCAAGGCTTAAGCATGTTTATCACTGGTCAGCTGATTCCAGACATGTGGCCAGAACAATCACCTGACCCAGCATGTAATATCACAATTATGACAATGTCTTTATTTACAAATAAACATTGCAAGGCAACTATTTCTATAATTCTTATTTCTGCCAATGAGAGTACCTGGAATGTACCTGGATGTTTCTGAGAGTTCTTCTACTCCCCAAACTGAGTCCAGGACCAGGATTGACTTATGAGAGCTTGGTCTAACAGGCTGTTGTTTGGAGCGAACCACAATTATCATGAATGATAAAGATAATGGAATGATAAAGTAATCAATTATTCAAAAGAATCATTCATTCATAGTCATTACTCACTTCCCATTTGCATAGTGAGGGAAAAGTCAACCCAGATATAAAAAAGGGGAAGAAATAGCAAAAGATAAGCAAAATACAGACCAATTTTTTCCTTTGAGTGGGAAGAAATTTGGGTAGATGGTTTCCCAAACCAAATCACTAAATTCCCCTCACTACAGACATCAATAACAAGTTCAAAGACACTTCAGAAAACTACAAAAAAAATTACATCATAAAATAATTAAACTTACATAAAGCCTCCTGAGCTGACATTCTTTTTCTTTTGAATTCTCCATCTCTTACTAATTCTCCCGTTAATAATGACTTCTTAAGTTCTGAAAAATAAAGAAGACATTTGTGTAAAACTCAATTGAACATACCCATGAAATTCAAATAACACATGATATACATTACATATATGACAAGCGCAAATTCTTTAAATACTTCACTTTAAGCACACGAGACCACATGCTTCAATCTTCCAAACCCACTAAAAACAAAGACATAGCTTGATAACAGCCAATCAAGGAATCCAAGGTCTCCATTAACGAACTGGAACCAGATTAATAGTTAAAGAGCGGAGACAACAA
Source organism: Procambarus virginalis (assembly GCA_020271785.1). Taxonomy (NCBI): domain Eukaryota; kingdom Metazoa; phylum Arthropoda; class Malacostraca; order Decapoda; family Cambaridae; genus Procambarus; species Procambarus virginalis. The sequence continues at coordinate 6,282,832 of WNGS01005680.1, forward strand.
ATGACAGAATCAACACTAGGCAGTACTGTATAGAAATCACTGAAGGGTAGAAAGACACCTAAAGAAGCAATATGTAACAAAAGCAATAGACCAAGTATTAGTGTGGTTACTGAAGGACGATGTAGGGATTATGTTATTTTCTAGCTACAGCTTTCAACATAGCATAAGAGAAAAGCAACCTTCTGGAAATTTGAAAAAAGCAGTCCTAATATTATGGAAAAACAATTAGAAAATGAATAGAGGAACATGTGGAGAGAAACAAAATTAATATTGGGAGGCACAACAGAATTTAGAAGGGAAAAATTTTAGCTGAAAAACTTTAAACCTTAAAGTGTGATTATCATCATAGGATGATTCAAGGAGTAATGCAGTTATCATACAATGATTTAAACCATTATTCTCTCAGTTTTACATGAATAATGCAAATATGGATTTACTAGTTCTATATGGATGTAGAGGAGTTTGATGCATGAACAAAATGTTGCAATCATTTCAGGGTAGCTGCTGATCCCCCAGCTACCTTGTGGAGGTTCCGGGGGGATCAGTATCCCCACAGCCCAGTCTCCGACCAGGCCTACTGGTTGGTCATCTGGTCAACCAGGCTATTGGATGTGGATGCTTGCAGCCCAATGTATGAATCATAGCCTGGTTGATCAGGTATTCTCTGGAAGTGTTTTTCTCTAACACCAAGAGAGGCCGGGCAATTATGCCTCCAAGTGTATCAGGGGAGAGCTGATAAGTCTTGGGCCTTAATGTTGATAGAGTTTTCTTTCAGCATACGATAGTTTCAGTGGGGCTATTCTGCATATCCTGCCATGTCTACTGGTTTCAGTGATGTTATTTCCATGTGCAGATTTGGAATCAGTCAGTCTCATATTTTCCACATGTAGATTATTATGTACAGTATCTCACTCGCCTGCACTCAAGAGAATAAAGATTAAGAACTTTTAATTGGTCTCAATAATTTAGACTATTTATGGAGTGGATTCCAGCAGTAGACCCTTTGCAAGCTCTCCAGGTCAGCAATTTCTCCAGCTCTGAATGGGGCTGTTAATGTGCAACAATTCCACCATAGTGGACTCGCAAAGGTCATGAACAATTTCTTTAATATTTCCCCATCCATGTATTTAAAAGTGATTCTGGAACTGGAAAGCATAACATATGCTCCTCGCACAATGTCCTTTTAAGATCCTCTGGTGGCAGTCTACTAATCAGAACCATCCTTAGCTCTTTTCCTTTGTCTCAGTTCTTTAGTGTCTTTCCACATATGTAGATTGTGCGTGGCCTATTTTCTCCAATTCCACATTCCATAACATGGCATTTTTTCTCACTAAATTCCATTTACAAAGTGTTGCTCCATTCACTTATTTTGTTCAGGTCACTCTGAAGAACATGAGAATCATCCAAGTGTCTTGTCTTCCCTAGTAACTTAGCATCATCAGCAAACATGTCCAGATAGTTCTGGATTCCTTCTGGTAGATCGTTTATAGACAATGAACATCACTGGTGAGTGGTAGAGTACTGGTGCTCATGACAAATACAATAAAATTTTGCAACAACAACAATGGAAGTGGTAGCCATTCCACAGGATTTTATCATTGTATGTAAAAATGGCCAAAAGAATAGTGGTAGTTGTCATCTACAATCAACCACCAAACAGCAGGAACCCAAAGGAAGAATACGATAAACAATAAAAAACAACGTCTTAGAGGCGGGCAGTAACAATGCCAAATGGGATGAGTAAAATCCAATTTCTTGATGGTTTTAATTACAGACATTACTGAACAAAGGATCCCCCATGGAGGGGAAACACATGGAGAGCAAAACTGATGAATGCTACATATAAATGTAGAATGAACTAGATTATCCTTACCAATTTCAACCCGTTCTCACACTTTCTTACAGTCAATATTGACTTATTAAATGCGTGCATATGTGACATACTAAACATACTAGTTTACCTTGAAAATCTTCATAGAAAACACCGACCTTACCTAACCTTCTTAGTATGTTAAGATAGGCATCTTATTGCTTCGTAATTACAATTATTACTTAACCTATACCTATAATAGGTTAAGTAATAATTGTAATTACAAAGCAATAAGATCCTTACCAATTGACTATACCTATAATAGGTTAAGTAATAATTGTAATTACAAAGCAATAAGATGCTTATCTTAACATACTAAGAAGGTTAGGTAAGGTCGGTGTTTTCTATGAAGCTTTTCAAGGTAAACTAGTATGTTAATTATGTCACATATGCACGTATTTAATAAGTCAATATTGACTATACGAAAGTGCGAGAACGGGTTGACCAATTTGTATCTCTGGATAGCTAAAAACCGAATAATGAAATAAAAGTGCATGATGTAATTTTTTGGCAACTTCTTATAATGTGGTATTTATTTAGAGAGATGAGCAAAAAATACATGTAATGATGTTTCAATAGATATGCACCAATGAACATGCAATAAAGCAATGAAATGGGTGTATTATTTGGTATAAATAAATGTCCTTTGGCAAATGTCCAAAGTTTGAGACGCGTGGAATGGTCAGACATGTTCGACATCTAGCAAAGAACTAATTATTGTTGACATGGGGAACTGGCAGCTCCAGTGGTGTTACCACATGGTAGTGGCCAGCTGTTACTAGGAGGGTGTATGTGACCCCCTGCAGGTGTGTGTCATGCTTTGCCTCATTTCTAGGGATTCGTTTCTTCTGTGAGAGTGACCATGAATTGCCTGCTCTATGCACATCTGGTCTTTATTAAGGCTATTAAGGACTTGCAGAGGCTGATGTGATTTATAGGCATGTATCTCAGTGTGGCTAGCTACAGGAGGCCACTGCCTGGAGCCTCCAGAAAAGCAATGTTTAAAATGAAAAATAGTGAAACGAGGGGATGTCAATGGATACTGAAGACAATTAAGTCACAGACATCAGAAAGAACTTGATTAGTGCACGAGTCGTAAATGAATGAGACATCAAATGATGATGTTGAAGCAACTTCTACACGTAACTTCTAAGATAAAGTTACGTGCAGGAAGAGTCATTGTATTGGCCAATGAAGGTCAAATTTGCCCATTTTGGACAAAACTGAATAAAAAAAAAAAAGAGATACTGTACTGTACTGTACACAGTTACTCACTTAAAGTAATTCTTCCTTTCCCTTCCTTTTTATGTTTTTTATAATCTTTTTTGCGATCCTTATCCTTCTTCTTTTTCTTATCAACATGTGAGGTTTCTCTATTACTTCTTGCTACAGGAACAGGTTGAATCGTTTTTGCTGTCAGAATTTGCCGCTGCCAATCTGTTGTTTTTAACATAGCATCAAATCTTTCTGACAGTGACACATCTGAAAGATATTAAACTTTTCATTTTGTATACTATTGTTAATATTACATTTGCATTTCTTTGAATGCATATTTTTAATAAAAGCTTATCAAATAGCAACCAGCTATAGCTGAAATTATTGTACTGTAATTTCTTTTAAAGAATAGCCCAAAATTTCCACGAGCAATTTAATGAAAATTGCTACTTACCAGTAGGTTGCGAGAGCACTGGATGGTAAGTTGGGTCAACTCGGGCATGACGTTCACTTGCTGGTTGTGTGTGTGGATCTGGAGGGGCTGCAGGGGGAACTAAGCCTTGAAGTCGTGTGCATAGCACACATGTAAGAGGCGGAACACATTTACACTGCACAGCAGGAATACGACCTCCCCCGCCCCCTCGTCTAAGTCCGGCACAGAGACCAGCTCCTGCCCTCACTAGACGTCTTCTTTTAATAGTTCGAAGACCTTGGGTACGAGCCGACACAAAAGATGCATCAGATACACTGCCGCCCACACCATCCTCAATACGACTATGGTAACCATTTACAGCAGTACGAGTGGTGGGGGCAGCCAGGCACGTTAGGGCAGGGTCGTGGACATCTAAATGGGCCGGATCACGTATCGTCATCCCTCTCCACCGGCTCCCCTCTTCTAACTGGACTGCACCTTTTGTGTTGCGCACATGCCTGAGAAACCCCAATACAGTATTGTAATAATATTTTATAAGACTATCGCACTAAGGCAATGCAGCATGGAAATCAAAGTCTTGCCTCCAATCTACCTCATGACAAATATTTTCATTAAATAATGTAATCTTAAATGACTTCCTTCTATCTCTATCATATACAGTATATACAACCTAATACAGTACTGTAGAAAAGTGTGGAAAATAAGAAATATGTACATTTCAAATTTGTCTAATCCCTCAAACTGTTCAAAACAGTTAAAATGTAATTAAAAATAATTTTAAAACACAAACTATTGTGAACAGTCTTTTACACACAACATTGCAAACCTTTAAAACTTGTAAAGATTAAAAATTACTTTAAAATATCACTAAACTTTAATCAAATTAATGATAATTATTTTTATTAGTTTCAAACTCTCATAAGGTGGGAGAGGGATTAGCCTACAAGAAATAGAAGAACAATTCTATATAGAAAAATGAAGGTTAAAAACACACAACACCAAAGGAATATCCCATCCATTCACTAACCTTTCTAAAGGCACAGTGCACCATCATATAGAATCAGAAGTGACACACTTCAGAAAAACATCCCCAGTAGCACTCCACCACCTCATTACAACTTTGTGTCAAGTGTTTCCTGTGAGTTATACTGTGTATCAAACTTGCCAAACATTTGCTCCCTCAAACTAATTCTGTGTAGTGTTATTCAGTACCACTTCTCATGTACTTAGCCAAAGTGTAAACCTATTCTTCACTTATTATATTAGCCTCTCTCTTTCTATACATATACTGTATTCTGTTGAGTATGGACTCATCACCACTTTATTATCCATTCAGTCAACATGACCAATACATTTCAACGCGCACTACAGTACAGCTTTTACCATTTTAGGCATTTTGAAGTCCACTTCTTGGACATTTCCTAGCTCCACACATGCATCTCATATTCTAGGTGGAAACTTTCTAAATTTGGGAATAACATTTATCTGTACAGTATTTAGAATGTTGCACCATTTCTTTAGGTAATTATATTCGTATTCACCATTTCCTTCATGATTGCCCATACCAACATACTGTACTGAACAGTCATAATGTCGCCATGCTCCAAATAAATGCCTTGTTTGTTTCTCCTGGTCCGATCTTAATATACACTGTTTTGGATCTGTACTGGTAACCAGAGCGGAAATGACAATGGGTTTCTTTTTTTTTTTTGCTCAATTTTCTTATTTTTGTTGGAATTATAAATTTGCATGGACCTGTGCTCACAAATTTTTCATCTCTATCCTACACCAATACAATTGGACATGTCTGTTCATCTGTATTTCCATATCATGCATTAGGCAGTGATGTGGTGGAGGCAGCCTTTATACACAGTTTTAGATGTAGCAACGATAGAGCCCTATAGGTCCGGGAATCTGTACACCAGTTGACTGACAGTTGAGAGGAGACACCAAAGGTAAGGTAGGGACCGAAGGTAAGGTAGGGACCAAAGAGCCGAAGCTCAAACTCTGCAAGCACAACTAGGCGAATACCTAGGTGTCAGCAATACATCCACCTAAATTAATAGTAACTGTAGCAATTACAGTATTTGGTCGAGCATGCAAAATTTGACCGTTGCAGCTAACAAAGTTCACTTTATGTACAGTACTTTCATTTTGCAGACAGCAAAGAAAAAAATATTGTTAGGCCTAGTATAGCAAAAAAAAATTAATATTGTTAGGCCTAGTATAGCACATATACTAAATTAGACTTCAGATCACATATACAGTAATTAGGCCTAAGACTGCTTATTTAGGCCTTGGGGTAGGGTAGGTTAGGTTCTTTAGTTCTAGGTCTATTTTTTTAAGAATGCCATTTTGGGTAATCCAACAGTGTGAAGCATGAACTTTGAGACCAACTGTCCATTTTTGTACATTTGGCCAAATAGATGCTATAAGAACTATCATTTTTGGAGGATGGACTGGTGTCAGTTATCTTTTCTTTAAAACTCTGAAATGTCTGAACAGGCAACCACAAGAGTTTCTATCAACTGAAGTGGAGGTTTTTGCAGAATTTCTGCTACTTCCATGAAGGTGGAATTGACATCTTCATGAATCCAGTAAAGTTGGTGTCTGGTAGTTGAATACTTTACTAAATTGTCTGGATGATTATAACCATATACCTGGAGTAGGTTCTGGGAGGTCTTCTCTCCAAGATAGGCCTGGGGTCAGGTGCGACTTGCAATAACTTGGTTCAAAAGGTTATTGCTAGAAGCAGCCCACAGGCCAATATATTCATTACAACCCAGTTGGTCCAGCACTTCTTGTAGGTACTTGTCTAATGGTTCCCTGAACATGTTCACTTTTGATCTTGTAATATTTTTTTAAGTTTGTGCGCATCAAAATTTCTGATCAATCACAGGATCAAGGCTCCTGTGGTTTGAACCCTCATCAAGGCTCCTGTGGATTTGTTCTTTAATATACAGTACTGTATCATGTTAATGTGATTTCTCTGTGTCTTACTGGTCACTCTTGTGAGAGTGGAATGATTGAGTAATTCTGTGATTTGTTTTCTTTGCTAATAGAGAGAGCACTGTTCTAGATCCAATTTTAGGCAGGGGTCATATATGATTTAGGAATGATATATGGTTCACCTATAAAATAATTATATAGGTTCACCAATATAATTCAGTTAATTAACTGAAGTCCACTAAGAATTGCATCTAACCATCTACAGACATGATTGTGGTGTCCTTTTACAGCACAGTTTTTATTTTTAAAATGATTTATACATCAATAATGTGTGATAAAGAAATATATCGGCACACTAATCAAAGGAACACACTGGAACTACATTACATTATAATTATAAGGTGAGCAGGATGGTTATAATTGTTAATGTAATAATCTCTACTGAGGTCTGATAAAGACCTTTTGTGCCCTCTGTAATCCTTTTCTGCACTACTGCTCACAGGATGAGTATCAGGTGCACAATAAACTAGCCACCTCCATCAGCATCAATAAAAAAAATCTGAATGGAGACTAAAGTTCAGGTACTCACCCATATATTTTATGTTGTTGTAAGATTCTGTATTCGAGGTCTGCTACCTGCGCCTGCAGCCAAGTCCACCTGGATGCTACCCAAGCTCGTGCCTTACAGTACCGGTAAAATGCACGATCCTGCCTGAAAGACAATATACAACGTTATATGGTATATAGCAAATTCGGTACTACCGGTACAAAAAAATACAATTTCTATTCCATGATTCACTTGCATAGGTTTGGTATTTTGAATCCATTAAGACTTTTAGGGAGCCGGTCAGCCGAGCGGACAGCACACTGGACTTGTGATCCTGTGGTCCTGGGTTCGATCCTAGGTGCCGGCGAGAAACAATGGGCAGAGTTTCTTTCACCCTATGCCCCTGTTACCTAGCAGTAAAATAGGTACCTGGGTGTTAGTCAGCTGTCACAGGCTGCTTCCTGGGGGTGGAGGCCTGGTTGAGGACCGGGCTGCGGGGACACTAAAAAAAAGCCCTGAAATCATCTCAAGATAACCTCAAGATAACCTAATTATTGTATTAATTATGAGTGACCAGTTCCATATTTTTGCATGTTTTTAACTGCCCGAGACAAGGCATTCTTGTTATAGCGTCATCAGAAGCTATTACTATTTGCAGCCCACGAGTACATAGGAATCACAACCCAAATGACCAGATACACTCTGTATCAACTTGTCTAGTTCCTACTTAAGGTTTTTTAAACTTTAACCTTCCTCCTTTCACTACAAATTCACGTCAGTACCAGTTGTTAAAACTGACCACTCGCATCACTTCTTTTGCTACTTTTGTGGCTCCTGTTCTCAAGAACTAACTTGTTAGAAAACCTCTTCCATTTTTGGTTTCTTAATATTTGCATGTAGCCTAGCTACTCTTCACAAGTTATGTGTATCATTACGAATGGGAAAAAATTCTAGGGCATAGTTAAAGGTTACTGGCCTAACATCCAGCATTGGTGCTTAAATTTAATATAAATAATACCTTGCAACTTGATGGGGTTCTGGGAGTTCTATTCCCCAAGCTTTTGCTACAATGTCGTTTCCAAATTACGTCTTTGAGTCCTCTCCTGATTCGGGTGAGTTAATTTCTGGTTCTAAGTGCCCCTCTATTGCTCTCCATTACTATGTCTCTACCTTTTCCAGCTTTCCAGTTTTGCTTCCCTGCATTGCTTATTGAACCATTGGATTATTTTGCTTTTCTCGTTCCCCTACCTTTTGAGTGGGATGAACACCATTGTATGGACATGCGCAAAGCACAGTTTGAGAAAAAAAATGGTGCTACACGTATAAAGTATTTTTCCCATTCATAAACAGGGGGTTTGGCCTGTGGATTAACAAGCATTTGGCCATTGTTTATGGGGGACGGGCTGCTCGCCATGCTTCAGAGTAACACTGAGCCATGTGAACCCAGCAAACTAACGTGGGGAGCCAACCTGGCGCCCAGTACACCACCCTCCCAGTCATGATCCTGCACCACCTCCCGCACCCGCTCATGTAACATCCCCCCACCCTCCCTCCCTCCCTCTCTCCCTTCCTCATCCCACGCCACATCTTCCAACGCAGCATCACTACCACGCGCTCCCACCTTAATATACACTTTTGACTATATTACTACATAATTAAAGCAGCTTAAATATAAAATGCTCATCTTCATAATGTTAAATTTTTTGTTGTTTCATGCAAAAAAAACTTTATATAATGGGAAGAGCCACACACAACAGAATTAGCATTAACCGCCAAATAATGTGACTACTGAAAGTTAGTTTAGTTCATTTATTACGCATCCCATACCCATCCTTTGAGTGTGGTTGAAGAGGTTATAGAAACATCTCGGGAAATGAACCCCAAAATTCATATGGCTTTGCAACTTACAGTCTTGATAAATTAATTACATAGTTTAATATATAATTACATAGCTATGTAATTAGCTATAATTACATAGCTATGTAATTAGCTATAATTACATAGTTAGCTATGTAATCATAATACATAGCTAATTACATAGTTTAATGTATATATCAACAATGGGTTCAAGAACTGGACCACAAAAGTCTCCAAGCTAAGCAATTTACATTTGCGGTACCTGGACCTGGATGAGGTTCTGGGAGTTCCTCCACTCCCCAAGCTTACCATGCACTCCACACCCATCCATCTTGAGGCGGTGGAGAGATTACAATCACGAACACCTTACAGTAAACAAACTTGGGATATCTGGCCGAGATATCCGGTGGTATGTCATATTGATTTAGAGATTTGCTTTTTGAACTCGTGTGAAAGAACTCACACGAGTTAGGAATGAAAAAGTTTTAGACATACTGTATTTTAGGTGAGATGTGTTTCAGCAGGTTGGGTGAATACCCAGGAGGCATTTATAGCCTAATTACGGGCTCACCATAGCCCGTGCTGCATAGACACTTCGTTCTGAGTAATATTTAAGTTCGGGGTTTAGCTGTATTTTTTCCAAACTATAAAATTAATAATACCAAATTCTACTTTGTTTGTCCATCACGTCGATATTTGTACGATCGTCCCGTTACGTCGTTGAGTAAATATCGTGAGGAGACACTCACGTATGGAGCTAATAGGGGCAAAGGCAAGAACTCGGCAATGTGATGTTATAGTGGCCAGAATACGCCTGGGATATAGACGTATCTGGCAGCTTTCTCAAAACCCAAATGTCGAGTACACAATGTGTCAACTTTGTGAAAGTGAAAACATGCACTTCCTTGAACATTATATTGTAGAATGTCCCATATTGACTGACTTTCGCCCTCCTGGGCTGAGGTATGCTGAACTCTGTTACTACTATATGAATACTGGAACACTATGATATATTGGACTTGTACTCAAGATTGACCATGTATCCAGATATTGCTGACAGTGTCAGACCACGGAGGAAAATTGAAACAGGAATTTCCTTTTGTACTTTCGTATATTAATACATCTTCAGAAGGAGTGAAGATGTATTAATATACGAAAGTACTTAAGGAAATTCCTGTCTCAATTTTCCTCCGTGGTCTGACACTGTCACATTTTTAATCACGTGTTTATTTTCGTGATATACACACACACACAATATATATATATATATATATATATATATATATATATATATATATATATATATATATATATATATATATATATATATATATAATGTCCCTTTGTAAATGCACATTAATGACACTATGTAAAAGACACATCGAACACTATGTATGGCAGACGTAAATCTGTGTATTTATGTAAGTAGATTAGATTAGCATTTTAAAAACACTACAATCACCTTCTGTGGTTGATTGTTCAAAAAATCCCTGAACTATAGGTTTAACAAATCTCTCACCCTGTCCATGGAGGGCAGAACAAATGTATATATGCTGGTTAGCATTGTAAATGTGTAGCCACGTCTGTGGTAGAAAAATAATAATAATAAAATAACATCGTTGGTTTCAAGCATGTCTTAAAACGACAAAACACTGGTTCCTACTATAAACCCTGGATTGGCAGAACAAAAGTAATCAGAGCTGAAGAGCAAGCCCTGTGATGCAAAACATTAAGAGCTAGGGAAGAGTGCAAATTGGCGACTGTTCACCAATCCGTTCCCCAGGAGGTATGTGACAGGACTGAGTACTTGAACTGTGCAAACGTAGGCAGACTTACGTAGGCAGACTTCAGAACGAAGGTGGACGGACTAGACACCGAGACTTTTCAATCACCTGGGCCTTTTTTCCTTTAGGGAAGGGTGAAGAGGAATGCGAATTATGCTTCTGGACGGATGAAGGTGGAGTAATTATGTCAATAGGCTATACATTTAAAGAACACAAAGTGGCCGCAATCACAATGAAAATGATGGGCAGGATAATAACAACATGAGATGCCAAATTAACAAAAAAAATTGAGTACTATCTAGGGCGGAATATTGTTGCACACTAACAACCCTATTCAAAGCTAGACATACTGCTGACCAGAAGAACGTGTACAAATATTTGCTGTCAGAATCTATTCAGTGAAACAACTTATTGAGGCATTAAAATCCCACAAACTGAACTCATCGAAGCGCAGGCAAGACATACATAATAATTTACACCTGGAGACGGGTTCCAAACCTAAATATTGAAGTAATTACACTTGGGACTGGGAGGTATGGCACAATAGTCCTAGTGAAGAGTAGGAGTGTAAAAATTACTTTTAGGACAATTCCATAAATATTAAGAGTCCAAGACTTTCAACACCCTCCTCTAAATACAAGGGACATAATTAGCCGATCCCTTTCGGCGAGGGACCTTTAAACTCCTCCAAAGGCTACCTGATTGACTGTGCTATGATTGGAACAGTCTGGTAGACCAGTCCAGCAACCAGGAGGCCAGATTCACGAAGCAGTTACGCAAGCACTTACGCACCTGTACATCTTTTCTCAATCTTTGGCGGCTTTGTTTACAACCATTAAACAGTTAATGAGCTCCGAAGCACCAGCTCATTAACTTGTTTGTTAATGTTAAAGCTAATGGAGTTGCTTGGCGCAACAGTTGCGCCAAGCAACGGTTATTGTTTATAACAACAACAGTTGATTGGCAAGTTTTCATGCTTATAAACCGTTTAATAAATGTAACCAAAGCTGCCAAAGATTGAGAAAAGAAGTACACGTGAATAAGTGCTTGCGTAACTGCTTCGTGAATGTGGCCCCTGATCGGGAACCGGGGACGTTGAGCCCCGAAATCATGGCAGGGTAACTGCCTGGTTGACCATAGTATTAACCAGGCGGCGTCGTCAGAGACCGGGCCGCTTGGGCACTGCTCCTGGGAAACCAACTAAGGGTCAGCTATGAGGCTGGTGCCACATACTCAATGACATGCCAAACAAACAACCTTCAGTTGGATACCTTTACCAACTGCTCAAGTGTCTTACTGACGGGTGACTAATGAGCGGCTCCACTATAAACCCGCTGAACATGTCCTCGCCTTGTACTTACCCTTATGTCAACAACTTACCTGTGGAAATAAAACATATTTGTTAGAATTGTAAGCCTCAAGGAATAATGAAAAAAATAAAGAGGCTTAAAGGCAATTAAACCCATACTAAATAAATGTTAAAATCGGGATAAAAATGTTCATTTAAGCGTAGAAACTCCACAAAATTTCAGAAAATTTGCATTGGGAAAAAATATGTGAAAAAACTCACGCAGAAAATTAATCTTCATCAAATTACAAACTCGGAACAGTTATTACAATCCCTATTTATTATACTAATAGTCTTAATGCATCCCGAGTCTGGTGAATGCTAGTCTTCGATCACATTTAGGAGTGACTTCACCCACAATGTCAATATTTAATAAAACCGTTCTATTTTGGAAACATCTCAACTTCTTAAGTAGTTTTCATGTTGTTGTTGTTGTTGTTGTTATAGATTCAGCTACTCGGAACAAGTTCCAAGTAGCACGTTCCAAGTGAGTTCCAAGTGAGCCCGTAACTTACCTGGCACAGGAGCTGGGCAAGAAGCACGGGCTATGGTTAGCCTCGTAGACAGGAGATGTCTTCCGTGTGAGTTTTCATGATTCAATGTTTTTAATATACCCAAGCAATAAACGTATCCACACGTGAACAATCACTGAAAATTATATAGAGGGAGGGAATAAAGCAGAGACAAACAATTTTAGACCGATAGCACTAACATCACCGATAACACACAAATCACAATTGCGTGATGCATCAAATGAACAAATCCACAAGGGCCGTGACGAGGATTCGAACCTGCGTCCGAGAACATCCCAGACGCTGCCTTAGTCGACTGAGCTACGACATGCTCCTTTTGACCATGTCGATTAAGGCTCCGTCTGGGATGCTCTCGGACGCAGGTTCGAATCCTCGTCACGGCCCTTGTGGATTTGTTCATCACCGATAACTATCATCATTAGTTATAGCACTAACATAATGTTAGTGCTATAAAACCATAAAAATCCATAAAACCATAAAAAATCATAAAACACACCATAAAAATCTTTGAAAGAGTGCTTAGAACTAAGATCGCGAATCACAGGCAAACACAGCGTCCAGCATATCTACATAACCATGGACATCATGAGACCGGAACAGAGCGCTCCTGTCTCACAATTACTAGACCACTATGGCATGGCCTTGTATGCCATGGAAGAAAAGCAAAACGCTGATGTAATACACAGATTTCGCAGAAGCTTGTGACAAATGTGACCACGGTGTTATTACACAAAATGCGCACAAAAGGAGTTACTGTACTGACAAATTAGTGAGATGGATCTTTAACTTCCTAACGAGCAGAACCCAAATCAACGTGGAAATACCCGAATCACCCCACCGTGAAAAGCGGAGTTTCCCAGGGTACTGTGCTTTCTACGGGACTTTTTCTCATCCTCGCATCCGACAGATAGACGGTGATACAGACTACAGTACTGTATCATCCTTTGCAAAGGACAATAGGGTTCATGAGAGAAGACAATATCGAGGACACAACAAACCTCCAATATAATGTCAATCAGGTCTTTCAATGGGCCACAGAAAATTACATACTTAATGAACAGACGTTCCAGCTACTGCGCTATGGAAAAAAGTCAATATCGAAACGCAAACTACATATAACAATCAAATCACACTCTTGAAGAAAATAAAGAATATACAAGATTTGGGAGTAATCATGACGGAAGACCTTATCTTTAAAGAACACAGTAAAGTAGCCGTCACAACTGCAAGAAAATGACAAGTTGAAATACAAGAACCTTTCGCACTAGAGATGCTATACCATTGATGATACTTTGCAAGACGCTAGTGCTCTCTAGAGTGGAGTACTGCTGCACAATGACAGCCCCTTTCAAAGCCGGAGAAATTGTTTACCTGGAGAGCGTGCAGAGATCCTTTACGGCTAGAACACATTTCGTAAAGCATCTAAACTATTGGGAGTGATTAAGATGCTCAAATATGTATTCTCTGGAGCGCAGGCGAGAGATACATAATAATTTACACGTGGAAAATAGTAGAGGGGCTGGTCCCAAACCCGCACACAGATATAACACCACATGAGACCAGAAGACATGGCAGGATGTGCAGAATACCCCCGTTGAAAAGCAGAGGTGCAACAGGTACCCTGTGAGAGAACTATCAACATCAGAGGGCCCGAGACTGTTCAAAACGCTTCCACTACACATAAGGGGCATAACTGGCCGACCCCTCACAGTGTTTGAGAGAACTTTATAAACACCGTCAAAGGATACCTGATCAACCAGGCTGTGACACGTACGTCAGGCTGCGAGCAGCCGCGTCCAACAGAATGGTTGCCCAGTCAAGCGACAAGGCCGCCTGGGTGATGACCGGGCCGCGAGGACGCTAAGCCCCGAAACCAACTTAAAGTATACTCAAGGTAAGGTATGGCACCCATGGATAATTTTTTGGACATGTTACGAGTACTGATGTTACCTGAAGCATACCTGGAGAGGGTTTCAGGAGTTCTTCTACTCCCTTTGCCCGCCCTGAGGCCAGGCTCGACTTGTGACAATTGGCAGTTGCTTGGAGCAGCCCGCAGGCCCAGAAGTCCACTACAGCCTGGTTGGTCCGGCACATCTTGCAAATGTCAGTTTGCATTTCAATGAGCTTGCAACCTGAGTGTGTGGTATCTGAGGTTGTAATGTCCCTGATTATTTTATTTTATTTTGAAGATCAGAACTAGAGTATTTTCGTTTCTAGTTGACTCTTTATCTGCCCGATGAGTGAAGATTTGTCTCAGAATCTGTGTGATTGAGCTACAGGCTGACCTCACCTTGTAGCCTGTTTATCACATCTGAATAATTGCACTCTGGTATCCATATTTCCCCACTAGGGGAAGCCGGTCAGCCGAGCGGACAGCACGCTGGACTTGTGATCCTGTGGTCCTGGGTTCGATCCCAGGCGCCGGCGAGAAACAATGGGCAGAGTTTCTTTCGCCCTATGCCCCTGCTACCTAGCAGTAAAATAGGTACCTGGGTGTTAGTCAGCTGTCACGGGCTGCTTCCTGGGGGTGGAGACCTGGTCGAGGACCGGGCCGCGGGGACACTAAAAAGCCCCGAAATCATCTCAAGAAGATAACCATAGTAGTCCTTTTTGCGAGTTCCAGTTAAGGATTCAAACAGCATCTCTCTCAGTTTGGAGACGACTTATAAAGTGGACACGAGCGGGGGAGCATCCCTACAAGCGTGAGACATCAGCTTTATACCGAGCGTCGTGTGGCATCACCTACACAGGACAGTGTTGTACCTGCTGTCATTGGATATGTCACATAGCGCCTACACAACACAGTTTCATCATAAGTTCAGTGAGATTTCTAGAATAGTCCATGTAATACTGAAACGGCTAGTTGTAATATGCCTAACACTGTTGCTCTTATCACTTGCCCAGAAACAAGAACAAAATATTGACCAGACCACACACTAGAAGGTGAAGGGACGACGATGTTTCGGCCCGTCCTGCACCATTCTCAACTTGACATTCTCACAATCGACTTGAGAATGGTCCAGGACGAACCGAAACGTCGTCGTCCCTTCACCTTCTAGTGTGTGGTCTGGTAAACATACTTCAGCCACGTTATTGTGACTCATCGCCTGCACAAGAACAAAATAAAACCCGTGTATTAATAATATATTCAGCATATACCTCTTCAACCAGAGGTTGAGGAGTAAGACAGAAATATGCGAACAAACACCAAGATGAATGTTTCCCACATACTTGTCACACTTTGTCTTGAGGCAGTGATAGCACAATGTATATAGCACGTGTCACATTCGCCACAGTTAGGACTTCTTTGATTTATTTCATTTATAAATATGACATAAGATTCCCCATCATTAACACTTCATAAACCTTACAAGATGGAATAGGTAATCAGGTTCATGACCTAAATACTGACATCTTACGCGCTTACGCTTGACTGCCGTTTGAAAGTACCAACAGCCAAATAAATCACGGCAGTAAGTGCGTCGGAAGCATACCTGCTTGGTGGGGTTCTGCGAGAAGTTCTACTCCTCTTCTACTCTACTCCTCTACTCCCCAGTAGAAGTTCTACTTCTACTCTGAATTGTAGGAGGCTGTTTCACCAGGCTGTCACCAGTGTCACCAAGGGTTCACCAGGCTGTTGCTTGGAGCGGCCCACAGGCCCACATATCCAGCATAGCCTGGTTGGTCCGGCACTCTTTGAAGAAAACTCTAGTTTTCTCTTGAAGATGTCCACGGTTGTTCCCGCAATATTTTTTTATACTCTCTGGGAGAATGTTGACCAACTGTGAACCTGTGATGTTTATACAGTTCTGATGTATAATGTTCTCTGTGCCTATGGCACCTCTGCTCTTCACGGGTTCTATTTTGCCACATACATGTGTTTCCGACGCACTATATACATACAATACTGAACATGCAGGCGTTCTCAGCATCAACACCGCGTGCGTCACGGTTTGAAGAACATGTCCGGTTTTAATAAATATTTGACTTTCACGTGGATTTTATGATAAAATTAGGAAATGATCACTTATTTAGCTAAAACAGTCTCCGTGGTGTAGTGGTAAGACACTCGCCTGGCGTTCCGCGAGCGCTATGTCATGGGTTCGTATCCTGGCCGGGGAGGATTTACTGGGCGCAATTCCTTAACTGTAGCCTCTGTTTAACGCAACAGTAAAATGTGTACTTGGATGAAAAAACGATTCTTCGCGGCTGGGGATCGTATTCCAGGGACCTGCCCGAAACGCTACGCGTACTAGTGGCTGTACAAGAATGTAACAACTCTTGTATATATCTCAAAAAAAAAAAAAAAAAAAAAAAAAAAAAAATATCTGTGGCAGAATTTAGATGCAGTATGAATGGTTGGTCCGCATTACCTTGTTCTTTCAATGCTTGCCATGTTATGAAATCTGTATCTATAGAATAGAATGCCTGTCTATCCAAAGATGACAGGCCAGACAGTCGAGGCTACCTTGAGGTTATCTTGAAGTGTTTCCGGGGCTTAGCATCCCCGCGGCCCGGTCGTCGACCAGGCCTCCTGGTTGCTGGACTGGTCAACCAGGCTGATGGACGCGGCTGTTCGCAGCCTGACGTATGAATCACAGCCTGGTTGATCAGTTATCCTTTGGAGGTGCTTATCCAGTTCTCTCTTGAACACTGTGAGGGGTCGGCCAGTTATGCCCTTTATGTGTAGTGGAAGCGTGTTGAACAGTCTCGGCCCCTGATGTTGAGGCTAGCCTCAGTAAATTATACAAGATTGCTCGTATATATGTGTAGTGCCATGGGGGGGGGGGGTCGGGGCCGGTCTCCATTACCCCCCCCCCCACCTGACCTTGGGGAAGCGTCAGCCCCTATGCACCTCTTACAGGAAGTCGGTGAATATGAAATATCTACCTGGAATCCGTAGACGTTAGGATTAGTTTATACAGTATTCAAATATTGTCATGCAAAATGGACCCATTGAAAAGCAGAGGTGCAAAGAGGTACGTTTAGGGAGAACTGAGTCAACATCAAGTGCCCAAGACTTTTCAACACACTCCAGCTACAGATAAGACACATAACTGGCCGGCCTCTCACAGTGTCCAAGAGAAAACTCGATAAACACCACCAAAGAATACCTGATCAATATAACCGCCACCAAGATAATGTTATTTAAACAAGACTAACACCAGTGCGCTAAAACAAAGTGGAAAAGAACCTGGAGAAAAGCAAGAAAGCCCACCTCCATTTAAAACTTTGACCCAAATATCACGGTAACGAAGTTATAGCGAATAACCGAACTCGATTACCGGCTCACTATAGCCCGTGCTACATGGACATTTCGTTCTGAGTAGCTAAATCTATAAAACAACAACCTGATCAACCAGGCTGAGATTCATGCATCAGGCTACGAGCAGCCGTGTCCAACAGTCTGGTTGACCAGACGACTAACCAGACGTTACCTTGCGGTCACAGGTCGGGTACGGGGCCTATGATCCCCGCAAACACCACAAGGTAGACAAGGTAGGTAGACCCTCACCACCTCTCTCCCTCACTACTACACTGACAATCCCTGCCCATTAACACCACGCAAATCCTTTAAGGGATTCCTTCTTTTGTGAACTCCGGAGCCACACAGCCACTGTCATTGTGGACTCATCACAAACTGTGACTCTCGCAACACATCAAAATGCACGACACATTTTCGACAATACAACACTTACCTGCTGGATACCTGCTTGATGGGGTTCTGGGCGTTCTTCTACTGTATTTGATCACTTATACAAGTAAACAATAGGTAGGAGGTAAACAGTGTATCACAATAAGGGGAGGTTGTGGGCCGGGAGCCAGAGTATAGAGCCCGGTGTGAGTGCCAAGTGACGACCACGACGACGCTGTGTTGGCACACCTTCAACCTTTCACCAGCACATGCTGTCATTACTACACTCATAGCCACCACCACCACATTACACACATCTCTTATCTTTTAACATCACTGAAGACGAGAACCGCACCATTATCCACACAACCCATATTATACACGAGAACCGCGCCACTATCCACACAACCCATATTATACATCATGTTGAATGTCATCATTCGTAATGATACACTGCACCGTGAGGAGAGAGAGAGAGAAGTTTTTGCCAACCTTACCTTGAGGTGTTTCCGGGGCATAACGTCCCCGCGGCCCGGTTTCGACCAGGCCTCCTCGTTGCTAGACTGGTCAACCAGGCTGTTGGACGCGGCTGCTCGCAGCCTGACGTATGAATCACAGCCTGGTTGATCAGTTATCCTTTGGAGGGGCTTATCGAGTTCTCTCTTGAACACTGTGAGGGATGTCCCTTATGTGTAGTGGAAGCGTGTTGAACAGTCTCGGGCCTCTGATGTTGATAAGAGTTCTCTCTCAGAGTACCTATTGCACGAGGGTACTTCTGCACATCCTGCCATGCCTTATGGTCTCATGTGATGTTATTTATGCGTGCAGGTTTGGGACCAGCCCATCAAGGCCAAGGTATTTAAATATGTTTACGTGGTCAAGCTGGGAGCCATCATTCAGTTGCATCTGGCAAACAATAACTCCCTGCCTGGGTGGACACCTACTTAATATCTGTTTTCTCTACTGAGATGACTAAACCTAGGTCCTGACATGAGCCTAATACAGAGTTAAGTGTGTTATGCATATTAGCATAACCAGTGATATGTACCATTATATCATCTGCATAGCTAATGATGTGCACGTTGGGTTTACTAGGCACAGTTTAATAGCGCATTAAATATGGCAGGGCTGAGGACACCTCCCTGTGGGGTGCCTAGTTCAAAGTCTCGTCACACTCCTATACCCCTGGAACAATACAGATGGCTTCCTGTTGGATACGTAATCTCTAATCTAACAAAAAAGCTAACCACCCATATTTATTCTCGAAAGCTCACTGAAAGTGTCATGTTGGTTTGCAATGTCAAACGCAAACTTGAGATCTGGGAAGGTGGAACATGACTTCAGTGTGAAGGGTATAAATGGTGGTAATGCAATGATGCACACTCCTTTCATGCATGAAGCCATACATCTCGGGGGATAACAATGTTATTCTATGGAGGAGACGGTTTAGGGCCACTCTGTCGAATATTTTCCAAAGGCAGCATTGGGAAATTGGGCAGAAAGCATTCTCTTGATAAGGCTGCTGGTCCTTCATTACATATTGGAACTTTGGAGCAAATAGTATTTATAAAGTACTATCATTTCAGGAGGAAGGGTTGTCTTGAAGATACTACCTAGCTCAGCACAGCAACACCCACCCGACGTCTAAGTCTCTGAATAACGATGTCTCAATACCGGGTCTCAACTTTGCGGGCGGGAAAAAAGGAGAGAGGAATCAACAGTATAACAACATGTATTTTCCTAAAGAGAACATGTTTATAAAAAAGATAAATAATCGATAAACAAATCCAAGTGAATTTTGACGAAATGCAAGAGCTTACCATTAGCTGATCCCTGTTTCAAATATCTCTGTTTAGTTCAAGAGGGAAACATTTTATCAAGAGGGGAAGCAAGTTATCGTCAGTTTACCAGTTGTGGTTCCGGGAATCGGGGCCCCACGTAGCCCCAGGGTGTGACTACCCCTCGTGGTTGCCAGCCTGATCAACAAGACTGTTGCCAACGTATTTGCGACTCTCAGACCGACGTAGACGCTAAGAACATTTTCAACAAAGACAAATACAAAGTATAACATAATTCGAGTGCAATGAGGTTGGCACCAATTAGAGAGTCACTATGTGTTGGAGAGATTGGTCTCCGGTTTGGACGGTTCTCTGGGAGAACAGTCGGTTGGTTTTGGTTGGTCTCTGGGAGGACGGTTCCTGCCAACTCAGGACCCGTGTTGCTGCTGACCTCTCACACCCTAAGCCAAGTGCACTCCCACAACTCTCGCTCCCCCTCAAGGTAACCCACCTACACTACTGTGTCAATTTAATAGATAAAACCGTCGGTAAGAATACAGTATCGGTTCATCTTAATACATTTCGTCACACAACGTACCTGTACGTTACAGGAAAAGAGAGATATAAACAAGTGATGTGCATAGATCACTTCTACTCGCCCACTACAACAGCAGTCGCCCCTTCTCTCCAGCCTCTCTGGACTCGTCAACACCTCCTCATCACTACCCCCCCCCCACTCACGAAACACAACCACCCTCATCAACAAACGAAAGTTTTTCCCAATTTGCAATATATACTTGGAAGGGCCCTATATATTGGCTATTCAAGGGGCCTGGCCGCTGAGTGGACAGTGCTCGGTATTCGTAATCCTAAGGTTCCGGGTTCGATCCCCGCTAGAGGCGGAAAGAAATGGGCAGAGTTTCTTTCACTCTGATACGCCTCTTCACCTAGAAGTAAATAGGTACCAGGGAGTTAGACAGCAGTTATAGGCTGCTTCCTGTGTGTGTGTGAAAAAATAGTAACAGTTATTGACAAGTTGAGAGGCGGACCGAAAGAGCAGAGCTCAACCCCCCATAAGCACAACTAGGTGAATACACACACACACACTATGGGGGAGGACTGGGCGTGTCTCCCAGTCTAGTTAGTGTCTAGTTACCCAGCCAGCCAGCCATCCATCTACATACATATCTATCCATCCATCTATTCATCCAATTTCCATCTATTCATCGTCTAGTCATCTATCCATCCCTCTACTCATCTTCCCATCCATACATCCATCTATCTATCTATCCATTGTCCTCCACCATACACTCCTCCTGCCCCTTCCCCATCCCTCGTCCTCCACACTAACACATCAGTAGCATAGGTTCAGGGATGGCAAATTATGCCTCACAGGATTAATTGAATTTTATGACCAGGCAAGAGAGAGGTGGGCAGACTGCATATTTTTGGATTGCCAGAAAGCCTTTGACACAGTACCACATAAGAGACTAGTGCAAAAGCTGGAGATGCAGGCAGGAGTGCAAGGAAAGGTACTCCACTAGATAAAGGCGTACCTAAGCAAAATAAGAGCGAGTCACTGTGAGAGGTGAGGTCTCGGATTGGCGAGGCGTCACCAGTGGAGCCCCACAGGGATCAGTCCTTGGACCTCTACTGTTTCTGATACTGTATATGTAATGATCTCCCAGAGGTAATAGAATCGTTCCTCTCCATGTTTGCTGGTGATGCAAAATTACTGGACCTATACTGTTTCTGATACTGTACATGTAAATGATCTCCCAGAGGTAATAGAATCGTTCCTATCCATGTTTGCTGGTGATGCAAAAATTACTGGACCTATACTGTTTCTGATACTGTATATGTAAATGATCTCCCAGAGGTAATAGAATCGTTCCTCTCCATGTTTGCTGGTGATGCAAAAATTATGAGGAGGATTAAGACAGAAGAAGATAGTACAAGGTTACAAGATGACCTAGACAAACTGAAGGAATTGGCCATCAAATGGCTACTAAAGTTCAATCCAAGTAAATGTAAGGTAATGAAACTAGGAGGAGGAAATAGGCTAGACACTGGATACCGAATGGGAGAGGAAGTCCTTCACGAAACGGACAGACAGATCTAGGCGTTAATATCACGCCAAATCTGTCTCCCGAAGTCCACATAAAAAAAATAACATCGGCGGTGTATGCGAGGCTGGTTAACATTAGAACTGCCTTCAGAAACCTGTGTAAGGAATCTTTCATTACCTTGTATACCACGTACATAAAGGCCAGTGATGGAGTATGCGGCCCCAGCATGGAGCCCGTACCTTATACCTGGTTGATGGGGTTCTGGGAGTTCTTCTACTCCCCATGCCTGGCACAAGTACAAGACGAAGCTGGAAAAAGTTCCGAGGTATGCCACTAGTCTAGTCCCAGAACTAAGAGGCATGAATTACGAGGAAAGGCTGAGTGAACTGCGCCTCACGTCGCTGGAAGACAAAAGAGCTCGGGGAGACCTGATTGCCACATACACAATTCTCAAGGGGAACTGACAAGTTAGGCAAGGAAGGATTATTTAACACGGGTGGTACACGCACACGGAAACACGGGTGGAAGCTGAGTACCCAAATGAGTCACAGAGATGTTAGAAAGAACGTTTTCAGTGTCAGTAGTTAGTAAATGGAACGCACTAGGAAGTGATGTGGTGGAGGCTTCTTCACTCTTGAGGTTATATTGAGATGATTTCGGGGCTTAGCGTCCCCGCGGCCCGGTCCTCGACCAGGCCTCCTTTTTGTTACACTCAGGAAGCAACCTGTAGCAGCTGTCTAACTCCCAGGCACCTATTTAACTGCTAGGTAACAGGTGCATCAGGGTGAAAGAAACTGCCCATTTGTTTCCGCCTTCGCCGGGGATCGAACCCGGAACCTCAGGACTACGAATCCGAAGCGCTGTCCACTCAGCTGTCAGGCCGGTCGGCCGAGCGAACAGCACACTGGACTTGTGATCCTGTGGTCCCGGGTTCGATCCCAGGCGCCGGCGAGAAACAATGGGCAGTGTTTCTTTCACCCTATGCCCCTGTTACCTAGCAGTAAAATAGGTACCTGGGTGTTAGTCAGCTGTCACGGGCTGCTTCCTGGGGGTAGAGGCCTGGTTGAGGACCGGGCCGCGGGGACACTAAAGCCCCGAAATCATCAAGATAACCTCAGAGGGCCCCTACTCCATACACAGTTTCAACTGTATATATGATAGAGCTCGAGACGCTCAGGAATCTGAACACCAGTAGATTGATGGTTGAGAGGCGGGAACAAAGAGCCAAAGCTCCATCCCGCAAGCACAAAAGGTGAGTACATTTACCGCTCCCGTCCCTGCCCCCTTCCCTCGTCCTCCCACACCAACCTCTTTCCTGCTCCCAGGTTTCCCTCCTCCTCCTCCTCCCCACCGGCTAAGCCCCTCTTCCCTTTTATAAAATATAATATTAAGGAGCACCTAAACTACTGTGTGTTTAAGGTAATATTTTTCTGGTGAAAAGTATTCGTTCCTCCCCACCAATATGTCACATTTGACCAGAACTGAATCCGTGACAATTGGAATGAATGGGGGAGGGGGTATTTATTAATGATTAAATTAGTTAACTTGTTCATACCCTGACCTGCCTCTATCCTGCTCGATCCGTCCCGGACCCCCTTGGGCCAGATTCACAAAGCTATTAACGCCAGCACTTACGAACGTGTACATCCTTCCTCAATCTTTGGCGGCTTTGTTTACAATCATTAAACAGTTACTGAGCCCCGAAGCACCAGGAGGCTGTTTATAACAATAACAACAGTTGATTGGCAAGTTTTCCTGCTTGTAAACTGTTTAATAAATGTAACCAAAGCCGTCAAAGACTGAGGAAGGATGTATAAGTTCGTAAGTAACTTCGTGAATCTGGCCCCAGTCCATTTCCCCTTCAAACCACAACGCTGTAAATGCTTCACCCACGTAATACAAATATTTGCCAACACAACCTAACCAATGCCTAAATATGCATAGTATGCTAATATATAACTTTTAGTTTATATTTGAGAAAATTCCTATTTTGATTGAATAGCATGTTAATATTGATGAATGCGTCATTGGGGGTCGACCACTGGATGGAATGGACTTGGTCCGAGTTGGTATACTTGGTTAATGGTAATGAAAGTATTCATACCAATAACACGAGTCCTAACAGTGCTGTATTAACCACGATGATTAAACCCAATAATTGCAAAGAAATATACCAACAAATGTAGTTAAATCAAGTTAAATACCAAATTTTGACAGTTTGTGTGTTGTGAAAACAGCAAGGCCTATATGCTAGTGGAGTATATCAATATATGGCAACTTTGAAATGTCCGCTAGCCATTTATGAAGCAATACATTCGAGTTGTACCCTTTTCTTTTCATTTTTTAAGAAACATTCAATTAAAAAAAAGGTTCCCACGCAAAGTATTCTAATCTATAGGCTACCACGAAAATGCATAGTCTGAAGTCATCGTACCCCAGCACCCTTCCCCCCCCCAACCTTCCATTCACAGGACTGTCTAATTTCCTCTCAAAACTGCCAGCAAGAGACAACGTTATTCAGTAACAAGAATCGTTATTTAATATCGTACAAGTCGCCAGCTTCAGTGTAAGCTAAATAAACTTAGACGTCAAGTAAACGCACGAGGCATTCCTCAGGGATACCTAATGAAATGTAAATACCCTAGTATAATTTAGCCCTCCAAGTTCTGAAGGTACATACCTATGTATCAAATGAATCAAGTCCCAAGAACAGAACCGGGCCGGGCTTGGGGAGTAGAACAACCCCCAGAACCCCATCAACCAGGTATCAAGCAGAACACCCAGAAATCCCCAAACACTGGCGTGTTATTCACCAAAATGAGAGCAGAACACGTTGAGTGGCGAGCGACGCCTACCTAGGCTAGGAGAGGACGCACTTCCTGTGATAACCAGGCCCTCGTAATCATCCCCCACACTGCCATTGCGCGCGCGCCAACGCCAACCACCTACCTCTTGTTGGTTCCTGGCATCAGTGTTCCCCGCGGCCCGGTCTCTCACCAGGCCTCTTGGTTGATAGTCTGGTCAACCAGGCTGCTGCACGCGGGTGCTCACAGCCTGATGCCTGCATCACAGCCCGGTTGATCAAGGAGGGCTTTACCATGTTCTCTCCTTAAAACAGTGAGAGGTCGGACAGTTATGCCCATTATTGGTGGAGGGAGTGTCGAAAAGTCTTGGGCATTGGAAGTTGACTGAGTTCTCTCGGAGTACCTATTGCACCAGTTTTTCTATTGGCAATGTTGCAAATTCTCCCACGCCTTCTGGTCTCACGAGGAAGTATTTCCGTGTGCAGATACGGAACCAGCACCTCTTAATATTTCCCAAGTGTAACTTAGTTTGTAT
The DNA here is from genome assembly GCA_020271785.1 of Procambarus virginalis. NCBI lineage: Eukaryota > Metazoa > Arthropoda > Malacostraca > Decapoda > Cambaridae > Procambarus > Procambarus virginalis. The sequence goes on from WNGS01005680.1 coordinate 6,308,189, forward strand.
CTTTCCAGCCTGCACTCAAGGGAACACAGATTTAAACATGAAGCAGTCCCAATAATTTAGATGTTTCATCGAGTGACTTCTAACAGTAAAGGACACAAGGAAGGTAGATAAGCTCTTCCCCACCATATTATTTATTGCAAGAAGTAATTTGTTTTGAAGAAGCATGTCATTAATTTCCAATGTAGATTAATGACACTACCCGCAGAAATCACAAAAAGAGTGATGCACCAAATTAACAAATCTACAAGGGCCGTGATGAGGGTTCGAACCTACGCCCGGGATGATCCCAGACGTGCCTTAGTCTTCTCTTTACCATGTCGTGGCATAGTCGATTAAGGTGCGTCTAAGATCATCCCAGGCGTAAGTTCGAACCCTCATATACGGCCCTTGTGGATTTGTTCATGAGAAAAAATAATCTTTCTAAGGCCATAAGAAATGGTGTTCAATGGCATGGACATCTCCTCTGTTGTTCCATGTCATGTGTTTAACCTAATAGAAATCATCTCTGATATCTCTTAAATGACGACAAAAACTAGATAGAGAAATAGAAACGACTGAACTAAAACTAAGAATCATACAAAATCCAGGAGAGACAAAGCAAGGAGAGAATACAAGGCACAGTTTCGTATCATCCTTTGCAGATGACACACAAATCAGCATGAAAATTACGTCTGGTGAAGACATTGAAAAACTACAAGCAGATATTTATAAAGTTTTCGACAGGGCAGCAGAAAATAAAATGATGTTTAACAGCGATAAATTCCAGGTACTCAGATACGGTAAAAATGAGAACCTTAAACATAATACAGGGTACAAAACGCAATCAAATTTGCCCATAGTAGGAAAGCAACATGTAAAGGATGTGGGAAAAATGTTGTCTGACGACCTAACGTTTAGGGATAAATAAATGAACACTGTATAAACATCAGAGGTCCGCGGTTGTTCAACGTCCTACCAGCGTCTATCTGAAATATTGCCGGAACAACCGTGGACATCTTCAAGATAAAACTAGACTTTTCTAGAAAAAGTGCCGCACCAACCGGGCTGTGGTGAGTATGTGGGCCTGAGGGCCGCTCCAAGCAACAGCCTGGTGGACCAAACTCTCATAAATCAAGCCTGGCCTCGGGCCGGGCTTGGGGAGTAGAACTTCCAGAACCCCATCAAGCAGGTATCAAGCAGATATCGTTGTGTCCTGTTTGACAGAAAACTGAGTATACAGCGTCCCACTTTACCGGTTATTCCCACTGAGCTCATTGTGTGTGCTATCACTTCATGGTCACATTTATCGAATGCATTTGCAAAGTCCGTGTAAACCACATCTGCATTCTTTTTCTTCTTCTAATGCCTCAGTGACTTTGTCGTAGTGGTCAAGTAGCTGTGAGAGGCACGATCTTCCCGCTCTAAATCCATGTTGGTATGGGTTGTGAAGGTCATTGGTCTCCATGAAACTAGTGACCTCACTCCTGATCACTCTCTCAAACACTTTTGTTGTGTGGAACGTTAGTTCAACTGGTCTAGAATTCTTTGCCAATGTTTTGCTCCCTCCCTTTTGTAGAGGGGCTATGTCTGCTGATCTAAGCGCATCTGGTATCTCCCCCGTGTCCAAGCTCTTCCTCCACACTATACTGAGTGCCTGCGCTACTAGCACCTTGCATTTCTTTATAAAAATTGCATTCCATGAGTCTGGCCCCGGGGCTGAATGCATGGGCATGTTTTCAATTTCTCTCTCAAATCTCTCACGCTCGTGTTGATATCAGTTATATTTACAGGGGTTTGGATATCACGCATAAAGAAGTTGTCCGGATCTTCCACTTTCATGTTGTTTATTGTAGTGCTAAACATGTCCTCATGCTGTTTTTTTAGGATTTCACTAATTTGGCAACCTCAGTGTATGAACCTTTACTCGTACGAATAGGTCCAATACTGGCAGTGGTTTTTGCTTTCGCATATGTTAAGAAATATTTTTTTCTTTATTTCTTGAATTGCTTTCTGTTCTAGTTGCCTTTCTTCAATCTGATATTAGTGATTCAGTACACATAGAAATCACAATAGCGTGATGCATCAAAACTCGGTGTGAAGTCAGTGGAATTCCCGGTTGCAATTCTTTTGACCATGTCGTGACCAAGTCGACTAAGGCAACGTCTGGGATCATCCCGGGCTTAAGTTCGAACCCTCATCACGGCCCTTGTGGATTTGTTCATTTAGTGTTTCAGTTTCTGCTCGATTTCTTCTATCTCCCTGTTTAAATTATTCCTTCTTAGTTGGAAAGTCGTGTCTGCTTAAGCATTTCCGTTATTTTGTCTTTTTATAGTGCCGTCTGCGTTCTGTCTACGTTGGACCTATTTCTGGCTTTCCTCAAAGGAACATGTTTCAGACTTATGCTTCCGAAGTCAGTTTTTCTATTCCTTCTGTAGGATTTTTATTACTTAAAACAGTTTCCCATGGAATATTTGTAAGTTCCCTGTTTACTGCCTCTCAAGTCTATCCTTTTATTATTAATATTGCATTTACTGAATAACCCCTCTCGCTTGATCATTATTTAAGGCCTATTCTGAGTATTGATGGTACTTTGCACTTCAATGAGCTTGTAATCTAAGTATGTGGTATCTGAGATCGTAAAGTCTCTAATTATGTCTTCATTGTTGGTGAAGACGAAATCTAGAATATTTTCGTTCCTACTTTACATCTGCTGGTTGAGTGAAAATTGGTCACAGAATCTAAGCAGTTCTCTAATCTGTGGTCGGTATGTCCCGATAGATTTCCTGGTACTGTATAATATTATTGTTTGTTATTCTCCATCTTAGACTAGGCAAGTTGAAGTCACCTTGGAACATAATATCAGGTATCGGGCTCGCCAAATTATCAAGGCTATTCTCTATTTTGTTTATCTGTTCTGTGAATTCCTCGGCCGTTGCATCTGGGGGTTTGTATATTAGAATAATAACTAAGTTTATTTTCTCTATATTTACTCCCAGTACCTCAACCACCTCATTTGTAACGTTAAGGAGCTCCGAGCATACAAGGTCTTCCCCTA
>WNGS01005680.1:6312190-6377373 GCA_020271785.1 Procambarus virginalis
TTTTTGTCTATATCTGATATGAGAATAAGAATGCGGTATTTGGAGCTTTTACGAAAACCCATGAATGGGAATTCTTGGACAGTGAGACTGGATACCAGATATAATCTATACAGGTGTGATAGGGTAAATAGGTCACATGGAGGAGTGGGTATAATATATGTCAATCAGGTCTTTCAATGGGCCACAGAAAATACATACTTAATGAACAGACGTTCCAGCTACTGCGCTATGGAAAAAAAGTCAATATCAAAACGCAAACTACATATAACAATCAAATCACACTCTTGAAGAAATAAAGAATATACAAGATTTGGGAGTAATCATGACGGAAGACCTTATCTTTAAAGAACACAGTAAAGTAGCCGTCACAACTGCAAGAAAATGACAAGTTGAAATACAAGAACCTTTCGCACTAGAGATGCTATACCATTGATGATACTTTGCAAGACGCTAGTGCTCTCTAGAGTGGAGTACTGCTGCACAATGACAGCCCGTTTCAAAGCCGGAGAAATTGTTTACCTGGAGAGCGTGCAGAGATCCTTTACGGCTAGAACACATTTCGTAAAGCATCTAAACTATTGGGAGTGATTAAGATGCTCAAATATGTATTCTCTGGAGCGCAGACGAGAGATACATAATAATTTACACGTGGAAAATAGTAGAGGGGCTGGTCCCAAACCCGCACACAGATATAACACCACACGAGACCAGAAGACATGGCAGGATGTGCAGAATACCCCCGTTGAAAAGCAGAGGTGCAACAGGTACCCTGAGAGAGAACTATCAACATCAGAGGGCCCGAGACTGTTCAAAACGCTTCCACTACACATAAGGGGCATAACTGGCCGACCCTCACAGTGTTTGAGAGAACTTTATAAACACCGTCAAAGGATACCTGATCAACCAGGCTGTGACACGTACGTCAGGCTGCGAGCAGCCGCGTCCAACAGAATGGTTGCCCAGTCAAGCGACAAGGCCGCCTGGGTGATGACCGGGCCGCGATGACGCTAAGCCCCGAAACCAACTTAAAGTATACTCAAGGTAAGGTATGGCACCCATGGATAATTTTTTGGACATGTTACGAGTACTGATGTTACGTGAAGCATACCTGGAGAGGGTTTCAGGAGTTCTTCTACTCCCTTTGCCCGCCCTGAGGCCAGGCTCGACTTGTGACAATTGGCAGTTGCTTGGAGCAGCCCGCAGGCCCAGAAGTCCACTACAGCCTGGTTGGTCCGGCACATCTTGCAAATGTCAGTTTGCATTTCAATGAGCTTGCAACCTGAGTGTGTGGTATCTGAGGTTGTAATGTCCCTGATTATTTTATTTTATTTTGAAGATCAGAACTAGAGTATTTTCGTTTCTAGTTGACTCTTTATCTGCCCGATGAGTGAAGATTTGTCTCAGAATCTGTGTGATTGAGCTACAGGCTGACCTCACCTTGTAGCCTGTTTATCACATCTGAATAATTGCACTCTGGTATCCATATTTCCCCACTAGGGGAAGCCGGTCAGCCGAGCGGACAGCACGCTGGACTTGTGATCCTGTGGTCCTGGGTTCGATCCCAGGCGCCGGCGAGAAACAATGGGCAGAGTTTCTTTCGCCCTATGCCTTTGCTACCTAGCAGTAAAATAGGTACCTGGGTGTTAGTCAGCTGTCACGGGCTGCTTCCTGGGGGTGGAGACCTGGTCGAGGACCGGGCCGCGGGGACACTAAAAAGCCCCGAAATCATCTCAAGAAGATAACCATAGTAGTCCTTTTTGCGAGTTCCAGTTAAGGATTCAAACAGCATCTCTCTCAGTTTGGAGACGACTTATAAAGTGGACACGAGCGGGGGAGCATCCCTACAAGCGTGAGACATCAGCTTTATACCGAGCGTCGTGTGGCATCACCTACACAGGACAGTGTTGTACCTGCTGTCATTGGATATGTCACATAGCGCCTACACAACACAGTTTCTTCATAAGTTCAGTGAGATTTCTAGAATAGTCCATGTAATACTGAAACGGCTAGTTGTAATATGCCTAACACTGTTGCTCTTATCACTTGCCCAGAAACAAGAACAAAATATTGACCAGACCACACACTAGAAGGTGAAGGGACGACGATGTTTCGGCCCGTCCTGCACCATTCTCAACTTGACATTCTCACAATCGACTTGAGAATGGTCCAGGACGAACCGAAACGTCGTCGTCCCTTCACCTTCTAGTGTGTGGTCTGGTAAACATACTTCAGCCACGTTATTGTGACTCATCGCCTGCACAAGAACAAAATAAAACCCGTGTATTAATAATATATTCAGCATATACCTCTTCAACCAGAGGTTGAGGAGTAAGACAGAAATATGCGAACAAACACCAAGATGAATGTTTCCCACATACTTGTCACACTTTGTCTTAGAGGCAGTGATAGCACAATGTATATAGCACGTGTCACATTCGCCACAGTTAGGACTTCTTTGATTTATTTCATTTATAAATATGACATAAGATTCCCCATCATTAACACTTCATAAACCTTACAAGATGGAATAGGTAATCAGGTTCATGACCTAAATACTGACATCTTACGCGCTTACGCTTGACTGCCGTTTGAAAGTACCAACAGCCAAATAAATCACGGCAGTAAGTGCGTCGGAAGCATACCTGCTTGGTGGGGTTCTGCGAGAAGTTCTACTCCTCTTCTACTCTACTCCTCTACTCCCCAGTAGAAGTTCTACTTCTACTCTGAATTGTAGGAGGCTGTTTCACCAGGCTGTCACCAGTGTCACCAAGGGTTCACCAGGCTGTTGCTTGGAGCGGCCCACAGGCCCACATATCCAGCATAGCCTGGTTGGTCCGGCACTCTTTGAAGAAACTCTAGTTTTCTCTTGAAGATGTCCACGGTTGTTCCCGCAATATTTTTTTTATACTCTCTGGGAGAATGTTGACCAACTGTGAACCTGTGATGTTTATACAGTTCTGATGTATAATGTTCTCTGTGCCTATGGCACCTCTGCTCTTCACGGGTTCTATTTTGCCACATGTGTTTCCGACGCACTATATACATACAATACTGACCATGCAGGCGTTCTCAGCATCAACACCGCGTGCGTCACGGTTTGAATAACATGTCCGGTTTTAATAAATATTTGACTTTCACGTGGATTTTATGATAAAATTAGGAAATGATCACTTATTTAGCTAAAATTATCAGTGGCAGAATTTAGATGCAGTATAAATGGTTGGTCCGCATTACCTTGTTCTTTCAATGCTTGCCATGTTATGAAATCTGTATCTATAGAATAGAATGCCTGTCTATCCAAAGATGACAGGCCAGACGGCCGAGGCTACCTTGAGGTTATCTTGAAGTGTTTCCGGGGCTTAGCATCCCCGCGGCCCGGTCGTCGACCAGGCCTCCTGGTTGCTGGACTGGTCAACCAGGCTGATGGACGCGGCTGTTCGCAGCCTGACGTATGAATCACAGCCTGGTTGATCAGTTATCCTTTGGAGGTGCTTATCCAGTTCTCTCTTGAACACTGTGAGGGGTCGGCCAGTTATGCCCTTTATGTGTAGTGGAAGCGTGTTGAACAGTCTCGGGCCCCTGATGTTGAGGCTAGCCTCAGTAAATTATACAAGATTGCTCGTATATATATGTAGTGCCATGGGGGGGGGGGTCGGGCCCGGTCTCCATTACCCCCCCCCCCACTTGACCTTGGGGAAGCGTCAGCCCCTATGCACCTCTTACAGGAAGTCGGTGAATATGAAATATCTACCTGGAATCCGTAGACGTTAGGATTAGTTTATACAGTATTCAAATATTGTCATGCAAAATGGACCCATTGAAAAGCAGAGGTGCAAAGAGGTACGTTTAGGGAGAACTGAGTCAACATCAAGTGCCCAAGACTTTTCAACGCTCTCCAGCTACAGATAAGACACATAACTGGCCGGCCTCTCACAGTGTCCAAGAGAAAACTCGATAAACACCACCAAAGAATACCTGATCAATATAACCGCCACCAAGATAATGTTATTTAAACAAGACTAACACCAGTGCGCTAAAACAAAGTGGAAAAGAACCAGGAGAAAAGCAAGAAAGCCCACCTCCATTTAAAACTTTGACCCAAATATCACGGTAACAAGGTTATAGCGAATAACCGAACTCTATTACCGGCTCACTATAGCCCGTGCTACATGGACATTTCGTTCCGAGTAGCTAAATCTATAAAACAACAACCTGATCAACCAAGCTGAGATTCATGCATCAGGCTACGAGCAGCCGTGTCCAATAGTCTGGTTGACCAGACGACTAACCAGACGTTACCTTGCGGTCACAGGTCGGGTACGGGGCCTATGATCCCCGCAAACACCACAAGGTAGACAAGGTAGGTAGACCCTCACCACCTCTCTCCCTCACTACTACACTGACAATACCTGCCCATTAACACCACGCAAATCCTTTAAGGGATTCCTTCTTTTGTGAACTCCGGAGCCACACAGCCACTGTCATTGTGGACTCATCACAAACTCTGACTCTCGCAACACATCAAAATGCACGACACATTTTCGACAATACAACACTTACCTGCTGGATACCTGCTTGATGGGGTTCTGGGCGTTCTTCTACTGTATTTGATCACTTATACAAGTAAACAATAGGTAGGAGGTAAACAGTGTATCACAATAAGGGGAGGTTGTGGGCCGGGAGACAGAGTATAGAGCCCGGTGTGAGTGCCAAGTGACGACCACGACGACGCTGTGTTGGCACACCTTCAACCTTTCACCAGCACATGCTGTCATTACTACACTCATAGCCACCACCACCACATTACACACATCTCTTATCTTTTAACATCACTGAAGACGAGAACCGCGCCATTATCCACACAACCCATATTATACACGAGAACCGCGCCACTATCCACACAACCCATATTATACACGAGAACCGCGCCACTATCCACACAACCCATATTATACACGAGAACCGCGCCACTATCCACACAACCCATATTATACATCATGTTGAATGTCATCATTCGTAATGATACACTGCACCGTGAGGAGAGAGAGAGAGAAGTTTTTGCCAACCTTACCTTGAGGTGTTTCCGGGGCATAACGTCCCCGCGGCCCGGTTTCGACCAGGCCTCCTCGTTGCTAGACTGGTCAACCAGGCTGTTGGACGCGGCTGCTCGCAGCCTGACGTATGAATCACAGCCTGGTTGATCAGTTATCCTTTGGAGGGGCTTATCGAGTTCTCTCTTGAACACTGTGAGGGATGTCCCTTATGTGTAGTGGAAGCGTGTTGAACAGTCTCGGGCCTCTGATGTTGATAAGTTCTCTCTCAGAGTACCTATTGCACGAGGGTACTTCTGCACATCCTGCCATGCCTTATGGTCTCATGTGATGTTATTTATGCGTGCAGGTTTGGGACCAGCCCATCAAGGCCAAGGTATTTAAATATGTTTACGTGGTCAAGCTGGGAGCCATCATTCAGTTGCATCTGGCAAACAATAACTCCCTGCCTGGGTGGACACCTACTTAATATCTGTTTTCTCTACTGAGATGACTAAACCTAGGTCCTGACATGAGCCTAATACAGAGTTAAGTGTGTTATGCATATTAGCATAACCAGTGATATGTACCATTATATCATCTGCATAGCTAATGATGTGCACGTTGGGTTTACTAGGCACAGTTTAATAGCGCATTAAATATGGCAGGGCTGAGGACACCTCCCTGTGGGGTGCCTAGTTCAAAGTCTCGTCACACTCCTATACCCCTGGAACAATACAGATGGCTTCCTGTTGGATACGTAATCTCTAATCTAACAAAAAAGCTAACCACCCATATTTATTCTCAAAAGCTCACTGAAAGTGTCATGTTGGTTTGCAATGTCAAACGCAAACTTGAGATCTGGGAAGGTGGAACATGACTTCAGTGTGAAGGGTATAAATGGTGGTAATGCAATGATGCACACTCCTTTCATGCATGAAGCCATACATCTCGGGGGATAACAATGTTATTCTATGGAGGAGACGGTTTAGGGCCACTCTGTCGAATATTTTCCAAAGGCAGCATTGGGAAATTGGGCAGAAAGCATTCTCTTGATAAGGCTGCTGGTCCTTCATTACATATTGGAACTTTGGAGCAAATAGTATTTATAAAGTACTATCATTTCAGGAGGAAGGGTTGTCTTGAAGATACTACCTAGCTCAGCACAGCAACACCCACCCGACGTCTAAGTCTCTGAATAACGATGTCTCAATACCGGGTCTCAACTTTGCGGGCGGGAAAAAAGGAGAGAGGAATCAACAGTATAACAACATGTATTTTCCTAAAGAGAACATGTTTATAAAAATAGATAAATAATCGATAAACAAATCCAAGTGAATTTTGACGAAATGCAAGAGCTTACCATTAGCTGATCCCTGTTTCAAATATCTCTGTTTAGTTCAAGAGGGAAACATTTTATCAAGAGGGGAAGCAAGTTATCGTCAGTTTACCAGTTGTGGTTCCGGGAATCGGGGCCCCACGTAGCCCCAGGGTGTGACTACCCCTCGTGGTTGCCAGCCTGATCAACAAGACTGTTGCCAACGTATTTGCGACTCTCAGACCGACGTAGACGCTAAGAACATTTTCAACAAAGACAAATACAAAGTATAACATAATTCGAGTGCAATGAGGTTGGCACCAATTAGAGAGTCACTGTGTGTTGGAGAGATTGGTCTCCGGTTTGGACGGTTCTCTGGGAGAACAGTCGGTTGGTTTTGGTTGGTCTCTGGGAGGACGGTTCCTGCCAACTCAGGACCCGTGTTGCTGCTGACCTCTCACACCCTAAGCCAAGTGCACTCCCACAACTCTCCGCTCCCCCTCAAGGTAACCCACCTACACTACTGTGTCAATTTAATAGATAAAACCGTCGGTAAGAATACAGTATCGGTTCATCTTAATACATTTCGTCACACAACGTACCTGTACGTTACAGGAAAAGAGAGATATAAACAAGTGATGTGCATAGATCACTTCTACTCGCCCACTACAACAGCAGTCGCCCCTTCTCTCCAGCCTCTCTGGACTCGTCAACACCTCCTCATCACTACCCCCCCCCCCACTCACGAAACACAACCACCCTCATCAACAAACGAAAGTTTTTCCCAATTTGCAATATATACTTGGAAGGGCCCTATATATTGGCTATTCAAGGGGCCTGGCCGCTGAGTGGACAGCGCTCGGTATTCGTAATCCTAAGGTTCCGGGTTCGATCCCCGCTGGAGGCGGAAAGAAATGGGCAGAGTTTCTTTCACTCTGATACGCCTCTTCACCTAGAAGTAAATAGGTACCAGGGAGTTAGACAGCAGTTATAGGCTGCTTCCTGTGTGTGTGAAAAAAATAGTAACAGTTATTGACAAGTTGAGAGGCGGACCGAAAGAGCAGAGCTCAACCCCCCATAAGCACAACTAGGTGAATACACACACACACACACACACTATGGGGGAGGACTGGGCGTGTCTCCCAGTCTAGTTAGTGTCTAGTTACCCAGCCAGCCAGCCATCTACATACATATCTATCCATCCATCTATTCATCCAATTTCCATCTATTCATCGTCTAGTCATCTATCCATCCCTTTACTCATCTTCCCATCCATACATCCATCCATACATCCATCCATCCATCTATCTATCCATCGTCCTCCACCATACACTCCTCCTGCCCCTTCCCCATCCCTCGTCCTCCACACTAACACATCAGTAGCATGGGTTCAGGGATGGCAAATTATGCCTCACAGGATTAATTGAATTTTATGACCAGGCAAGAGAGAGGTGGGCAGACTGCATATTTTTGGATTGCCAGAAAGCCTTTGACACAGTACCACATAAGAGACTAGTGCAAAAGCCGGAGATGCAGGCAGGAGTGCAAGGAAAGGTACTCCACTAGATAAAGGCGTACCTAAGCAAAATAAGAGCGAGTCACTGTGAGAGGTGAGGTCTCGGATTGGCGAGGCGTCACCAGTGGAGCCCCACAGGGATCAGTCCTTGGACCTCTACTGTTTCTGATACTGTATATGTAAATGATCTCCCAGAGGTAATAGAATCGTTCCTATCCATGTTTGCTGGTGATGCAAAAATTACTGGACCTATACTGTTTCTGATACTGTATATGTAAATGATCTCCCAGAGGTAATAGAATCGTTCCTCTCCATGTTTGCTGGTGATGCAAAAATTATGAGGAGGATTAAGACAGAAGAAGATAGTACAAGGTTACAAGATGACCTAGACAAACTGAAGGAATTGGCCATCAAATGGCTACTAAAGTTCAATCCAAGTAAATGTAAGGTAATGAAACTAGGAGGAGGAAATAGGCCAGACACTGGATACCGAATGGGAGAGGAAGTCCTTCACGAAACGGACAGACAGATCTAGGCGTTAATATCACGCCAATCCTGTCTCCCGAAGTCCACATAAAAAAAATAACATCGGCGGTGTATGCGAGGCTGGTTAACATTAGAACTGCCTTCAGAAACCTGTGTAAGGAATCTTTCATTACCTTGTATACCACGTACATAAAGGCCAGTGATGGAGTATGCGGCCCCAGCATGGAGCCCGTACCTTATACCTGGTTGATGGGGTTCTGGGAGTTCTTCTACTCCCCATGCCTGGCACAAGTACAAGACGAAGTTGGAAAAAGTTCCGAGGTATACCACTAGTCTAGTCCCAGAACTAAGAGGCATGAATTACGAGGAAAGGCTGAGTGAACTGCGCCTCACGTCGCTGGAAGACAAAAGAGCTCGGGGAGACCTGATTGCCACATACACAATTCTCAAGGGGAACTGACAAGTTAGGCAAGGAAGGATTATTTAACACGGGTGGTACACGCACACGGAAACACGGGTGGAAGCTGAGTACCCAAATGAGTCACAGAGATGTTAGAAAGAACGTTTTCAGTGTCGGTAGTTAGTAAATGGAACGCACTAGGAAGTGATGTGGTGGAGGCTTCTTCACTCTTGAGGTTATATTGAGATGATTTCGGGGCTTAGCGTCCCCGCGGCCCGGTCCTCGACCAGGCCTCCTTTTTGTTACACTCAGGAAGCAACCTGTAGCATGTCTAACTCCCAGGCACCTATTTAACTGCTAGGTAACAGGTGCATCAGGGTGAAAGAAACTGCCCTTGTTTTTCCGCCTTCGCCGGGATCGAACCCGAACCTCAGGACTACGAATCCGAAGCGCTGTCCACTCAGCTGTCAGGCCGTCGGCCGAGCGAACAGCACACTGGACTTGTGATCCTGTGGTCCCGGGTTCGATCCCAGGCGCCGGCGAGAAACAATGGGCAGTGTTTCTTTCACCCTATGCCCTGTTACCTAGCAGTAAAATAGGTACCTGGGTGTTAGTCAGCTGTCACGGGCTGCTTCCTGGGGGTAGAGGCCTGGTTGAGGACCGGGCCGCGGGACACTAAAGCCCCGAAATCATCAAGATAACCTCAAGAGGGCCCCTACTCCATACACAGTTTCAACTGTATATATGATAGAGCTCGAGACGCTCAGGAATCTGACACCAGTAGATTGATGGTTGAGAGGCGGGAACAAAGAGCCAAAGCNTCATTCACCGACTGCACAGGATCACTTTGTTCCTTCCTCCTTTGCATCTCAGCTTCTGGATTCTTGTGTATCATTTCTGTCCATTTTCCGGAGTGAACCATTGATGGTGTATTCTACCATTGGCTGTCTTGACATTCGAGTAACCCAAGGAAAACTTCTTCATGACAATGTGAGCCAGTGCTTCCATCTTACATGATTCCATTTCCCATTGCGAGGCTCTTGCAGTGGATACCTTTCGGCTGGACTGGTCAAGGTTGGGGGTTCCTCTGTCTTTTCCCCCCAGTTCAGCTGTTGCTTTGGGTGTTGTTCCTAGACAAAAATTTCTGGTTGTATTTGGTTGAGCTTCATGCATGCCTACTCTGCATAACCCTTGGAGTGTACAAATCTCAGCCCTGGTCTCCACCATGTGCAATTTATTATATATATATATATTATATACTAATATATATATATATATATATATATATATATATATATATATATATATATATATATAGGGGGGTACCACCTGGTGCAATTATAGGGACCCACAGCCTCAGAGAAGGGAACACAGAGCATTCAGGGAAAAAACTGCCATTTAACTCTGAATACATGAGGGTGTTCGCTTCTCCTACCACCCATATATATATATATATATTATAAAATATATATAATATATATATATTCCCTCATTCGCTTCTCCTACCACCCATATATATATATATATATATATAATATTATATATATATATATATATTATATATATATATATATATTCCCTCATGTATCAGAGTTAAATGGCAATTTTTCCCTGAATGCTCTGTGTTCCCTTCTCTGAGGCTGTGGGTCCCTATAATTGCACCAGAGGTGGTACCCCCATATATATATATAATATATATATATATTATATTATATTATATGTCGTACCTAGTAGCCAGAACGCACTTTTCGGCCTACTGTGCAAGGCCCGATTTGCCTAATAAGCCAAGTTTTCCTGAATTTATATATTTTCTCTAATTTTTTTCGTATGAAATGATAAAGCTACCCATTTCATTATGTATGAGGTCAATTTTTTTTATTGGAGTTAAAATTAACGTAGATATATGTCCGAACCTAACCAACCCTACCTAACCTAACCTAACCTATCTTTATAGGTTTGGTTAGGTTAGGTAGCCGAAAAAGTTGGGTTAGGTTAGGTAGGTTAGGTTGTCGAAAAACAATTAATTCATGAAAACTTGGCTTATTAGGCAAATCTGGCATTGCATAGTAGGCTGAGAAGTGCGTTCTGGCTACTAGGTACGACATATATATATATATATTATACAGTATATATAATTTTTTTTTTTTTTTGAGATATATACAAGAGTTGTTACATTCTTGTATAGCCACTAGTACGTGTAGCGTTTTGGGCAGGTCCCTGGAATACGACCCCCACGAATAATCGTTTTAACAACCAAGTACACATTTTACTGTTGAGTTAAACAGAGGCTACAGGTGAGGATTTGCGCCCAGTAAATCCTCCCCGGCCAGGATATGAACCCATGACAAAGCGCTCGCGGAACGCCAACCGAGTGTCTTACCACTACAACATGGAGACTGGTATTTTTCAAACAAGATAAAAAATATGAATAAAATTAAAATACTGTAAATACATTAATATGGAATTCTGAAATAACTAATAATTATATTCTTACATTTATATCAGTTCTTGAAATTTGGATATTTACTCTTTGGTTTTATTTTCTGTAGAGCCCCCCCTTCGGGCTGACTGCTAAGGGAAGCCCAGGCAAGGTACTGCTAACCAGTTATCCCAGAGCTATCAAGCAAACTAAAAGCTGAACCCCTGCAATGTGTGCAATTACAGGGATCTAGCGGAGGGCCACCAAAATCATACAAGTGGTTCTACAGCCACACCAGGCAAAACAAAAGAAAAAGAAAACCCCCAAAAAAGCACAACGTCCCCAAGGGAACGTACCCGGCCGCTGTGTGTGCATCAGACGGCTGCACAGTAACTTGCGCCCCGGCCAGCGACGGTACTACCTCCTACCCAAGGTCAAACTGGAGTAAGAATAACCCCAGCTGACCCCAAGGGCTGCCAATCATCGAGCAGCAAAAGAACCACACTGAGGTAGACTCCCGAACAGCCTATGGAAGATAACCCTAAACTGCACGGGCAGTACGTACAGGGCACCTAGGAAAGGCGGCCCAAGGCGCATACAGCCCCAGTGCTCTACTAGTGTTACTCTTGGCTTGCACACCACCACACAGAACAACAACGCTATGAACAGCACTGCTCAAAAGGATGGAGCCAGAGTCGATCGACCGCCCCCAAACACAACAGCCACTGAACTGGGGTTGGATAGCTGGTGCGGGAGGCCTGGGATTCTCACTTAACCCCTCCTGGGGATGGGGGGTGGGGCAGACAGCAGGGTGTCGGCTGTGGTGACATCATGCTTGTTTGCTTGTTTTCTGATTGGGGAATTGTTTGCTCGTTCAGCTTTTGGTTAACAATTTTTCACCAGCTGTAGTTTGTTTTGGGATTCCTACCTTCCTGGGTTCCTGACCTGGTAAATGGCAGATATAGACTGTTTCCAATTACACGGGGGTGTTTATAGGCCATTGCTCCTCGTGCCTTTCTGAAGGGGTCAGATTCTGGTGCCGGTCCCTGTTAGGCCTAGAACTCCATCGATTGAATGTTGCCACGGTCTAATATATACACATAAGCCCAGTATAGGTCAGTCTCGCGCCCAGAAAATGGTGTTTCATTACATTCAACACTTGGTTTTTTCATTGTAAAATTCAGACAAATATAGGTTATCTTGAGATGATTTCGGGGCTTAGTGTCCCCCCGGCCCAGTCCTCGACCAGGCCTCCACCCCCAGGAAGCAGCCCGTGACAGCTGACTAACTCCCAGGTACCTATTTACTGCTAGGTAACAGGGGCATCAGGATGAAAGAAACTGCCAATTGTTTCTCGCCCGCGCCTGGGATAGAACCTGGGACCACAGGATCACACGTGCAGTGTTCTGTCCGCTCAGCCACCGGCTCTCTAGGTGGTCGAAGAAAAAATACTAGACATTGTCGTAATATTTTGAATAAATAGCTTTAAGCTTGATGGTGCCCAATAATTCTTCAAATTTTTATGTATAATCACAAGGTTTATAATTTTAATAGGTACTGATGTAATAGCAAGTTATAAAATATTATTTGGATTCATAAGCAGAACCCAGTTCTCATGCATTTCTATAGTTAAAAACATTTCAGTGATAGCAACATTTACCTACAATGAACCAAAAAATGTTATGTGGCATCAACTGCTCTCTAAGGGTAAAAAAAATGTAAGAGCTGGAGCCTTTTACCCCAAAAAGCAGTACACGAATTGAGTTATGTTTTATAAAGTTCCTTCAACTTGTGATTTTATCATCATTATCCTATTTCCCATTTTCATGGTGTGAATAGACATTCACCTGAAAATACTTGGAAGTAGTTTAGGAAAAAAAGACTAGATTCGAATATTAAGTGACACCTATCCTTCAACAATTCAGTCTATGCTCTATACCATTACAGAGAACTAGTGCCAAATCAGTTTTACCAGATACTAACAAATTGCCTTCCTTAGTAAATATAATAATATTAGACTAAAGTTAGAGTTCCAGGACTAAGCACGTAGAATGACTAGCATATTGATAAATATGGAAAACTTGTTTATCTACAATTTGTTTTAATTGTACCAATAAATGTTAGTTCTTGGAACAGATAATTATGTACAGTGACTATAAATTATCATTGTACTAGACAGGAATTTAATCTTAAAAAAACATGAATTTGGCAAGTAATTATAATTTAGTATAAAATCATTTCAAATATAAGGCTTTTGGTGTTTAAGCTGCATTCCCTAATTTACTTTGAAGTTTCCAAACATTTCTTGGCAAGTGTCTTGCCTTGATTTTTTTTAACCACCCTAGGACAAACTGAATTCATTTTGTCACGTTTGTTGATCTTCCCCTTGATTGTGAATACGTTTCATTTGTTTAATTAGTAATATTTTGTTCAGACAGTTCATAAAATCTAATAATTCTAACAGATTAATTGTTAACCATATGGATCACTTTGGTAGATGTAAACATTGATGTTGATGAGTATTGTATTTGTGTGTGTATATGACATGCTACTATACTCAAACTCATGCTTAGGCATTGTATGAGGAGCATAGAGCCCATATTACTCAGTCTTTTGTCATCATATGTATTATCTACATTTTTGTAATCAATTGAGTGTTTTTAAGTGTATTAATTTAACTTTGTGGGAGATAAACATCAACATTATTTATGGAGATGACTGAGAGGTTTTGTACAGTAATTACTGAATATTTCACAATTATGAACCAAGTACTGTATTCGTAAAGAACAATCTTGTATTTGTATTTTTAGAACTGAAGTGCAAAGTTCCTATGAGTTACTAATTTATAATCACAATTCGTGCTGCAACAGGGAGTTCAGAGCATTATGTTTAGGTTTAAAGGTTCTTTTGGTAATTAATAGCACATCTTGTTAGCTGCATATAAATTGTTAATTTATTAAATAAAAGAACTGATGTAATTTTAAACACTCTAGAAATATTGTATAGATTATGTGACAAATTTCCCATTTGCAGCAGGATGATGATACATACTTTAAGTATACTGTACATGTACTCTACTGTTCAAAGACAATTTCAGTGTTATTTATCAAATAAATTGTTGTGATAGAATATATTATTATTGCAAATACTCATTTTATATTGTACAACAGAGTTTGGCCCACAATGGAATTATTTTTTTTTTGGGGGGGGGGGGGAAGGTAAGATACTGTATTAGTAGCTCCCCGAGATGCCCACCTGGAATCATAGAACCGTAAGTACCAGTGACTCATGAGTGCCTACTGTGGCTTAGAAGCAGACTCTGGTCCCCCTTCAATAGAGGCAAAGATGATCTTGGGAAAACCCTGATCACATACCAGAAGAAAAACCTACTAGAAAGCAAAAGTGCTTCAAAACCAGCAACTGCATGGTCAACATTTGCAACCCTCACTCGAACAATGTAGACACATTAGCTAAGACTACCAGCTTCCCACCAGATGGTAGCCCAGGTCAGCCAAGGCTCCAGCTGACCAACAAAGTCATTCACATATCTGGTGCTGACAGTTCTGGGTACAGTACTAGTTGCACCACCTAGCCCAAATTTTCAGACATGTTGGAGATCCTTAGGACTTCGTTCTTGGAGGGGCATTTGCTTTTGTCTGTTCCTGTTATGTCATATGTTGAGTGCCTTCCTGTTTTATGTGCCCTGATTATTTGTTAACTTTGACTGCATGAAGTCTGGGGTTTTTACACTTAGGTAATTACACACATCTTGGAGACATTCATGTATCAACACGTCAAGCAGGCCACAAGAATGAGGGAAGGGGATGTTCTGTCAGTACTGGATCTATTATTCACCAGGAAAGATGAGGTATTTGACATCCAGTACCTTCCTTCCTTGGGAAAGAGTGATCACGTCCTCTTGGACATTAAATACGCTATGTGATATAGTCTAGTAGACAATGGGGACAGTGAAACGGTTATTAAACTCGATTTCAAGAGAGGACGCTATGGGGGAACTTGGAAATTTTTTCATGGGTATAATTGGACAGACTTGTTGCTAGGCAAGGAAGTAAATGAGATGTATGCCAAATTTTGCACAATATATGATGAAGGCATACAAACATTCATACCAAAACAAACATGCAGACCTAGGAAACAGGGTTGGTTCAACAGAAATTGCGAGAGGGCCTGAGATCAAAACACACAAGCATGGAATCATTATAGAAAGAGACCAAACCCCCAAACATACCAGCAATAAAAAGATTCGAGAAACAACTACATGTCAGTAAGGAGAGAGGCAGAGAGGAACTTTGAGAACGGTTAGTAGACAAATGTAAATCAGATCCTGGCCTTTTCTATAAATTCATTAAAAGCAAGCTGCAGGTAAAGGATAATATTCAGAGATTGAAAATAAGGGACAGATACACGGAAAATGAGAAGGAAATGTGTGAAACATTAAACGAAAAGTTCCAAAGTGTGTTTGTACAAAATGAGATCTTCAAAGAACCAGACAATAAGAATTCCAGAGAACAGCATAGAGCACATGAAGGTGTCTATAGACGAAGTGAAACAAATGCTCCTGGAGCCAAGTAAGAACAAAGCAGTTGGTCCAGATGAAGTTTCACCATTAGTTCTGAGAGAATGTGCATCTGAGCTCAGCATTCCACTTCACCTAATCTTTCTGGCATCCCTGTGTACAGGAGTTGTAGCAGATGTGTGGAAAAAGGCTAACATAGTTCCAAACTACAAAAGTGGCAGCAGGGAAGACCCCCCTCAATTATAGACCTGTCATTGACAAGTGTAATACTGAAATCATTGGAAGAAATAATAAAAATTAAATGGGTAGAACGCCTGGAGAGAAATGATATCAGACAGACAGTATAGTTTCCGATCTGGAAGATCCTGTGTATCGAAATTACTCAGTTTCTAGGATTGAGCCACAGATTTTACAGGAAAGAGATGGCTGGGTTGACTGCATCTATCTGGACCTAAAAAAGGCTTTCAACAGTCCCACATAAGAGGTTGTTCTGGAAACTGGAAAATATTGGAGAGGTGAAAGGTAAGCTTCTAACATGGATGAAAAATTATCTGGCTGATAAAAAAGTGAGGGCAGTAATCAGAGGCAATGTATCAGACTGGAGAAATGTCAAGTGGAGTACCACAGGGTTCAGTTCTTGCACCAGTGATGTTCATTGTCTACATAAATGATCTAACAGTTGGTATACAGAATTCTATGAACATGTTTGCTGATGATGCTAAGATAATAGGAATAATAAGAAACTTTGATGATTGCCATGCCCTTCAAGAAGACCTGGACAAAATAAGTATATGGAGCACCACTTGGCAAATGGAATTTAATGTGAATAAATGCCATGTTATGGAATGTGGAATAGGAGAACATAGACCCCACACAGCCTATAAATTATGTGAGAAATCTTTAAAGAATTCTGATAAAGAAAGAGATCTTGGGGTAGTTCTAGAGAGAATACTATCACCTGAGGACCACATAAAGAACGTTGTGCGAGGAGCCTATGCCACGCTTTCTAACTTCAAAATTGCTTTTAAATACATGGATGGCGAAATACTAAAGAAATTGTTCACGACTTTTTGTTAGGTCAAGGCAAGAATATGCAGCGGTTGTGTGGTGCCCATATCTGAAGAAGCACATCAACAAACTGGAAAAGGTGCAAAGACATGCTACTAAGTGGCTCCCAGAACTGAAGAGTAATAACTACAAGGAGAGGTTAGAGGCATTAAATATGCCTAAACTAAAAGATAGAAGAAAAAGAGGTGATATGATCACTATGTACAAAATAGTAACAGGAATTGATAAAATCGATAGGGAAGGTTTCCTGAGACCTGGACCTTGAAGAACAAGAGGTCATAGATTTAAACTAACTAAACAAAAATGCCGAAGAAATAAAAAAATTCACTTTCGCAAACAGAGTGGTAGACGGTTGGAACAAGTTAGGTGAGAAGGTGGAGGCCAAAAGTGTCAGTAGTTTCAAAGCGTTATATGACAGAGTGCTGGGAAGACGGGACACTACGAGCGTAGCTCTCATCCTGTAACTACACTTAGGTAATTACACACCCAGAAAGCAACCCATAACAGCTGTCTAGCTCCCAGGTAAACAGGGGCATCAGGGTGAAAGAAACTGTGCCCACTTTTTTCCGCCATCGCCAGAGATCAATCCCCGAGCCCTAGGATTATGAATCCCGAGTGCTGTCCACTCGGCCACCAGGCCCCCATGCGTAATAGTCAACAAAGTAAAATCCGGATCATCCACAGTGAAAACCTCAGTCCCCCAAAGTATTGTGCTTGCTCCAGAACTTTTTGTCATCCTTATATCTGACACGACATGGATACAAACTTTAGTGTAGTATCATTCTTTGCAGATGACACTAGGATTTTCAAGAAGTAGACAATACAGAGGACACAGCAAACTTCCAATTTGATGTTAATTAGGTATTTCAATGTGTCACAGAAAATAACATGATGTTTAGCTTCATAATGAAGATAAGCTCCAGCTACTGTGCTATGGAAAAAAATATCAAAACTGAATCCACACAAAAAATGTAGTAAAATCACACTTTTGTAAGAAAAAGCACTATAAAAGATATGGGAAATTCTTGGAAATGCAAATAGTATGGTATTTTTAATAAGGGGTGGTCGGCCAAGGTGACAGGTTGGTTCCCTGGGTAAGCTCCACCTACATGGTGCTCATATATTTCATGATAACACTCTTGAAGTACGGTATATAAATAGAATGGTTAATGAAGTGATTTTCTGAATCTTGAGAATTGACAAACATTTTACTGTTATCAAACCAATTACTGTACATGTTGTTTAAGAGTCACTACTCGGAACAAAAAGTTCCAAGTAGTACGGGCTATGGTGAGCCTGTAAAATTACTGTACATATAATTATAGACGATGCTTAAACATATAGTAATTATAAATTAAGTCTGATATCTATTTTGATTGGTAATACAATACAATATTTTTCAAAGTTGGCACTATAATGCTAAGTGAAATTTTTGTTGTATTTAAAATGCTCAATAATATCCCACTTTCTAGAATATTTAATTGGTTTAATTAAATTGAATATTTAATTGGAAATCTACATGAACCACAGATTTTTTTATTACCCTTAATATACAGAATAATGTATTACTAAATATTCTCATGCAAATTAAATATTTTTTTTTTCAATAAATCACTATTGATAAAGTACAGAATACAGTACAGTCAGCTAGGTGCTTTCTGAACCCCTCGGGGCTCCGAGTAAATGGATAACCTGTTGAGTTCAGGTAAGTGGTTCATCATCTGGAAAAGCTAAAGGGGGGAAAAAATGGACAATTTTGTTGCAGAAATTTTAGTGTTTTGCTTGTACTCACCAGTACGGGAAGTTCTGATCCGCTTGTTAACTTGAAAATTGTAGTTAATGGAACATTGTTAGACAGAAAAGGTGATGGATGATGATGATAGTGTTGGGTTGACTGAAGTTGAGATTAATGGTGATCAGGTAACCTCAGCAGACTGCTTTTCACCATAAACTCTAATGTACCTAATGCCATGGCAGTTTAAAGCTTCTGAGCCATCCATTAGTGTATGAACAATGCTCAAGTGGCACTGTGTGCAGTCACTGGGCAAAACTAGTGCCATTTTTAGTTAGACTGCCTGCCCAACCAGTTATCCAAATTTTTTTTTATCTAAACAAACCCAAATCGAATAAGACATTTTCAGAAAGACGTGTTTGTAAAGTACGTGGCCGAATGTACAGTACTGTACTGTATATGGTTTTATAAAATGCCAGGACCCTTCAAAGTTTGGAAAAAGAAACTCGCAATGGTCAGTTTGTATTTTTTCTTTTCTTTAGAATGACTTAGGACAGTGCTTTTCAATCAGGCAACAAGTATTAAATTCAATGAAACATTGAATGATATAAATACTTGCATTCAAATTGGATTCTATACACTATTTACAAAAATGCCATTGCACCCATCTTATCTTAAGGACTGCAATTATGAACAAATAAAAGTAATATTTGTCTTCATAATGAGAGAGAGGAGTCTTTAATTTATAAAACCAAATAAATGTTGAGTCCAACTCAGATGGGCAATGGTGACAAGGTACAAATATGTCAATCACTATTGATATTTTACAAATACTTTATTACAAGGCTCCAAAGGAGCAACATATTTTTTTTTTTTAACAGAGCAAACAATAAGAAATCTTATTAGTCCTCTAGACTAAAACAAAAATTGGTACAGAGATGATATACATCAAGGAAAGCAAGATAAGAGAAACATTGATGAAAGTTGAACACTTGTCACTTTCTTTGTGAAAAGTGAAAAGAAGTACAATGGTCAATTAGGAGAGTCCATGACACAATTACGTAAGCGTATATTTAGCTGTGTAACCATCATAGGTGTGAAGCACAGCACATTAGAAAGAGGACCTGAGGAGTTTTACTCCAGGCCATATTCTTCTACAAACAGGTGGTCCTCTGTCTTTCTGGAGCTCTATTAACTGCTGCAATACCTAATGAGCAATGGATACAGATCAAGGATACACAATCATTCCTTTTCCATAAAATTCTAAATATCAAGATATATGTAAGAATGGGCAATTAAGCAAATAATTTGCTTAGACGTCCAGTTTCTTGTATCCCAATTCTAGCAATGAATTAAGCATTGGGTCCATGATAACCGTGGCCTATCTTTAGAAATGACCCATGGTGCATTGATTAAAATTTTTTTGGTGTACACAATACTAGAACATACTGCTAACACTGGCAGCTATCAATTAAATTCAAGCCAACCCACACAATTACAAGCAACTGGCACCGACTGCTGCTACTATCCTGCAAATACCATCCCCATCAAGTTCTTGCAGTTTCCACAAACCCCAGCTAGGTAGTCTTATGACATAATATGGGTCCTCCTTTATGATTAAATTTATACATATAATTTAATATAACTAAATGATTTGAATATGTGGTTGTAGGCTGTACAAGAAATTAACTAGTAAACAAAAGATTTGTTTAAACATTATGAACACTTTGGCATCATTAACAAATATAGTGTCTAAATAGTATCTCACATGTACAGTACTTAACAATCCCTACGGCACTCTTCGCTCTCACGTTTGTCATTCTCTTCACCACATGTACACTAAACCTCTGTAAGACCAATATGTCCATAACTCAAGTTCATCAACAGAGAGGATGTACTCTGTACATGCATTCTGCAACATTATAACGTTTTTGCTGTTGTTTACAAATTTCTTACAGTTATCAGCAGTTCCAATTATAAAATATTTGTGTCAAAGTGTAGTCTTAAAAGATACCATTCCTATCTGCCATCTCTACACTACATTCATTGTCAAGCTTCTCTACCATTCACATCACTTACACCCTGATAACCTACACTAGCTAACTTACTCCTATCAGTATAAACATAATATGCTACTCTCTTCTACTGCTACTGTATAACACTTGATAAAATGGTCACCTACTTGTACAAGCTGTGGTTTCCAGTTCTGCAATCCATGGTATCTAAAATATCGTTCTCCTTGTCTGAGCAAGACTCGACTCTTACTTGTTGCTCATCAATCTCTTTGCCCTCAGTCACACAAGAGCACTGATATGCTATTATACAGTAATTAAATAAATTCAAAAAATCTGTACCACATATGCATTATAAACATGACTTAGTCATTGTTACCAAGTTTTTTTTGGTATAAATCCTTGTTACTAAGAAACTAAATAACAAAGCTTTCATTGAAAACAGAATGATAACTGCCCCTCAATAATGAGAGGAATTTGTCTTCTCGGCTCCTTGAGAAGCCCTTGACACCCGTTACATGATTAATCAACCTAATGATAATTTTGTTTCAATTTAATTGCCGCACTAGATTTTATTTAGCCTAATAAAGGCCAGAATTAAACCAGTATAATTTATTAAAACTATACATATATGAAAGCTGTTACAAGCTTACCAAATTATCTCTATTACCATATCGTATATTAGAGCCCAGTAATTATGTAGATTTTTTGGCTGGGACCTGAAGCTAAAACACTTCTTGAATTATTCATCATCTGGTTTAATCAATACCCAATATAACATCTGTAAAGCCCGCTCCCAAATCTTGGGTTACAGGCTTTTCAACCAAATTTAGCCAAATATTAAATTTTGTACATCTTTAAAACTTAATTTCTCGAGTCTGATTTATCCGAGGTTTGCCACCGTCAGTTGCGGTGTATTTGTAACACACACTGGCCAGTAGCATCCTTAAGCCCGGAGATGGTCCACTTAGGTGCAGCCATATCATCATATCTTCCATCATCCTCTGGTGCTGAATCAGTTACTTCACTCATAGGGGAACTCCGACCACTCTGCAACAGTAAAATACCATTATTACATGAACACACTAACAAAAAATGACAGCACTCACAAACCAAGAAATGAGAGACAGTAAATGTCTCCATGTGGTAATGATTGCATGTGTGCATATTCAAGTGCCTATGGGGGGGATGGGGTTATCTAATTCTTGGACCCTCACTTCATAGTTACCATTGATGTGTACCTGGCATATCCATCTTGACCTATGGTTCCTGTTTTTAAGAGCTGTAATTGAACCTGGTTTATACCTGGATCATACCTGGAGTAAGTTCTGGGAGTTTGCCTGGAGATGGTTCCAGGAGTTTTTCTACTCCTCAAGCCTGGCCTGGGACCAGGCTTGATTTGTGTCTTGGTCCAACAGACTAGACTTTTCTTTATCTTTGAATGGCTTCCTGTTCTAATTTCATTTCTTCAACCTGATATGATTGCTTCAGTCACTGTTCTATTTCTTCTATCTCCCTATTTAAATTATTCTTTCTTTGTAGGGATAGTTGTGTCTGTTTCAACATTTCCATTTTCTTTTCCCCAGTCTTCTGTAGTGCCATCTGCATTCTCTAAGCTCATCCCCTTTCTGCCTTTCCACAAAGGGACATGTTTCGGACAAAACTTATATGCCTCGGCAGTCAGTTGTTCTATTCCTTGTGTGGGATTTTTATTACTTGGAATAGTTCCCCATTGAATATTTGTAAGTTCCACATTTATTTTTCCCAGTCTATCAATTTATTATTAAAATTTAATTTAATGAATAACCCCTCTCACTTTATATTTTTTTATTACAGGTATTGATGTTAGGTTACACTTCAATGAGTATGTGTTATCTGAGATTGCAATGCATCACATTGTTTCTCTTTAAGCCTGAATATTCTGCTAGATGTCAATGGTATCTCCTAGTCACAAACCACAGACAAAATTATTTATACCTCTACCAGATACACAATAAAGAGCAAAAACAGTAAATTTTTAACCCTACTTAAGTAAATGGTGTATAGGTATGTATGTCCTTGCAAGAGTTGCCCCAACTGTGCCAGATGTCTTTTCAAATGTCTTTTTAGTGCATCACCTGCCCCCCCTCCCTATTGTAGCCCTGGGAATGTACCTATTTTAGGGCTTTTTGATATGTAATATTGAAGATGACCATGTGCTTTCCAGACGTCTAAGGATTGGGACGAGATGAGAAATACGCCGATATATCCATTTATCCAAGAAATTTATGGGGATTTACACTCTTGTGTAACACCACAAACTAAAACAAATGCTGTGATACCTCGCTCCTGTCACTCATTCTCACCACTTTAGTGTTAATTTTTTTTCATACAATCCCAAACAAGAAACTGGCATATCCAAATACAGTAATTGATGTTCAGAAAGCACCTGCCCATCTGTAAATTCATTTCAAAATGTTTACTGTGTCCATATTTTCCAGTTAATAAATATTTCTGAGATTCTACAAGATTCTGTAATTAGAACAGTTGTATATTTTGAAAACCTATGTCCTGGACAGAGAAAAGGTTTTCAATTAAGAATCGGCTTAAAAAAAATATTAATGCAAAAAGAAATATAACTAATGTACTAGGCAGGTAAAAAAATATATATACTTATATATATATTTGTTAGAAACTGTGGATATTCTTAAATAACACTCCAGAATGCCACACAGAAGCTCGTGACAGTTAAAAAGACAGGATATGCTCAGGTAAACAATGTAAAGAATTTCTACATGAAGGATGGTTCTGCCTACTCCTACATCCCTCAACAATGAAAACTTCTATTAATGAAATCAACAGTTTATGGATCTGGGGCCAGATTCAGAAGCAGTTATGCAAGTACTTACAAATGTGTACATCTTTCCTCAATCTTTGACGGCTTTGGTTACATATATTTAACAGTTTACAAGCATGAAAACTTCCCAATCAACTGTTGCCATTGTTATAAACAGCCTCCTGGAGCTTCAGAGCTCATTAACTGTTTAATAAATGTAAACAAAGCCGCCAAAGATTGAGAAAAGATGTACAGGTTCGTAAGTACATGCGTAACTGCTTCGTGAATCTAGCCCCTGCATGAAGGAGACCTATATTGAACACCTTGCATGGAAATTCTTTTCTGTCAATCCTTCAATGGTTACCTGGAAGAGAGGGACATCTCTAGGCGACACCTAGTCAATGCAAGGTTCCCAGTCAATCTCCCGTAGGTTTTAAAGATGACAAATAATAAAAGACAGTACCTCGAGGCTACAGAAGTTATGAGTATACAAGATTTATATTTACCTCTTCAACACTGTTGGCTTCATGGGTGGAGGAATCTAAGGGTGGGCTTGAGGGGCCAATATCACAGTCATCCGTCTCCTTCGTCATCATCATAAATTCTGTATCGTTTAATGGGAAGACACGTTGCTCATACGGCACCACACCCTGAAAGTGATAAACAGCACATCTTGTAACAAATGGTTTCAAATTCTGCCACAAAGGGAATATATGGCTCAAAAATAAAACAAGCTTTCCTTATACTGTACTGTGAAGCCATCAATGGCTTCACCATGCCAATACATAAAAGCACTTTCCAAATATCAAACACACAAACCACAAGAAAAAACATTATGTAAAAACTGTAAGGTATCCTTACTGGGAATACCTAATCAGGGGCTATGTTTAGATGAAAAAATGTTCATTCAAAAGGAATGTAGTCGGGAAAAAAATCCACAAATAACATGCTTAAAATTTGGTAAGCACATAGTCAACTTACCTCCAACCTTTCTGATAAGATTTCTTCTGTGGTGAGGAAACCACGGGCTCTGTTGCTGCTGATGTTGTTGTTGTTGTTGGTATTGTTATTTGTATTGTTATTGGTATTGTTGTTAGTAATAATGTTGTTGTTGCTACTGCTATTGCTGAGGGTTCGGTTACGTCGGCTCCCCGGAAGAAGTGATGATAGTGTTGAGGCAGAAGATGTAGATAAGGAAGTAGTGGATAAAGTGGCTGAAGTTGATATTTGGTTGTACACAGAACTTCCAAGTTGAGGGTTATGGATAAAGAGCTGAGTTGACAACGTCTGAGAAGTGGTTGGAAAGAGAGATAGTTGAGATGAACTATTAACCAACCCAGACTGTGTTATAGAAGTAAAGCTTGAACTAGGTACGTTTGAAACAGGATAATTGGAAGAATTAGATATACTAGAAATGTTTGGGAGAGATGATGACTGATTGGAGTCCTCTGAGGGAGCTAGAGGTGTGGCCGGGGGTGTGGCCAAAGGTGAGATTGTGTCACACGTTGGATCAGGAGGTCTTGGTGACAATGGATGATCTGAAAGATATCCCAAAAGAAAATTAAATCCAATCATTATATACTCAGATGTAAAGACATTTTAATCAACTGGTAATAATACACATACTCTGACAACAAACCAGTTTAACTTTCATACTGGGTTACCTATTTTCCTAAAGAAAGGAAACACTCCATTTATCATCATGTTGGAATTTAGGCTCTAAGGCCAGCACTGGGATGAGCAATAATTCAGCATTAACAATCCACGTAGAAAGTAGAGGCACACTGTATACATACATAATTATTACCCGGTTTTCCTTTTTCATCGGGTGGGGAGGCAACACAACCCAATGAAAATGGTGAATAAATATTGAATATCAAAATGAGGTTATGGAAACTGGGTAATACAGAAACAGACATTCATTTTGCATTTACACACACTATTAATATCACAGACATAAAAGTACCACACTCCAGAGCTGCACCCAATGTTTCAGAAGACAACATATACAGTTCTCCTTGTGAAGTTATAAAGTTACATACAGATATATTCACTGGTCTTCTCAATTACCAGATCCCATGTGTTACTAACTCTCCACTTCCTAACACAAACACCATGTCCTCCAAACCTTTCCAGCTTCCTCCTCTCGAATTCACTTTGTTCAGTACATCCAATGCATCTCATTACACTCTTCTCAATCAATTTACTAATTTCTACTGCTCTAAACCTTAATTTTTCATTCACACTACACCATCATCTCAAACTTATTCATCAGAGTGACATCATCACTTACTGCATATAGACTTCTGGTTGCATCTACTCCCATCTTTTTTTTTTTCACCAAGGCCTTCATTGTACCAGCCACTTTCCCTACCCTAGCTTTGTCCTATTCTCAACTTGGATTATATAAATTCCTCTTTTTAGCAATGACAGGCTGAGTATTTAACTTACCGACCACTTCCAGCATTGCACCATTCACATTTATTTGCACGCAGAATTTCCTATCCCTCCCCAACAATAATTCTACTTTTAACAATGTTCTATCACACATCAGACAATCATAATAGTCAATATACATATTACACTTCCACACACTGCTAAACAACTATCATTTGCACAGTCAATCTCATAAACTAATTACTCACATTAGGCCAGCAANGACTTCACTCCAAAGTACATACAGGTAATATATTGGGTGTTATTGCAGTGTTAATTATACTTTTATATTCCATGACCAAAAGTGGATGGCCGAGAAGCACTATCAACGTGTTAAAATGTCAACAAAGGGCACAAAGATTGATGAATCACGGTGCTCATCAGCCTTATTTTGTGAGACACTAAGCATTAGTTTTGGGCTGCTTAGGCCAGTCTCACCAGAATCTTTAACCTGTGCAAAATGTTTGTTGTCCCAAAGTACAGTATGGCAATTCAATAAGTACAGTGAATAGAATGTGGCTCATCTGAGGGGGGTCCATAGAATTACCCAAATCCTGCTAGCATTGCATAATTAATGAAGAAATATGGTATATTTACTCACTATGATTTGGTACTGAATGCAGAACATGATCAAACCTATTTTTACTCTGAAATAACCTAATTTCATAAAATTGGAAGTAAATATGTAGCAGGTGATGCCATAGGAAGTTGAGGGTCCAAGAGACAATGTTGTGGAGAGACGTATCCAAGATATATTGGTCAATGGTTTTGAAAATTTGTCTAACATTACCTAACCCAATCTAACCTTACCTAACCCAAAATATCCTTGCCTAGCCCAAACTAACCTTACCTAATCCAAAATAACCTTGCCTAGCCCAAACTAACCTTACCTAACCCAAACTAACCTTGCCTAAATTTGCGATAATTTGAGCAAAGAAGTGCGACGACTGGATCACTGTGTACAGGAGGCTGATATGCCACCAAACACACTCCAGGCGACCATATATCTTGGACAAGTCACTCCACAACATTGTCGCTTGGACCGTCGACTTCCTATAGCATCACTTGCTACATATTTACTTCTGATTTCATTATGAAATTAGATTATTTCGGAGTAAAAATAGGTTTGACCATGTTCTGCATTTAGCCCCAACATTATAGTGAATAAATATATCATATTTTTTTCATTACTCATGTAATGCTTGCAGGATTTGGATAAATTTGGGTAATTCTATGGACTGCATCTGTGTAGCATTTGAGAGTTTTGACCATTTTCTAGAGGGGACTGAACAATGGCTCCCTGAGGCCTTAGTAATCCTCAATGGCCTAAGAGAGACCAGAGTCAGAACCTGGCCCCTTTCACAAAGACACAGGGAGCAGGGGATTGTTACAATCATCCTCGGTAAGAAAACATACAGAAAGTAAGCAAAGCAAAATAAGTGTAAGGTTCATAGAAAGCAAAGGACTGAAACAGGCAAACAGTTTACTCAAACTAGGTCACCCTACCCCGTTATGGCTGGTCACCAATAAGTGGAAGCTCCTGGCTTTCACGTCATCCAGCTTTAGGTTCTTAAAATGAAGAAAAGACTGAGCCCACACAACAACTCCCTGGGTCTTGGAGTTCACCCCTGAGAGGCCATCCTACTGTGTAGGGTGCCTTGCCTTGGGTAGTGCATGGGTCTATGACTCCTCTGCGAGGCCATGTGGTTGAGGTCATTCAGGGTTTATTGCTGTTCGCTGGGATTTATGGGGGGAGCATGCGTGTACAGCATGATGCTCACACTCCTGTGTAGTCATGTTTATCATGTAGACTGCGTTCAGTGACAGTTCTTTCAGTGAGTGTCTAGAGTGCCTGAGTGTCCTGCCTGGTTCTTAACTTCAGGCTCTGGCAGGCCCCACAGGTCTTTGGTGTGGCCAATTATGGTTTGAACTGCTAAACCTGCACTCACTACTTGCGAGTTTGAAGGTTGAAGCAAAACCAATGGTCAATTAGATTGTCTTACTCTGCAACCTGTTGGGTGGATATTACCCTTTACCAGGTACCCTGCAACATTTGGGCTCACTGGTCTGCTATTTTGGTTCATAGCTACGTCTTTTTGCTTTTGTAGTGATGGGGCTATACAGGTGGCCACCTCTAATGGAATCGATTGCCTGTTTTTGTGTAATTACCTAAGTAATTACCTAAGTAATTACTTAGGAATTACCTAAGTGTATTTACAGGATGAGAGCTACACTCGTGGTGTCCTGTCTTCCCAGCACTCTGTCATATAATAAAAGGATGTCTTCGAGTGGTCTACGGGGTCGACCTAAGGACAGTCGTGACCCCAACGGGTAACCTTTAACCAAGTGTGTGGCTTGGTGCTTGTGTGGTTGCCCCAGAGTTATCCTGTTTCACTCAAAGTTTTTGGGTTGGAGCAGCTGGTGCACTTTTCGCTGCTGCTGCTTCCATTTTTTATCTGGCTTCATTATGTGGACCCCATATACACCAAAACCCCCACTACATAGTCTTCCCGGCTTGATGCCTTCTTTTGATTTACTTGTACATCCCCCCCTTTGGTCAAGGATGTACAGGCTCTAATGCTCCTAATGTCTTAGGGGCATTAGAGCCTGGATACTCTGGCATCTGTCTTTGTTGTGGATGCTTTGTTATCTGTGGTTCCAGTGACTCTGCCTTGGTTGCTTTCTTCCCTCCTTTAGGTGGCAAATGGCAGAATTTTCCTGGCCTAGTCTGCATGTCAGTGGGTCATGTTGCTCTGGTCATTGGATTCAGCTTAGTCCTTAGCCCACTTGTCCACTTTTACATTTTTGTACCTCAACTATTTCCTGTGACGGCTGTTTGTTAAGTTCTTTCGACAGCAGCTGCTACTATCCAACCCCTTGGGTGACCCTTCTCTTCGCACCAGCACTTCATGGTTCCCTTTTGATGGCACTGTGGGGAGGAATGATTGGTGGATTCTGGCTCATTTTTACTAGTTTCTGATCCCATGGTTTGTAGGCTTACCAGAGAACCCTGTGTCCTTCCATTACTTTCAGTTTGTGGTGGTGGGCTCCTTGGCTCTTTGCATTCATCATATGGTTGCTTTCAGGCTTGGTCACATGTATTGGTGTGTTTCTATTCCCCTGAGATTCTGGAACTGGTTGGGGTTTCTGGGTAGGGTTCGTATCTTGGTCTTTCTCATCAACTGGCTGGTTTGGACTCCTAGCCTGTCTGTGTACTGGTACGCCAAGGTTCTGGTTCTTTCCCAGCAGGTTTGGATTCCAGGTGAAAATGTACAGGAGCCTTAACTTTTCCTGTGGTATTTTCCCTGGGCAGAGTTTGGCTGCAGCATTGTGTTGATTCCTTCATTTCTGCCCATTTTGCCACTGCTGGGACCATCAGGATTTTGCTCCATTTGCCCTTTACTTGCATTGCTGGCTTCCTATATGGGAATTTTCAAGGCTGGGAGTGTGGCACTCCTTCCCTGTTACTCAATGTGTTCATGAATGCATCAGCTTTGTGTTTGGGTTTGTAGCTAGTGCTCACCAAGCCTCCNATATATATATATAATATAAATATAATATAATATATAATATTATAATATAATATATATATATAATATAATATATTATATAATATAATATATATATATATATAATATAATATATAATATATATATATAATAGAATGCTTAATACAGTTTAATCCTGAGTTAAGTTAATCAGTCTCTTCATTGAGAATAACCTTTAAAATTTTTATTCACAATCATTTTTCAAAATTTAAATTTTAATTCTAAGTGTAAATGTGCCCATAACAAGTGTTAACTGTGATAGATAAAAGTGAAGAGATAATGGGTCATATGAGATTTATTTAAACATTTTGTAGGCACTATTCAAGAACAGTGCTCCATTGAACATAACTTATAACTTTGGAGAAATTGATATGAAGAAAACAATAAGTAGTAAGCAATTGCTTAGGAATGTACCTACATAGTCTCCCAGGCTGGCACTTTCTTTTGATGATTTGATTCTTACCTGCTTAGGAATGTATGCGGAACATCAATTTTGGTTTATGGCTGTTTATTTTTTTATCGACTTTGGAGATCAGTTTATCAGATTTCTTAAATGTACAGTACAGTACAGTATATGTAAATGAATATCAGTATCTCTTTCTTTTTATACTTTGGTCAGTATTTACTAACCCTTCATTTATATTTGTCTTTTTAATCTGTACTGTATTTGTCACACTTTAAAAAGTTTTAGCAACATTTTAGGAATTCACAGTATTCCTGAAGCAAATCTGCAAAGCATATACCATGTCATATAATAATGTCCAGAGCTGGTTGTACATGTTATGTTTTCATTATTCAATATACCATACAAAAGGATAAAAATGGGGGCGATAAGTAGCCACCTTTACCTCGCATCATATTTTCTATTTATTTTCTGGTACACTGTCATAGGTGGAAAAATTGGTTTATAGCCTCTGCTTGTTAATTAACATGATGTTTTATCATTCATTATGGGTATGTACATTTTTGGAAATGTGATTAACTGTAACTACCATTTACTAGAGTTAGCTGCTGCTGACTGTGTTTGTCCCACCATCACAAAGGTATCAAGGTGGTAGTCATGGCAGTGAATGTTATACAATTTTGGATGAGTTTTGAAGGAAGAGTAATCATCATGCAATATCT
Organism: Procambarus virginalis; assembly: GCA_020271785.1. NCBI lineage: Eukaryota > Metazoa > Arthropoda > Malacostraca > Decapoda > Cambaridae > Procambarus > Procambarus virginalis. The sequence goes on from WNGS01005680.1 coordinate 6,342,633, forward strand.
TCCCTGTTAATAATCCCTTAATTTATGTGTAACTATTATTTGGTTTGATGTGTACATAGGATTAAATGTTATATCTTCATTAGATAGTAAGTTACCAATATTTTAGCCACTGCTTGAAAAATTAATACATTGCTGAAATTCCAAGACATTTGTATAATTTGCATAAATGTGACATGCAAGTTTGTGCAGATTTGTGGCTCAAGTATTGTGTGAGTGTTGGGTTGGCCCTCGAGTGCTGGGTTAGCCTTTGACTGTAGATATGCAAGCTACAGGTTCTATGGTACAAAATGTGCCACGACCAGCTATTTTGGGTGATCCTTAAGCAGAGCTCATTTATCCTGTGCTGCAGATGGTTAAACGATGCTCATAATGCTGCAAGTTTTTCTCATCATAGTTGCTCCTGTCACAAAATTCTGTCATGCAGTTGACTAATATGTAACTTTTTTAGAATGCAGTTTATGTATTAGAATGCCCCTTTTTTTTAATGTATTTATCGAGTATGATATTCCTTAGTTGTTTTAGTCTTTAGTTGTTTCTTGTTGTATTGTTATACAGGTTGTCTGTAGAGGATGATAATGTTCTATACTGTCATTTTCCCTGTGTGTATAAGCTGTTAAATTTTATGTTGTATGTGAGAAGTGTTTCATCGTGTATACCTGGCTGTCCCAAATCATCACCAGATACATGTGCCAATTCATTAATTTTCCAGGCCAAACCTATTTAAACCTTTTGGATTGAGTATGTGAAACTTTGAGGTTTCTTCTGTTTGAAAGTGAAAGTGACATGTGGCTATTTTCCGGACCATCACCAATAATAATTTAAAAATTATTTTAAATTTTGAGCTAAGCTCAGTCTGTCTTTTATAATTATATTTTTCAAACAGACTGTTTATATATTGACCCTCAACTGGTAATACAGGAGTATTCAAAATTCTCACTTAAAAATTTTGGAACTTCCAAAATCAAAAGCAATTTCCAAATACAGTATTAAAATAATAAGTTGCAAAATGTCTAAAACTACGAAATCTATATACAGTACAGTAGTTGCAAGTGTCGCAAATTTGTAGTGTGGTTTGAGAGGAGGGCCACATTTGTGGCTAGCCATTTTTTCTCTCCCAGGGTTGATGCTAATATGACCAGAACCTTTTTATCATAATATATTTCCATAATATATGAGAAATTATTGTTCAGTGATAACCACAACAGTACAAATATTGCAAAGCACAAGTGCATGTGTTGATTACAGTACTGTAACTTTTTGAGAAAACTGATATACACTATATCTGATATAAAAAGCTGATATAAAACTACAACGAAGTGTAGTTATAGGATGAGAGTTACACTCGGTGTCCCGTCTTCCCAGTATTCTGTCATATGATGCTTTGAAACTACTAATGGTTTTAGCCTCCGCCACCACCTCATTTAATTGTATTTACCTTGTTGTGTATGCCGTGGTTAAGGTCTGCTCTTCGGCCGCCTCTCAACTGTCAATTGTTTTTGTTACTAACTACTAATTCTACCCTCCCCCCTCCCCACACACACACTCCTTCCCAGGAAGCAGCCCATAACAGCTGTTTAACTCTCGGATACCTATTTACTGCTAGGTAACAGGGGCATCAGGGTGAAAGAAACTGCCCATTTTGTTTCTCGATGGTGCCGGGAATCGAACCCAGGTCCACAGAATTACGTGTCCAGCGTGCTGTCCATTCAGCCACCAGCGCCCCTATGATCTGCATCTGCACTACGTGCAGATCAAGAAGCTGTTAGGAGCATGGTATGTATGTGTGTATATCCATTTTAATAGGTTGTTAGGAACATGGCAAATACTGTTACAAAATGATGCCAAGTGGATTAATGTGCATGTTGACAAATTTATTACCATGATAGGCTGCTTATGAGTGGTTCCATCAGTGTCTTAGTGAAGGAGTTCTCCTTCTGTTATGCTGCTGATGGAAAGGGCCAGTTCATGATCATTTACAATTTACATATTTGTGAACCCTGCACATATTTATCATAACATTTATTATTTGAAAGTCTTTGGTGAAAAACTGATACTTGTATGGAAGGTACTACTTGTGAACTCGGTCTCCGTGCTCTTACCTTAGTCTCACTTATCTAGGCATTGAGAGAGACAAATTTGGTTAACACTATCTGTAACTCTGGACCGGACTCGCGTCCATTATTTTTCTCCCGAGTCCTAACTTTGGACCGGACTTCCGTCCACTACAAAAATATTTGTATAAAATTCATTTTTATCCAATCGACCTAGGGATAGTATCAAAATAAGCGCTTTTATAATGCACACAATTTGATACCAAAATAAAAGATGTACCATGAAACTTGATGTCTGAACACTTATATGATTATAAATAGGTTTTTGGTCAAAATTTTAAAATATTTGTTAAAATTCTATTTATTGTGCTATTATGTTGGGACTAGTTTTAAAATGCGCACCTTTACGTCGCGAACAATTTGATACCAAAATGAAAGATGTAACACAAAAATTTATGTCAGAACACTGGAAAGATATAAATAATTTTGTGATGATGAGCTTCCAGAATTAAAATATTTGTTAAAATTCCAGTTATTGCTCTATTATTATGGGTCTAGTTTTAAAATACGCGCCTTTTTATTGTGAACAATTTGATACCAAAATGAAAGATGTAACATGAAAATTGATGTTATCAAACTGAATGAGTATACACATTAGGTTGCATTGTACAAATTGGTGCTCGTTCACAGGTAACTTTAGGCTTTTCTGCGGGGAGGCACTTCAAACTTTTGTACATTATATTCATACACATCTGTAGGGAATTTAATTGCGAACACAATGATACCAAAACAAGCAACGTAGCACGAGAATTAAGGTGAGGAAAATGGAACGAGTATGCACATTTTACTGATTTTGTGCGCTCACGGGTAACTTTTGCCAACTTTAGGCTTTGCTGTTGGGAGTCACGCCAGGCTTTTGGACATTATATTTATACACACCTGTAGGGAATTTAATTGCGAACACAATGATACCAAAACGAGCGACGTAGCACAAGAATTAAGGTGAGAAAGCTGAAACGAGTATACACATTTAGGTGTCACCACGCGCTTACCCGCACACTCGCCCGCACGTCAGGTGCATGACCCCTAAGTTGAGCGCGCGCCTGTCCGGTGAGCAATAGTGTTAATAAATAATAGTTATTAAACTTTTTTTTAGTTACTGGTAATAAATAAAAAGAGTGGGTAGATAAAAGGATATTTGATAAAGCTATGGCACATGTTATAAAGGATATGCAGAGAGGAAGAGGAGAGTAAGCTTATACAGATTATCGGTACTCTACAGTATTATGATTACAAGTCACTAGTGTTTGTATATCTCTCTCTTTTTTTTTTTTTATCTCTCTCTCTCTCTCCCTAGTCTTAGTTAAGTCACTGCACCATTATCATTCATACTATTGTGTTATGTTCTTTAGCTGTTAGATTTATGAGAGGTTACTTGAGTTCTGTTGGAGCTGAGAGGGAACAACTGCTTGCTACCTTAATTTCACCACTAGGCACATTATTGAGCAGGCACCTGTAAGTACTCGACCAGGCACTCAGGGTACCTGTAAGTACTCATCAGTTTGTATTTGAAAAGACATAACAATACTGTATTTCTTCATTTTTTCTTTATAGTGGAGTGACACTAAATAGCATAAAAAATGTACTGGACACCTTCCGCCTCAAAAGAACGTTTGTAATTTTTCACTGTTTTATGCCTAACATTTTTCATTTTATTAGTGCAAAATATATATCAAGATCTTGAGTGTAAGGTATACAGTATTTTATTCCACACTATCACTTTAGAAAAGGTAAGTTTGTTAATAATTTCCTGATTTTTTACCTATTTTTGGGTACCAAATTCTGATATAGTGAATGTGTTTACTCACTCCATCAAAAATTTTTTATTACTTTTCCATTGCAACTATCTGGAACAATTTTATTACTGTACTTTAACAGATCCATCTGTTGAATCCAGATTTCTTGCATACTGGGTTTGATTTTATCTTCTCCCAACTGATTATTATTGTCAATATCTCAAGAATGCTTTATCATATTTGCTCGAGATATTAATTACATTACATAAGTTTAATAAAAAAAATTATGGCTACTATTAAAATTAAGCAGTGTTGCTCTATAGCAACTGGACAAGTGATCATCAGAAATATTGCATTCTTACTTTGCCTACAAGTCGTATATTCCTCGATAAAATCCGTGGTGAATCCGACTCCCTTGACGTCACCCTTTTTGTGTTTTTGCTCTTATATTGACATCCTGAATGATATGCTGAACCTCTTGAATGTTCTGTGACAGGGCTATATAACTTTTTAGAGTTGTAGGTTTTGTATTATTATTATCATCGTCATTTATCTGCATCTTTTTATTACGTATATCTTTGATGACTTCATTTTTTTTTTTTTTGAGTGGTTGTATTGTAGATGGGCCTCTGCTGTCCATCTATTCTCTGCCATATAGGCCCCCCCCCCTGTGGTGACTGCTTTTCCAAATTGGACGGTCCTGAGCAGTTGATTTCCAAGTATTGGGGATGATGTCCAGGTCTTTAAGGGTCACCTTGAGGCAGTCCTTGAATAATTTATTCTGCCTCTAAACTGAACACATGCTCAGACATACAGTAATTCCCTGACTATGTGGATAAATGCTGTTTAATAAACATGCATATTGTATTGTAGTGAAAATGTCCAATTAGGACAAGCTTGTGTGATGAAATTATAAGGAATCTTAATTAAATCAAAGGTCTGTGAAGGATAATAATGAAGGGGCTTTTTAGCTAAAAATTCATGTAAATGCTGGTGAGTTTTTCTTCTATTTTTTACATGGGTAAATACAGGAGCAGATTACTTCTGACTCGTGTTGGCAGGCTTTGCATTTTCCCTTCCAATCCCTCATCTTGAGTCTTACCCAACTAGTTTTCCCTGAAACATAATCTGCCAGTAGGTTTATAACTAGTTCCCCAATTACTGCTGGTTGAATAGGGGTGAATGGTTTAGGATTAGTTCCCAGTCTACCCTCTATCCAGTGCTTGAACCCAGCCAAAATCACTCGTGAGCATGCTACAACTTCACCAGTTACATGCACTGTGAAATGCTAAACAAAATTTATGCATGTAAGGCCGAAATTAGAATTGCAACTTAATATGGTGTTTGTGCCTAATGAAAGCCACTGGCAAAATTTTGAATGTCCCAATACTGCAGAAAAATGGATTTTAAAATCAAGTACAGTATTGTGAACTAAGAAAAATGAAGGAAAGAAATGGCCACCCAGGAAGACAATAAAAAAAAGGATTTAATTTGATACAGTATTGTATAAAAAAGTTTAATGTAAATTTTTAAAAGGAAAAGGGTTTGCATGAGCTAGCAATAGGAACACAAGGTCACGATTTAAGAGGACTGAAAAACCATGCATTATATACTGAAGACAGTTGGAAGTGTTTCTTTACAATTTGAGTTGTAGATGGTGGGAGTGAGTATTACAGTAAATACAATAAGCACTGGAAATCATTCCCTTGTGAAGGGAGCTGACTGAAGCACACCAGCAGAAGAATATCAGCAAAATGTGTAAATATGGAAGCAAGAATAACCTATACAAATTTCAATAAATTCTTCAGAATATTGTACATTCATGTGTAAGCCCAAATTTTGAATATGCAGCAAATGCATGGAACATTCACCTTAAGCAAACAAAAATAGATAAATTAAAGTGATTTACTACCGAACTAATCATTGAATTATAGGGTTATTGTATGGATTAATTAAAAAATATTTAAAGGAAAAAAGACTTTCATAGGATATCTATATTATCTGCCTGAGAACATTGTGAGGGAATTTACAATTGCTCAAGCAGGCATTTAGCATAGTTTAAAGATATGATTAAGACAGTGTTCAGTATCTGGAACTAGCTCACCACAAACATAGATGAATATATATACACACATGCATGGTTTAAGCCTGAGACTTACTACCCCCATAAATGCAAATTAGTATACACACCATGTTTAGAATGGATAAAAGGTGAAATACAACCACCTCTCTTCTGAAGCCACATGTAACATCTCACATAATTATACACTTACAATATGCAACTTTTTTTGGTAGCTTGGATTTAATTTAGTGTGGACCATTACAGAATACCTCATAGCTATTGCATGTTTTTTTTATCATGCTGTATAGCTATAATTTCAATGGTGTCTTGTCTTATTCATGCTGTTAAGAAGCTTACCTCAACAAATGTTTGCAACTGTTGTAGACTATAAAATACATTACTGGATATCAAAATTTTTAATATATATTCCTTAGTTACAGAAATTTAGCATTGGCTAGATCTTCAGTATTGTTAGTAAATATCAATAGGGGGAGTTTTGCTGTGTTCCTAGTCATATTGGCATTGACTAGCAAATAAGGTAGCAAAGTCTGCCATTTAAACATGACCCCTACTGATTACTATCCAATACAAAATTCAGCCTTATTTACATGATGGATAGCTATACAGTATACAACACTATATTCCATACCATCAAACACAATGTTTTATGTGGGCTGCCTCCGTGCTACCAGAACCAAAATGGGTAACTTCATTAAACTATTTTGTTATTGACCACACTAGGTTGACTAATGGAGAGGAAGTTTGCCCATTTTTGTCCAAATTGTCCTATTTCATTCAAAACTTCGAATATCTGAATTTCATTTTTTAATTCCCTGATATCAAGGATGGTCATAAATCGTTTCTCATCGATTCCCTTAATGAATGACATTAGGTTCACTTCTTTTTTACTTTGATTCATTCAGTATGGCTAAGTTTGCATCTTCCTGCTCTGGTATTGGGAACTTGAGTGCTGTACAGTACAGTACTATATAATCTAAGATACCTTGATTTTACCTGTAGCTTGAATAGTGCTTTATAGGCATACTGGTATAGTTTTTTTTTTGTTAATTACTTACTCTCAAGGGGTAAAGTTTCAACAAGTTCAAATAATGCAGATATTTTATGGAGTACGTTTTGGCACCTCTCGCTGCCATTTTGTCAGTCAGTCTTGCTGTCTTACTTTTAGTAATTCTCAGCCTCATATTATTACTCTCTTTGCATTCTACTCTTTTAATTTGAATTTACTACAGGTATTACAGTACCATGCTTCATTTAGTGCAGTCGAGTCACAGATGAAAGGTTTAATTCCTGTGGCAGGATAGAAGTGCTTGGGCATTACAACTGATTCCTTTGTTTACCTACATAGGTTCACCTACATTATGTACTGTCTACATAAGCAGTATGTAGGTACCCATGGACGTGGATAGCTGTTTTGCATTGCATTGTGGGGGAAGGACCCCACTAGGCCAACCCTAAGGGGACCTCGATAACCAAACAGACTTCCTAGTACTGTCCGCATCTATGGGAAACTGTGTACAGTACAGTACTCAAGTTACTGTCTTATAAACTGGAAGCATTTGATCATTTTAGAACCACTGTATACAAAGAAAAGAAGAAAATTTATTTTTGAATGTGCTTTATGAGCTTCATTATATTTGCATTACCATATACATTAATGTTAAGTATGTCTACACTCATTTAACCTTAGGGTTTAATAAAATAACAAATATTACAACCAATAATTAGGAAAATTTATATTACTGTATGAATATTTCTTGACATTGATGGTTTGGCCTGTTAATGAATTGGTATTGAACAACACATTTAATTACTTCATTGACTTGGTACAGTATATAAAAGCAAAATTGCTTAGATATAATGAAAAAACATAAAAATAAATGTTACAGAGTGAATGCACATCCATCTCGTCAGCACCTGGGATTTCAGGTCTCGAACTGATAGATCTTTTATTTTACACTTGTGTGTTATGTACTTCAGCTGTCCTTCCTTCACTTACCATATATTATGTATATTTTTGTATAACCTTTTTATTTTGAGAGTAATACTTTGGCTCTAGAATATAATTCTTTAGTCACAGGTATGCATATTGCAGTAGATATACAAATGCCTATTTGCAAGGAATACAGTATATTCATTAGATAGTTCAATTGAAGAGGAGCCATCATTTGTGCCGGCAGGTCAGCCTGTCTAAATGCTTGTTGCATTGGTGTATACAAATGTGGTCATGATTAAGTGGGAGATTGACAAGTTGTTTTGGTACGTACAAAATGTGGTCTTAGTTCAGTGAGTTAAAAATTTTCTGAGTTGATTAATGCAAAATTTTTAATATACAGTACTTTAGTTGAATTGGTGAAAGACATTTTTGCTGGGGTCTTGATACATTACTAAATTTATTATTGGTTCAAATATATGTTTTATGATATTTAAGGGTTTCTTTTGTGGGGGGAAATTCTTAATATCATACTGAAAGTTTAATGAATTTTACAGAATCGTCAGGCTGAGCATGGTGCCTTTAATTTATTAATATTGCATTCAATAATAATTTATATAAATAATTTTTATTATTTGTTAAATTATATGTAGCAGGATTAAGTTTTACATGTGAAAAATTAAATTATGGCATTTGTATAATAAATGACGTATTTCACAATTATTTATCTTTAGAAATAAAAAACATTCATTTGCCATATTAAATAATTTTGTTGTAATGTGTGGTTATTGCTGATTTATATACTTACAGTACTGTACCAGTATGTATTCACACATTTTATTTCCTTCATTTGTTATTTATTGTTTCAAAGCAATATCTGGTAATTCTGTATTTCATCAACCTTATATTTTTACAGTAAAAATATATAGTGCTTCCGTAAAGTAAGTCAGAATTTTGAGCAACCATTGTATAGTGTTAATGTCCTTGTATTCTTAATGGAATTCAATACAATTTATCAAGATTTTTATGCAGAATTCACAAACGTAATAGTTCAAATACAGCAGCATTTGTTATTGTTTTTCTTAATATCTTTGCCATGGAACTAATATATGAATGGATAATTATGTTTTCAACTATGGAAGTTTAGTTATTTATTTTTAAAAGGTTACACCACTGAAAAATGTTAAGCTAAATTAATCTAGTTTTGTTTTTTATTTGTTTACTGTAAAGCCTCAGCTTTTCACATTTAGTTATACAGTAATAAAAAATTGAATTAATATTTACAAACAATAAATTTTCATCACATTTTATATACTGTCTACGCTCGGTAATCCATATCATAAGGAGCCCGCCCCTATTTGAGTTAGCCAATTTTTTAGCCAGTTATGTCCAAAAATGAACAAATTCTAATTTATTCAGGTTTCTCATTCAGAAGTAATTGCAATAATCCAAATTTCTGTTCAAGTTGAAAAGTCAAGCACAAGCACTCAAATTTATTCGGATTTCTCATTCAGTACAATCTTTTTATAAAATCTTTTCTTTTAAAAATTTTTTTCAGGTTACGTCATTATTATAAATTCATTATTATGAATTAACCCGACAACTTGGTTAGGTTAGTTTAGTTCATTTATTATGCAACCCATACCCATCTTGTGGGCGGTAGTGGAAAGGGTTACAGAGGCACATAATGGGCTCAGGGACTGAACCCCACAATTCATTAGGTTAAGTTAAAAGGTAACAAAACTTGAACATGAATTCATTCCGAGATTTGCGTTACAGCTTATTACTGAGCTCTTACAGTATAATATTAATCACAAGTATATTTTGAGCATATTATGTTAGTTATTACTAAAATATCAATGACATTGTCAGTAGGTAAGAGAAGTTACTGTCAACTTACCACCTGCCACTAATTTCTCATTTGTTAGGTTAATAGAAAATTGGTCTTGTAACTAATGCTGGGGTTTGCATTTTTGTTAGTTTATAATCCAATGACTATATTTGTTAATTAATAACTTGTTAATCCTTCCAACATTATTTTTTCAAGTACTGTATATGCATGTTGATGGTGACTGCCAGTTGCACAAATTAGGTTTAGGATGAAAGGAAATATGGCCAACTATTTTTGTCCCACCAGGGTATTAAAGATATCTACTCTGGATTCATTTTATATACATCATCAAGTCCTGTGTTATTAGGTAATTAAAGAAGACTGTAAAATTTGAACTAGGAACTGTTTTACATTTTTTTATTTTTGTGATCAAGCTTTAATAAAATATTCATTATCATAGTTTTGATTTGCACAGAATGCTATTATAGTTTTGGGATTGTGGTTTGACAATTAGGTGCCACCTGTTTTCAGGATTTCTCTGTTTATTTGTGAAGTTCAAGTGATGTTGGCAGGTGGCCAATTCTGAGCTGACTGGTGTTGCGACAAAATCGTAAGTGACTGCAGCAGGACCTTTTGTGGAGCAGGGCAGTGTTCAGGGGTCAGTCATAATGAAGGCTTGACCAGGTATGGTAGTAACAATTTTGCATGATATGAGCTGCATGTAGAATTATAGTAACGTAGTTGAGCATTTGTTGAAAACTAAATAAATGGACTCTGGTATATCCATGTGTAATTGGATGTCCCCCCTTTATGCATAGAAATGTTAATAAAAATTATTATTATGAAGAATGTGTTTATTAAATGTTGGCCTTTGACACTACAAAAATATGATTTAAATGTATTGAACAAAAGTTGTATTAGATTTTTAATGGCAATTAAATTTAGTTAATGCATTTAGCATCCTCGGTTCTTGATCATACAAGATAATTGTATAATGGATATACAGTACTGTAATTTAATTGTCCAGAGTCGTTCATTTGAACATGACCTGCTCTTCTGCTGCAGTTTGTAATCCTAGCCAGACCTACAATGATATTTTAATATGTATTTAAAATATATCTTGATCCCCATCGCAGCAGTTTGTATTATAAGTTGATGCTGCTCCATTCATTTCATTAGTTCCTCTGCTCAACACTTCCTGCCCTCTGTGGGACTGTCGCCAGACTTCTGGACTTCACTTACACATTGCCATTTTTGTATTATAGCTCACTAATGCTAGTTCAGTATGTACAGTGCTCAGAGACTTAATTTTATAATAAACTCTTAAAAAGTATTTTTCTTTTCATTATTCCTCTATTAGGTATTACAGTCTAAGGGTGACTAATTATTCAGCCTTATTGTGATTTTTGTGATATTTTGTTTCGAGACAGTGTCTTCAAGACACAAGTTAGGATTAACTTCAAACATGTACCACTCATGTAAGGAAACCATGTAGGGCTTCAAGTTTAAACTTGGTATGGTCATACTGCAAAGCTTCTAACTGAAATTTTGGAGACTATCTCTGATGTTCGTGTGGAAAACATTGGTAATTAGTTTTTTTATTATTATTGAGAGGTCTTTTTAAGTTTGCGTAACGTTCATTTTGCATGAAGTCGATAAAGAGAGAGGAGAGAGGGAGTGAGAAATAGAGGTGAGAGTCACTGAAACTAGAATACAAGATAGCAAGCAGACAGGGACACATTAATCTGCTTCAACTTCACTCAAGAGTTTCGCCTTGTGGTGGTGAGTGAGCTTACCCCTGGGGTAGGTGGAGGGGTTGTCTTGGTCTCTTCTGCCCTTATCCGGGCGATGTACGTACAACTCCCCTCAAGAGTTTCACCCTGTGATGAGGGGGCCTCACGTATGACTACCCGGGGCTAACGGGGGTTACCTTGAATATCCCCTCTTTCGTCTTTCTGGCGCTGTACATGCAAAATGATCAAACGTCGTTTGATCACTCACTGGAGTTGTATGGGTGTCCAAGCTGGGGCGAGAAGGAGAAAGACGTCTTTGCATCGATATAGAAGAAAGTACTACGATGTTGTAGGACTACCCTGTTGAAAATGGGGGACACCAACATTGGACAACGCACCCCCTCCCTGCACTGACCAGTGCTTGGCCTTGCTTGCTGTCCTGGTAGGAGGTCTTGCTTGGCTCTGGGGTCCAAACATTTGAAATAATGATGCATGGAAACTGAAACGGCTACACAAACACAAGCTCTTGGGATGAACGACCAGGCTTCGAGGTCGCTCTTTTTCCCGAGGTAAGGCGCAGGTCTGCTGTCTTAACTCTTTCTCTGACATTACCTACTATTATGTGTTACATCGCACTACTCTACCCTATCTTTCATTCCTTAGTTTCACAACCTTTTCCAAACTTTAATCCCCGATACCTCCTTCAGCTCCCCATCTTCCACTCAATGATCTGAGGCCGCGGTTGTTCCTCACGGATTACTAACCAGAATTCCATCCTTTCCACACTTCTACCTGCTGGGTTGGTGCCACTTCTCCGCCTCCAACCTCTTCTCTTTGCCACGGCCTCGCTTCATGCGAGTCGGCGTTCAATCCCCGACTGTCCAAGTGGTTGGACACCATTTCTTTCCCCCCAACCCATCCCAAATCCTTATCCTGACCCCTTCTAAGTGTTATCAGATCAAGTCAAATATTTATTCAGGTAAAAGTACATACATACAAGTTGTGTTACAAACATAATGTTGGATTTCTAGATAGATCTAGTACATACAATGCTTAAAGTCACTAATAAGCACAACGTTTTGGGCAAGGTGTGGGAGGGATGGGATTTATCAGGGGAAAGCGCCAAGCCATTACAACTATTTAGCACTGGGAAGGGGTCAGAATATGGATTTGGGATGGGACGGGTAGGGGGGGGGAGGAATGGTGCCCAACCACTTGGACGGTCGGGGATTGAACGCCGACCTACATGAAGCGAGACCGTCGCTCTACCGTCCAGGCCAAGTGGTTGGGCACCATTCCTTCCCCCTGTCCCATCCCAAATCTGTGGGAAAAACACTTAGACTAAAATTTAATACTAAATGAGATCAAAGTATAAATTGAGTTGAAAAAAAGAAAAAAGAAGAAACATGGTGGAAATCAGTAGTTATACAAGTTGGTCAACAAACAGTATTGTTTGAAAATAACATGACAAGGGTTGACATTTAGGGGGGGGGTAAGGTAGGTTACATGGCGTTTATTAGGTAGTACTTAGTTTTTCTCTTATACTGGTTGAGAGAGGTACAGCCTTTGACTTGACTGTTAAGGTCATGTTTCTGGAAATTAGATGAAGTAGTTTTGAAGTTGCGCGGGTTAAGGGGACCAATGGTGGCCGCCGGTGTCATCGACCAGCTGGCCGCCTCTGTTGTCATCACTAACACTAACACACCAGCAAAATATTACACTAACAATTCCTAACTATGAGGACAAAATTGATTACAGCTATCGTCATTTATTGATATATATTTTAATACATATTAAATGAGTTAATGGTTGTATTTGTGTGTGAGGCGTGTGTGTGTGAGGCGTGAGGGAGGCGCTGGGCCGGGATTCCGCACACCAGCAATCATGCGGCGGCGGCTACTGTGGGCCGGGTTATTCTTCCTCTCCGCCTGCATCTGTGTCTTAGCCAAAATTAGAGACCCGTATGATATTCTTGGCGTAAAGAGAAAAGCTGATACCCAGGATATAAAGAAAGCTTATAAAAAACTAGCCAAAGAATGGTAAGCTGGAAAGGGAGTGTCTTTGGAGTGACGAGACTAGTGATGTATTTATGTGTAATGTAGCGGTTTACACATGTGTAAGAGGTTAATGTTTACTCTATACATGACAGTGTTTGTGTTCTGTAAGAGTTCTGTGAATGGCACACTTTAGATTTCTGTGTATGGATAACCGTGAGTCGTGCCCCTACTGTGTCGTCACTCCGGTGATACACATGGCTATACTACCAGTACATTATATTATTGTAAGGGATAGCTTATAGTTAATGTACTCTACTACCCAATCACTCCAGTCAAAGTCTTCATACTTTCTGCTCAATTCATCACGCTTATTTTATAATAAAAAAATTGTGTATCTAGCACATAGTAAAAATAATCTAACCTAACATTATATTCACATGGAACTTGTTTATTTCCTTCTAAAGTGTTCTTTATCTGTTTATATCTGTAAAAAAGAATGTGTGTTTTCGAGGTTGGGCCAGATGCAAGGGGCTAGCATTACTAAACTCTGCAGGGTGACTGATCTTTCTCCGGGGATGGTCATAGGCAGCGTGGGGCTCAGGGTTCCCTTTGCATGAAATGGCAAATAATGCTAATTTCTAATCTTGCCAGATAGATTGCATCTGCACTAAGAATTCCCAGCATATTTTATACATGATTCAATGTTGCCTTAGATGGTTTATTGATGCAGACAGTGTTTAGTGAAAATAGTTTGATGCCCGAAATGCTTTGCGTAATAGTGGCTTTAGGCATTGTATGTACTAGCCCTATCTATTTACTCCATCACTCTGTACAATCACTTTTATGTATGTACCTTACCTAAATAAGCATTTTTATTTTATTTTTTTTTGAGTTAGAGGTGAAGGGTGGGGTAGGTGATGAGGTAGTTACTCATACATGAAACTTTTAGTTAAAAATATTAAAGTAGTGTTAACTATTTTCATTGGAATATGCATGCATCATTGTTTATCAATAATGAACTTTGTCAAGTCTTATTATAGGAGTAGACATATTGATGAAACTTGTGCTGGAGGCTTAGCTCTCGTGAAGGTTTACCGTCAGTGGCCTATGGGGACCTTCATAAGTCTTAAGTTCAGATTATCCTGTTTTTGAAAATGGATTTATCTGTAGACGTTTACAATTTACAGTTAACTCCCTAACTGCACACACGTAAATTTGGCCAATTTACATGTGCAATGGGGCACATAAATTGTGTGGAAAAAATAAAAAAAAAAAAATTGTTTAGTTTGGCTGTAGTGAGATGAATAAATGTAAACATAAAATTATGAGAATTAGTATTTTTGTCTATTTGTAATAGATTCCTCCTCATAATTCATATCATAAAGGTTTAAAAAGTCCTTGAAAATTTGCTTGGCATCAATGGTTCCTGGCATAGGCATTATTAAATGGATGGTGATGCACCTGACATGGTGCCAGTTTTTTGTATTACTTCCCATAAAGGGAGTTAAGGTTTTCAGGATTTTTATCCAATATGGCAAATGAGTGCCAGAGTTCTCCAGTGTTGAATGATGTCCACATAGAATCTTTGGGAATGTTTTATATTACAGAGCACATTAAATTTGCCACAGGTGACAGACACACCAGTCCATACTGTTTGAGAGCCACAGGAGCAGTTAGAGGGTTAAGGCCATCTCATGTCTTCTTAGATGAGAACAGATCAATTTTAGGATTTTCTTGTTGGTGTTACTGGCAAAAGTTGAGACATGGCACATTTACATTAGGAATTATGAGTGTACTGCATTAGTTTAATTTTCTGGATTTGTTGCAGGCACCCGGACAAAAATCCATCACCAGAAGCTGAACCAAAGTTTATAGAAATCAACCAAGCATATGAGGTGAGAAATAATTTACTCAAATTATTTTTGTATATTTTTGTATTAGAGTAATGAACTTTGCAAGTGTAAAGAGTTGTCGAGTCTCTTAGATGGAGTCTCAGTCTATATCTATAGTATAAGACAGTAATATTTTTGTGCTTGTTTGTCTCTGTTGTAAGTTGGAGGCCAGATGCTTGGGGGCTAGCCTTTCAGAAATTTGCAGCGGGCAGTGGTCTGGGCTACGGGAGGGGCATAGGCTGCTCGGGATGGGCCTAAATTAAATGCTTTTAAGGAATATCAACATTTATAGACCCCTCCTAAAGTGGTTTTCATGGAGTCAAGTGTGAAATATTTGTTGTTTCCCATAGAGTTTTTAAACCTTCATAATGTTCTGTGAGAGCTCCAAAGAGTTGTTTAAGTACAGTACAGTATTTCTAAAACATTTTCCGTGAGAAATGGGAAGACTGGGGGAAGAAAAGGAAGGTGGATGAGTGGATGAAGAAGGGTGAAGAAACCCGGTGAATTAATAAACTAAACATGACTGTGTTTGGCCAATGAAGGTTTTCGATAGTGCCATTCATTCAAGTGAGGTCCTGTTGTATTATGTTTTTATCACGTGAAAGGCTTGGTAGAATCATAATATTAATTATGCATGTAAATGTATTACACTGAATAATATATTCATGAAAATAATCATAATGAAATCCTAAATCATTCAATAACAACACTGTTACACTAAATGAGCAACATAGCAAGGTCACCTAGGACATTTGTTGAAATTATAATTATTATTTTAATATTTGTTTTTAGATTGTCTTAAATTGTTTCTTTGATGTAGTTACCTATCGGGGCTTTTTGCTATATCTCATGATACCTCTTCTTTCTTTGTCTTTGAACTTCAAAGTTACATTTAAGTGATTCTATTCAAGCATAGTCCCTTTGTATATACAGTACTGGACAGTACTCTAATGTATTCAATACAAATTATTCTAATGCTTTACTTTTTCCAGTTGTTGATGGACCCTGAAAGGCGGCGGTTGTATGACTCTACAGGTCAAACGGAAGAACAACCTAACTTCCGCAAGCAACACGATTATTCCTCATACCGACGATTTGATCCTTTTGATGATATTTTCAGTACATTTGGAGGGAGTTTTCGCTTTAATTTCAAGCATGGAGATGGAACAAATATATATAAAAAGCAGTCTATAACATACAAGTAAGTTTAAATTCATCTAAGGAGAGTTTTCCTGTGCACTCCATTATTTTTTTTTTTTTTTTAGCACTTACTGAATTTTTGTGATTGAAGTGTGATTTTAAAATCTCCAAGACTAAGTAGTCTTTGTACACTGTACAGTACTGTGTATTGTGCAAACATGATGGGTTTGCAGAAAATGGACTGTATTTTCTAAATTCTTGCCTAGTATCTTGGGCCTAAGATCCTCAAAGGGTATCGAATCTCCAGCATTCCATAGTATGTAGGTCATGAGGTCACAACTTGATGAGGGTCCACGACAATTTGAAACTCTTGTCATTTTTACTTCATGTGTAGGGTGGGTGGTGGGGGAGGGTTATTTGTTAACAAAATTTGTGGTTGTTGGTTTTGCCTTGAGCCAGTTTATGGTGCAAGAAGCCAACTACAGTGCTGAAGAGATGATGCAAACCCTGTTGAAAAGCAAAGCCCTACACAACAACTGATATGCATTCAGATTATATGATTCACTTTTGTAATTCTCAGGGTTTGTAAAATATATTCAGTTCTGGAATATATATTACACTTTGTATGTACTGTATGCGTGTGTAGATTTGTATATGCTATACCTGCATGTACATATAATTAGAAAATATGTATAGAGTACTATATGTGTTTGTTACTTATTAGTGGTTTTAACCATGTATCCACATAGTGATCTACCATTCTCTTGGTTTAGGCCTCTTAGTTAACTGCCTAGTTTTTTGAACGTTAAATGTTATTCTTTTATTGCATTTGTGTGTTGAATACGTGTTCACGTGTAAGTGTGGTCAGTGTAAGGTGGTGGTTGTTGTCCTCCCAAACTGTAGCTAGGAATATATTCCGTAAAACAAGTTCTGAATAATTAATCCAAAATCATTAAATAATAATTTTATATGAAGATATTTTTGTTTAAAATTTTGTAGCATTTATGCATGTGTATATGTATACCTAATACTTTTATACAGATGTATTTGAATGTATACATTTGTTTATTTGTGTTTTATAATATTTGTTTTATGTACTGGTAGAAGCAAAGTTTATGGAAAGTTGTTGTTATGCAATATCTTGAAAATAGCAACATATAAAGATTTTAATAATAATAGGAAAGTTCACCTCAGAAAGTATTATTCCAGTAAACACATTATGCTTTGAAACTACTGATGGGTTTGGCCTCCCCCCACCTTCTCACTTAACTTATTTCAACTGTCTACCACTCTGCAAAAGTGAATTTTCTAATATTGCTTCAGCAGCCTTGTTTAGTTAGTTTAAGTCTACGTTCTTTTGTTCCTGATGTTCCAGGTCTTGGGAATTCTTTTCTATATATTTTGTCGATTCCCAGTTACTATTTTGTATGTAGTGATCATATCACCTCTTTTTCCTCTATTTCTAGTTTTGGCATATTTAATGCCTCTAACCTCCCCTCATAGCTCTTTTCCTTCAGTTCTGGGAGCCATTTAGTTGCATGTCTTTACACTTTTTCCAATTTGTTGATGTGCTTCTTAAGATATGGGCACCATACAGCCATTTCATATTCCAGCTTTAATCTCATAAAGATTGTGAACAGTTTCTTTAATATATCACCATCCATGTATTTAAAAGCAATTCTGAAATTGGAAAGCATAGCATATTCTCCTCCCACAATGTTCTTTGTGTGGTCCTCAGGGAATAGTTTTCTATCTAGAAGCACCCCCTAGATATCTTCCTTTAACATAATTTTGTAAAGCTTTTTCACATAATTTGTAAGTTGTGTGTGTGGGCCTATTTTCTTCTATTCCACATGCCATTTGCCAAATGGTGCTCTATACAATTATTTTGTCTAGATCTTCTTGAAGTGCTTGACAGTCATCAAAGTTTCTTATCTTCTCTCATATCTTAGCATCACCAGCAAACATGTTCATATAATTCTGTGTTCCTTCTGGTAGGTCGTTTATGTAGATAATGATCAGTGTATTTGATCATTGTTTAGTGCAAACAAGCTAAGCAGTTTCAGAACCCAACATATAGAAGAAAAAAAAAGGGATTCATCCGTGCATCCTAGGAGTGGACTGTATAGAATATAGATACAGAAGTGTATGCAGATAGATGGAGAGATATAGGTATATTGTTGGAGGGATTGAAAGATTACTACACAAATCAGTTTTAAAATAGTAAATTATTTGTTTATGTAAGATAATTTAAATTTATTTTTGTTTTAAAATTTCATAGTTGTAGTAATTTCCTGCTTGATTTATATATGTTGATGACATGTACCTGCAATGTTAGGAGAAAAACTCGAATGCGGCTTATCAAGTAAATTAGTTCTATATTAATTAAGTTATATAAAACCTCTGATCTATTATAAGATTAATGTTGTTCATGAAATCTGAAATCTTTCAGGTCTTATCAAAACTCAATTATCCCATTAAGCAAGAAACAGCCTTACCTGATCCTTTTCTACTCAGACTGGTGCATAGCCTGTGCACACATTGAACCCATATGGAGAAGACTGGATGAAGAACTGGCACCCATTAATTTTGGCATGGCCACTGTATGTACTAATTTCTTTCATTAACTGTTGTACGAAGGAGTGTGTGTTAGATAAGGTACTTGAATTGTTTTCCGTATAATTAGTTTACTGTAATTATGAAGAAATGTTTTGCATCTATATATAGTTTAGACTGGATATATTCTACCAGCAAATAAAAGAAAAACGTAAGTGCCTTCACACATGTTAAATTCATTTTAATTGTTGGCCATCTTTTAAATAAGTTAGTTTTATAAAAAGTGTGTAAACAAAAAGGATGTGTAATTAAACCAGTTAGATTAGTCTTGGAACGCTTATTTTGTTATTTAGTATTTTATATGTCTGTTGTTTTTTTGAGTACTGTTATGGTGTTGTGCGTTGTCACGTTGTTAAGTATTTTGTTTTGTTTAGCAATTTTAAGCTCTTATAGATATTTTTTCAGATAAAGCATTTTGTAGTGGCTCTATAGTGTATTCTCAATTATTCAATATAATGCCCAACCACATGGGCTGGACGGTAGAAGGTCGGTCTCGCTTCATGCAGGTCAGTATTCAATTTCCGAACAGCCAGGTGGTTGGTCACCATTCCTTGCCCCCGTCCAATCCCAAATCCTTATCCAGACCCCTTCCAAGTATTATATAGTATAGTCGTAATGGCTTGGCGCTTTCCTTTGATAATTCCCTTCCCTATCCAAATCTAATTGGGACCAACTTCTGGTCAGTTAATTTGAAGATCCAGATAATCCAGAGATTTTATCTCAAATCTCCAGGTTATTTATCCTTTAATCAAATAATCCTGAGATCTCAGCCTTACAACATATTATATCTCAATGTAATTTCCCATTTATTCAGTCTATGGATTATTTAACTGGTGGTTTCATAAACTGGAGACCTTTCCTGAACCAAACATGTCAGTCAATATGGAGATTTCAGTTAATAGAGAGCATTCTGTATAAAACAAAACAGATAAATGTATGGATAAGGTAAGCTTTCACAGTTACAAATTCTGCACATAAAATATTGTTTCTAATCACTGGTAGCTGTCAGGTGCATTGAGCTAGAATTTAAATAAACAAATTTTGTTTATTGGCAGGAAGACTTTATGGGCAGGAAGACATGAAGTAAGAAGACAATAATATTATTACTTCAAACAAAATTAGAGTAATTGTGCTTTAGTGGTCATAAACATTCACCAGAGTGTAGGTGTTATATATGTTATCTAAATGTATAATTTATCTTATTTCTTCTCCATAATTTAAGATTTTTAAATAATTGTTTAATTTACATTATTTTTCATCACGAAATACAGTACAGGAATTACTGCCGCAGTTTTGTTTTTGATTTGATGAAATTTCATAAGTATGTCTGATTTCTGCTTAACAAGTGATTTTCTTGTTTTCGTATATATCTTTTTTTTTTTTTTTTAAGAAATCTAACTAACACACAGTAGATTGCCTCAAATTTAGAAAGAGTGGTGCTTTACGACTCCAGTGTTATTCAGTATACTGTATTTGTTTTTTACTTTAATAGTGGTAATCTGTACAGTTTCCTAAACTATCTATAGTCTATTTATCTGACTTAGGTGTATATCCTAATACAATATACAGTAGAGTATTTGTTTGTAGGTGAAATATTGTTTGTAGGATATTTAAAACCAATTTCTATGGTTTGTTTTTTATTCCGAGTTGGCAAGGTTTTCGTTCACTCAAATATGGTCCTCCTACCTTTTGAAAATGAGTTTAGAGGCTGGGGGACATGAGAAATAAGCTAGATGTGGTTAATTTTTTTGTGCAGGCATGTTCATTTGACAGTTGGCTATTATATGTTGAAATGAAAATTTCACTAAGTGCAATCATCCCATATGGCTTGGGAAATACATCCTGGAGGCATCTCTGGTTACAACGAATCCCTCACTGCAATGAATTGGGGTTGGTCCCATATAGTTCCTTGAACTGAGGTTATACTGTACAGTATTTCTTTTTATTTATATTTTCATGCAATCTCATCTCTCACTTTGTTCCAAAGCTTTATTTTCAGCAATTATAGTATGTTTAATTCTTTTTAGTTATCTATTTGCTCTTATGCTTTTAATTTTTATTACCTTTAAATATTTTCATCCAAGGAGTATAATCATTAAAATGTTTTTATTATGTTTTGTTTTTAAACTCATATATCAAGTAGCTGCGGTATTTGTTAATTTCATAAAATAATATTTACTTAAACCGTATTATAATTTTTTTACCAAATTATAGAACATGTTTTTAAGCATCTTTATTTATGTTCTTGTCCAACTTTCAGGTTCATGCTGGTCGAGAAATTGAGCTTGCTAAAAAAATTGGTGTGAAGACTGTGCCATACCTGGTGATGCTGCTGGATGGTCATCCTTACCACTACACAGATGCCTCACTTAGCATGGTCTCTTCTTTGGGTAAGTCTCAGAATCTTGGTCTTCAGCATGAGACAGTCACATCAGTTTCCATTGTCTACATTTAATATTTGTGATTGACAGTGTAAATGTGTTTTAATTGGAAGTCGGTTAATAATTTATATTTGCAGATTTCATACGTAGCAAGTTCCCACACAAACTGGTTCAACGAATAACAGAAGAAAACCTGAAAGTTTTCTCAGTGGATGGATGGATAACCGGGTAGGTGGTCCTAAAGTAATGGAACCTTTTTCTCATTCATAATATTTATGTAATTAATGTATGTTCTAACTGGCTCAGCCTGAATGTTACTTTCTGCACTAGAAGGCTCTAAACCAAGTTTTCATAACATATCCAAGGGATTCCTATGGATCATTAACAATATTTTTAACATTTATATTTCAATATTTGATGCCTTGAAAGGGCTTTGATGGGACAGATCTGTAGTTGAAAGTCCTGCCAAATTCATTAGTGTATTCACTTAGCTAATGCCTCTCAGTTGCTTCATCAACTTGGCTCCTAATTGTTTGTTAATCCACTATGACCAGAACTTTCCATGTGGTCTGGTTACTTAGCTGGGAGGGTAGTGATATATTTTAATTCGAGACCTGTCGAGAGACCTACTTTCAATAATTTAACGTCATCAACTGCACTGGACATTACTTTTGGAATGCCCAGTGCAGTTTTAGAACTAAGTGCAGTACAAAACTAAAATTAATTTTTAAGTTCTCATATCTTCAAGCCACGTTATTGTGACTCAATGTCTGCATTCCTCTTGGAGATATGTGGTTAATTCCGTCCAGGGCAGCTATTTGTTTACTCGTGAGATCTGGTCATGGCCGAGTTGTTCCTGGGTGTACATTATTTGTATTTTGTGTTTGTTTTCTTCACAGGTTTCCTTTGCCCTTATCCTACGCTCATTTTGGTAAGCGTCGGCCAGTAACTCTTAGCCTTGACCCTTAATACATTTCCTTCTCCTAATACATTTCCTTCTCCTAATACCTTTCCTTCTAATACCTTTCCTTCTCCTAATACCTTTCCTTCTCCTAATACCTTTACTTTTCCTGTCATATCTTGACGGAGAGTCTGGTAACCTGTTTCTGGTTTTCCCGTGTTTCCCGAGAGCAGCCAGATTGGAAACGAGATTTGATTAGAGCACTGCATGGCAGTCTCTAATTCAATGTAGGACTTGGAAAGACTCCAATTGTTTATGTGTTAGCTTTCTGTAGTCACTTTAGGCTGGATTAGATTGCGCTATTCTTCAGTGCATTCCTTGCACCAGCATGACTTAGAAAAGACATTTAAGACGAATTCTGCTGCACCTTACAGAATGTCACCCCTCCCTTGACAATTGTTATCCTGTTCACTAGACATTGTGATCTTGTTCAGTAAAGAACTGCAAGATTTTAAAAATTAAAGTTGTTTATGGCAACAATTGTTTCAAATGAAACCAGAATTTCCTGGAGTTTCTAATAAAAAACTAAATTCTAAACTCAAATTCTAAAACTTGGAGTTTCCAATAAAACATGCCATTTTATATGAAAATAATACCTTAAAATATGGATTTGCTAAATGAAACTGCTATTGTATAGAAGTATAGTATATCAATAATACAAGAATTTGATGGATGTGACATTGTTTTTTTAAACTGCATATTAATTAGGTTAAAACAGGTGTAAAAACATAATTGACTTTTCAATGTCAGGTTCGTGTGTTAATCTTTGGGCGTTTGGACATCATCAGACTGCGTTACTTGACGGTTGGTTGGGAATTTCGTGAAAGAGCTGTGATAGGGTAAGTGGTATTGTCTACACAATTTTTCATTTACACCTTTGTATGGAAATTGTTTAAAGTATTAATATATTCTCTTGGCTGCATGAAGACATTACATGTTAATATTTGTTACTAACACACAAGATTTTTATGAACTTTAGTTGGTAATCCTAATATTTTAAACAGACAATATGTATTATGAACGAATAATAATAATAATGTTTCCTATGGTTTAATAACCTTTCTTCATTATTACATTTAAAGACTTGCTTCACTTTTGTATAAAATACAATACCAGTATTGGTCTCATTCTATTGTTTGTGAGTTTTCTTACTTTCATTTTATTAAGAAAAATTACCTGGATATTACCTAGATATTTACATTTAAGCATGGGGTAACTTGTGATGCAAATTGTCATCCTGCCCTGACTGTCATAAACGTGTCCTATGGAGCATTGAGAGCTTCTTAGAAAGCATTAAGTATCATGTTTTAGAGAGGAACGTTTGACATTCACTTAAAGCCTGATTTTTTCCTTGTTATCTTTCACATTTTAGCTTCATTGGGTGTGATTCAATGTAGATATTTTATGAAAAAGCTTTTTTAGAATTGAGCTAAGACAAATTAGATATATATATTTTTTTAACAGAGCTCAAAACCAATGAGAAAAATGAGCATCTTAGGTATTAGCTCTATTTTTTCAATAGAATTAATAAAACTTAGGAAAATTTAAAGATTCTGTGTGACAGTTTTCAAGATTGCAATTTTTAGTATTCTAAGATTTTTGGATTAGCCAACAACAACAAATAAATTTAGATTGTAAAGGGATATTCAATGTGTTAATTGTTCGTACTTCATTCTGCTTAACATTTATTTACAGAAAACAAATATACTACGGTATAGCCTATAAATATAATTTTAAACTAATTATTTATCTTTAATCCCAAGATATGTACAGATGGATCGTGGAGATACTGACACTATTCGCGCACGCTACAGCGTATCCAACAAAGTTGACACCTTGCTTGTGTTCCATGAAGACATGCATACACCAGTGGCCTCGGTGGCAATGACAGACTTGCCTTACCCTACTATGAAAGATATTATTGAAGGCAACAAATTCCTGGTCTTGCCTCGGCTTTCCTCACAGGTACTCCAATATGGCTAGAATGCTACAGTGATTTGCTCTTTGAATGACAATTTGAAATGTTTATATGTGTATCTTCAGTTCTGAATGAATATGGAATGATTTTTGCTGCCAATATATTGGGTTCCATCATTTAGAAGAATGCAGGATTTAATAGAATTATCTGAAGTATTGTTAATCCCTTGCCATAGCCGCAAGGATGAAAATTCAACAAAATTCAAAAGCACTGTTAATGAACATGAGCACTGCCCATCAAGTGTTAAAATTTATTAGTTTACATACTTTTCATTTATGTAGTTGAGGGTCACTCGACTCGCAATTGGGAATTCCGGGTTTGAATCCGGGGTGGGACAGGAATGATTCGGTGTGTATCCTATCACCTAATGTGCTTGTTCACCTAGCAATAATCAGGTACTCAGGAGTTAGTTTTTTTGTGGGGTTAGTTTGTCCTGGGGAAGTTCAACACATTGACCTTGGGAGGACCTCGATATAATCCTAACGTGTATATACACTGTCTATCCCAGGACAAAAATAAATGAATTAATAATCATGGTCTCTGAATTTTTTAGCTGCCATTTATGAAATACAGTATTCTTGATATTTGGCCCTTTGCATTTGTGTTTTTTAATATTAAAATTATTTTGTTTTACTGAAATAAAAGCTAGTTCCTGCATAGGAGTATTTAGATATTTTTAAACATCCTGTCAGCCATGCAGTATAAATAGAAACTGCACACACACGAGGCAGAAACAAATGGTCAAAGTTTCTCTCACCCTGAATGCCCCTGTTACCTAGCAGTAAATAGGTACCTGGGAGTTAGTTAACTGTCACGGGCTGCTTCTTGGGGTGTGTGTGTGTGTGTGGTGTGGGAAAAAAAGAAAAAAAAAAGTATTAAACAGTTGAGAGGTGGGCCAAAAGAGCAAAGCTCAACCCCCGCAAACACAACTAGGTGAACACAAAAACTGTGTGCATGGTTATGTTTTTAAATTCTTGTAAGGAATAATTTTGTATTACTACTGAATTATATTCGATTTGTTTCATAGAGTGAATTCAGTTTATGCATCTACTTTCAGTCTGTGTTTGATGCCTTGTGTCCTGTGGAGTCGGTGAGATCTCGTCGGCGACTGTGTGTTGTATTGGTTACTCAAGATGACCCGGCCCACGACCCCAGTCGAGCAGCACTACGAGAATATGCAACTGGTGACCAAGCAAGAGAGAGAGATCGAGTTCGGTACACTTACCTCTTCAGGGAGAAGCAAGTAGAGTTTATGAATGCTCTTACTGCAGGTAATTACTAATATTTATTTTTGAATGTTAGTATCATAAAGAAATGACAAATGTTGATGAAAGATCGATTGTGAATTATACAAGGTGAAAATCTATTTTTTGGGATGTGTAGGCCTCAAGTACAGTATCATTTATATGGTGAAGGCATACTGAATCCCTGTCAACACTAATTATAATATATTATCTTGTTAAAAAAACACACACACATGTATGCATGTACAGTAGAGAAAAAAGAAGAGTACAAAAGGTGGAGGATGTGGTGGAACAATTGGGTCAGGAGCTAGCAAGGACCTTTACGGAAGTAGTCAAAAGGTCAGAGGCAAGGCAAATAATAAAAGCAACAAAGATATAGGCTGTTTGATCAAAGTAGGTAGTGAACTGCAACAACCAAGAAATGAAAAGGAGCAATCAGTTATTTTAATCAACCTGCCAGAACCAGAGGTAGCCACATGGCAGGAGAGAAGAAATGGAGACTAGGAGGAGTTCAAAGGAATCCTAGATAGAGTAAGGCAAGTAAGGCAACCCAAGAAATACAAAAAAAAATTGTAGAATAGAGAGGGTCCAACATAGATGACAAAGACCAGTGATGGTTACCTTCCAAAGAAGATACAGCCAAGTGTTCATTGAGCAAGGAAGAAAGAGAGGAAGCTAAGAAAAATTGAGAGGAAAAGTGAAGGGAAATGGAGTTGAGGGAAACATGAAGCGAGAGGAGGACAGGAGGAGGATAATCAGGCACAGCAAGAAGGTTTTACACCGTGGTGAGGAAAGAGACCAAAGGAATGTGTGTGTGTGTGTGTGATTAGGCCAACGCTCACAAATTCCAACCTCTGGAATAGGACTAACCCAAGGAGATAATCTACCCCAGGAGGAAACTAAGCAGCCCAGCAGAAATGAGCAGTGAACTACATCCTTATTGCACAGAGACAAAACTGACAAACATAATAGAGGATGAAATATTCCCAAGAGGAGGCCAGGTAGTAAGAAAAGAAAAGATAAACAGTGGGGGGGGGGAGAGGAGGAGGAGGAGTAGCCCTACTGATACAACAATATTGCAGCTTTGAGGAGAAGCCAGTGACCACTGCATAATCACATTTGATTACATTATAGAACTGAAAGAGAGATTTGGAAACAGGACAAAGAGCATGAGAGAATACAGTAGAGGGAACCACAGGAGGGTTTGAGATTATCTGTAAAGAGGTTCAATGGGAGACTGAAATAGAAGGAAAGTTGGCAAATGAGATGATGGAACTCTCAGCACACAAATGCAAAAAAGACAGCAGAACAATTCATCTCTCTCAGGAGGAACATGGAAAAACAGAGAATAGCAATTCCATGGTTCAACATACATTGTAAGGAGAAAAAAGAGAAGACAAAAACGTACGGAAAAGTATAGACGTGATGACCAAACCACACATCAGAAAATGAAGAAATGATGACGTTTCGGTCCATCCTGGACTATTAGTGTCGTTTGGTCAGATCTTCAACCGTGTCATTGTGACTCGTCATCTGCCTATAGAGCATGGGTACAGAGGCAAAAGGGATGAACTAAAGGGGGCCAGGTATGAGTATACAAGAATTAGGAGAGACAGCAAAGCAGCAGTTTGAAAATAACATTGCAGCAAAAGCAAAGAGCCAGCCTTAGTTGTTCCACAGCCATATACAGAGGAAACAATAATATGAAACCATATTATCAGACAAAGGGAACAGAGATAAATACTTTTGGAGAATGATAAAGAAGTGTGTGAAGAACCCATCAAAAGGTTCCAGGAGGTCTTCAATGCAGAACCATAAGGGGGGTAGAAATAGCCTAAGCTACTCTATCCCTTTGAGATGTATTTCTTGCTTATCTCAATAAACATACTTGAACTTGAACTTGAATGCAGAACCAGATTGGTATCCAAGTAAGGGTGATAACAGACAACCAGAAACACCACCAGACATTTGAACTTAATGTAGAAGAGGTTAAAAAGACAACTGGAGGAACTGGGTGTAGAAAAATCTGTAGGACTAGACCAAATATTACCATGGTTACTGAATGAAGCTGCAGAGATCTTGTCACCCGTTAACATTACATTGTATTCAACATTACACCTTGTTTTACTCAGGGCTGCTAATTTTATTCAAGCAGTTGATTGTTTGGACGTGCTTTTACTTTGTTCTGGGGTTTTTTCGATTCTGGATTGATCTCTTATCCCCAAGCTCTCCTCTTTTTGGAAAAGAGCAATATTCTTGGTCTGGCTCTTGGTAGGCTTGAGTGGGTTTCAGAGGCCTAGTGTTATTCAAAAGACTTGCCAGCCCCAGTACCATTGCTCAAGGAGCTTTTGTGTGTGTGTGTGTGTGTGTGTGTGTGTGTGTAATTACCTAAGTGTAGTTACAGGATGAGAGCTACGCTCGTGGTGTCCCGTCTTCCCAGCACTCTTTGTCATATAACGCTTTGAAGCTACTGACGGTCTTGGCCTCCACCACCTTCTCCCCTAACTTGTTCCAACCGTCTACCACTCTGTTTGCGAAAGTGAATTTTCTTATATTTCTTCGGCATCTGTGTTTAGCTAGTTTATATCTATGACCTCTTGTTCTTAAAGTTCCAGGTCTCAGAGGAAATCTTCACTATCGATTTTATCAATTCCTGTTACTATTTTGTATGTAGTGATCATATCACCTCTTTTTCTTCTGTCTTCTAGTTTTGGCATATTTAATGCCTCTAACCTCTCTTTGTAGCTCTTGCCCTTCAGTTCTGGGAGCCACTTAGTAGCATGTCTTTGCACCTTTTCCAGTTTGTTGATGTGCTTCTTAAGATATGTGTGTGTGTGTGTGTGTGTGTGAGGGGGGGAGGGGGTCAGTAAAAAAGTGTGGTTCATTACATTTTACATTTGATTTTTTGTCTTTTTTCCAGTCTATGATTGACGTATATATCACATCCTACACATTAATTTTGCTGCTGCAGTTCTCATCACCCAGTGTATATAGAATTATGATACTGTTTATTCAAACATGAAAATATGTGCTTTTTGTAATGTAAGGATTTTGTTTTTATTGTACAGGTTCAGGCTCACCTGTTGAGACCAATCATCACATAGTAATCCTGTGGCGTAAGGACCAGAATCACCTGAAATATGAGTGGTTGGAGGAAGGGTGGCAAGTGGAGCCAGACAAGCACAACAGCTCTCGTGAAGCACTCAAAGCAGCTATTCAGAGACTCCTCCACTCCAATCAGGCTATGCCATTTGAAACTGTTGTCCAGGTTTGTGTATACTGTGTAACAACACAGCTGTGTCTCTGTCATGGCAGTTTTAAACTAAAAGATAATCAAGTATTTTGCTTAAACTAATTATTCATTGGTATTAAAGGGTGGCTGTTCAAACACATGAATGCATTTCAAATGTCGCTGGAAGATTCTCGGTATGGTCACCCATTAGAAAGTGGGCAGTTCTCAATGTGAATGTCATAAATGTACATACTCAAGATTAACACTGTACTGCACTCCTTATCATTTAATGCATTTGGCATATTTAACATACAGTGCATACATCTATCTACTGCAAATGTGTTTCAAATGTATATTTGCTATAAACATGCAGTCCTTTTATCATAATTTTTGTATTAGGAAATACAGTTTTAGGTTATCATTATTAAATTGAAAAATAGTAAATAATTATTAAAGCTGAATGTCTATGTCATGATTATTAGGGATCTAGTTTTTAATAAATTAATTGACATGCCCAATTTTGATTTCCAGGAGTTGTTTGATGAACATGCCCAAGGCATTGTTTGGAGAATCATCAATAAACTTGTTTCTGTGCAAGATTATCTGAGGTATGTGAATTATTTGACCTGCATAGTAGAGATGTGGGCTAGAGTAGGCTAGTAGAGATGTGGTGAGTCCGCTGGCGACCCATATGTCATGCAATCAGACATACGTCCCCTGCACTAGTGGTGAGTAGAGTGGGCTGGAGATCTGTTTTCCAACTAAAGTAAACAAATGGCTTTGGATCTGAGGCCCTTGTCTGCCCAGACACCAAGAAAAAACAAAGAAAAGCTAATGTAGTTATGTGGTGTGTTTGAGGAATAATTGAGGGACGGAAAATGCTCGCAGTGGTGAAAGTTTTAAGGATGGAAAGTCTGATGAAAAATGAATTAAAGTTTATAAAAATATGAATGAAAATGAGAGGAGCAGAGGAAGAGTATGCCTGTTAATAAAAAGTGGTAGTGGACAATTAATATCTTGTATTGCAGTTCAAAGGGCTTGTGCATGAAATAAAAGTTTGAGAAGTTGAAGTTAGTGAATGTGATTGCATATGCACCATGTGTTGAGGAATAAATTGGTGGCTGTAGATTAAACAGTTTTAACAGATTAAACATCTATAGATTAAACGTTGTAGATTAAACAGTTAAACATCTTAGTTGGGCGTGATATTATCTGCGGGATATACACTGTGCATATATGCAATGCACTGGATGGTACACACTTCTGTTTAACACAAACTTATTTGAATGTTGTTTGTACACATATATAGTTAATTTATGCTAGTTATTTTTGCTCTATCCACAGAGACAATGTAAGTCAAGATGATTTACTTCCTGCTGTGTCTATCCTGGTGACAGTGTTGTTCATAATTGCTGGAGGTTACGTCATGTCATATTTAGTGTAAGTTACAGAGCATTACAGAATATGCGGGTTACATCAACTTTGTGTTAACTCTTGTACTGTGGATACCATGCATATACTTCCCTTATTGTTGGGGTTGAGCTTTATCTTTTTGGCCGCACCTTTTAATCTTTAATCAGTGTCATGTGATAACATGTTTTGTACATACAGGTTAGTGGAGGCAGCCTCCAATTTTACTTTTGTACATCAGCTTTGGATGATGAGCTGTATTCTCACAGCTGCAATCTCTGGGTTCTAGCTTTGAGAATGACAGTAGTGTAATGTCAAAACAATAAACAAACTCTGTTCAGCATTTTGGGAAGACAGGTAAGATCACTATATTAATGGAATTTATATGTATTGGTAATGCATAAACAGTAGTAATATTTTAGTTATACATAAGTTTAAGCACTCCTAACCTTGCATAATTTACGTTTGTGAATAGTCTAACCAAATCACGTAAACTAATCTAGGCCTCTACTGAACTGTTTTTACATAGTTTTTATTGTAGCTTGTACTAAGTTTAACAAACTTAGTGTGTGCTATTCTCAAAATGCTAAGCACATTTGTAAGGGTATTGTGGTACTTAGGAATGAGTACATATATGTTCATATAAAAATGAGAGGCTGCTACTAAATTAAATGATGCATATGTGTATAATTTAAAAATATTGTTTTCAGAAAACTAGAAGAGCGAGTGGGTAGTTCAGAGTCCACATTCATAGACCAAAATGGAAAAGTGACACCTCAGCCTCAACTTCGTGTACATGAATTGCGAGGAGAGACGTACAATGGCCTTGTTCGGATGTTGAAGCCAGGGTGCCGCACTATTGTGATGCTGTGTGACTCGGAGAGCAAGGCTAAACTTATGCCGAAATTCCATAAAGCTTGCTGGCCATACAGAAAGTAAGGTTATAATATACATTTCAATACAATTATTCTAATTATTGGCTATTATTTGCCCATTATATTTGCTTGAGAATCAAATTACAGCAGTAAATAACAAAAATGCAGGGAAAATTGCATCCCTTGAGCTGTCATACTATTGTACGAACTCCACATTTACTATAGCTTCTTGAGTGCTAGTGAAAGATTTTGCAAACAGATTTCATTGGTGGCTAATGTGCTAAATTAAAAGTTCTACTAATATCACATTTTTATAGTTTCTGATTGTGCTCATTGTGTAACTGTGTAACTAGAATTTCAATTTTGATACTGCTTAATATTAGTGGCTGGTGAATAGTGTGGAACACTTACTTATTCAAAAAACTTTGTCATACCAGATAGCAGGCCAATCAAATTAGCTGCTAGGCTCATACATGAAGTAACTCTTCATTATTTAATAAAAAGGTGGCATCGTGTGGTAGTGTGTTGGTGGGGAATAGGTGTGTAGAAAAATGTTGTGTTCATCCCAACCCGGAGTATGAGTAGCATGCACATTGCATAGAGGTACCACACATCTCAGACTTTTCCTCCTTGGGCTGGGCTTTGAAAGGAGTGAGATGACAATGATGGATGAGGTTTAGATACACCTACAAAAGTATCTGCTAACGTAGACCACCACTGATATTTGAGATTATTTACCGAGGAAATATGCTGGGTTTTGTAACTATTTTAGTGAGTGATGAAATTAATGAATTTAGGAGTGTAGGAGTGTGTACAGGAAGAGTGCAGAGCTAGTGAGTGTAGTAGAAAGAGTAGGTGTGAGGAGAGATGTAAATCGTTGTTGTCTGGTGTTTGCTGGAGAGAACAGATGAACATTGCATGGGTATGTGCTTTATAATAATAGTGCACACAATTCAAATTATTGATCACTAGACGAGTTGTCCACCAGAGAAAGGGCCAAAAACTGAAAAATCTTATTTCTTGGAGGGAGGATACCAAATGATACATTTGATAATATTAATATTTTCAGAAACAAAACCTTGATGTTTGCTTTTTTAAACATTGAGCGAGCATCGGCAATGGAATGGTACAAGCGCATACTAGTCCTTGGGCTTCCTGAACCTCGTGATCTCAATATCAACCTAAGAACACCCTTGGCACTGTAATTGCACTAAATGGGCATCGGAAGTACTACTGCCTGTTCC
The DNA here is from genome assembly GCA_020271785.1 of Procambarus virginalis. Classification (NCBI taxonomy): domain Eukaryota; kingdom Metazoa; phylum Arthropoda; class Malacostraca; order Decapoda; family Cambaridae; genus Procambarus; species Procambarus virginalis. Next base: position 6,375,027 of record WNGS01005680.1, read on the forward strand.
ATGCCAAACATCCTGAGACTGTGTTTGGGGTAAGCTTCTCTTGATAAATGAGCGGATGGTAGTATAGGTAAAAAATGTCAGTAGAATGAGTAATCACTTCAGAAGAGTCATAAAGCATACAGACAAGATAAGTCTCTAACATTCTGTATTAGAGACAATTAAATAGGGAATAGAATTGAAGGATACATGAGCTTTGTTTCTAGAGGTATTTGTTGAGCAAACTTTGCTTGTAAACTAACTTAATGAACATTTATAAGAAGATCATAATTGATTATTGCTATAAATGGCAGCTAGTTTATTATGCACCCCATGCTTATCTTGCAAGTTGTAGTTTGTGCACCCCTTACTCATCCTGTAAATGGTAGTTTATTGTGCACTCCAAATTTACCTTGTGAGTGGTAATTGTCCACCCTATGCTCATCTTGTGTGGAGTAGTTTATTGTACACTCCATATTTATCCTGTGCACAATAGTTATTGTACACTCCATATTTATCCTGTGCACAATAGTTTATTGTACACTCCATATTTATCTTGTGCACAATAGTTCTCATCCTGTAGGTGGTACTTATTGTGCACCTTCTACTCATCCTGTGCATGGTAGTTTATTGTCATGCAATATTAACACTTATGTAAGGGTTCACTGAATATAGTTTATTGTTTGGCACTTCTAATTCATGTAAGGTGACCTCATGTTAGATCTTGTTCTACTTTGGTTAATTTGAATCTGCATAGAAACTTAGAAATGTAAACAATTAAGAGCTTAAATTGGATACAAGATAAAAGATATAATCAGATCACTAAAAAGTATTGAAATAACCTCTAAAGGATCTAGGAATAATAATGTTGGATAATTTACATTTAGTGAGCAAAACAAATCCAACCATCGGCCATTCTTCTGTAATGGCTTGTGCCTATCCTACATAGAATACTGCTCTCTACTTGTCTTTCATGGCCGTTAAACACTAAAATTCTGGGATCTTAGCGAAGCATCCAGAATGTACTCCTTGGAGTGGAGGTGAGAGATATTTCATATAATATATACATGGAAGATACTTGATTGTCAGGTTCCAAATACAATATTTACAATAAAGTAGCTTACTATAGGGAAAGATATGATACAAAATATCAAATATACCCATTGAAGAGTATATACCCATAGACTCATAGAATGCTGTATGAATATAGGAGGCCTACAGCTTTTCATCTTCATTACGACATGTAAGACATATCATTGGAACAAAAAATTAAATTTTCAAGAGAGACTTGGACAGTTTTTGCATGAAGTGCCAGATCAGTAGAGTTGTGATGGATATGTGTGCCTGCAAACAGCCTTATTGATCAAGTTATTGCCAGAAAATTGTGACTCCAGTTGGGCAGTGCAAGTAGAAGAACTCTTGAAACTGGATACAAGTAGTCTATAGGTATTTCTTGTATATCTGAAACAACCTCCACTTCGAAATTAGAATGGGACAAATTAAGAATTTATGCTGAAGTTGAGATTTAAGCATGAGTCAGGAACAGAAAAGTGATTTTGAAATGAAAACTCTACTGTAGTTAGAATTAGATGGGAGTAGAATGCTACCTGAAGGCAGCCCATTTCTGAATTTGCCATAAAAATGGCAATTTTTTCCATTCAAAATCTAACCTTTTAGCCTAACCAGAAATGTACAAACCCAAGCAACCCATCTAACAATCGATCACGATGCATTGAAACATGAATATTTGTGAACTATTACTTAATGGGTTGCATTTATACGTTGGTTTCAATAATGTAAAAAACGTGACATTAGTTGAGAGGACAAGTTGGTGAAGGAGTGGTAGTGCCACTCTTATGTACAGATGAAGGTGCTATATAGCATGATCATAAATATTTAAATGTTATGCAATAGAAAATCAGTATCCGAGAGTCATTTGTGGTGTTAGCCGGGTAGGTGGAATAGGGAATTAAAACATCGAGGAGATACAGCCATAGAGAAGCCACAAGACACACAGTATAATATACTGAAGACTGTGACCAGGAACAAACCAATGTGTGACCAAAATAAAGAAATCCAGACAGTGAAGAATAGCAAAGACTTCACTAAATCAAATATCCATTACCCAAGGCAAAGGGAAAGAAGTTCCGAGGAAAGAGATCATAATAAAAAAAATGAGAGGCTCAAATCGAGGAAGGAGAAATTCCAACACCTTTCTGAAGGACTAAGCACACTCCAATGGTGGGAATGGTATGGTCATAAATGAAGGAACATCACATCACACCCAAAAATGGAGAATTGGAGATCAAGATTGAAAGAAAGCAGCAGCCCAGTCAAAGTACACCTAAACAAAACTATTATATTAGGCATG
>WNGS01005680.1:6388233-6446030 GCA_020271785.1 Procambarus virginalis
CTGTATGCTCACATAAAAATAGTATTAAAAACAAAATTTTTGTCTTCCTATATTGTTAAGAACCATGCCCTGATATTACCATTCAAGTTCCCAAAAATCATTAGTCACTTTTCAAGATGGGAAATATTTACTGAAAGCCTCAATTTGTGATTGAGAATTCAGTGTACTGGCAGTAGTTTCAAATTTTGCAATGTACCTAAAACATCATATGATGTGATGTGCACCACTGGTTAATTATGTGCAGTGCAAAGGTTTTAAAAGAAAAAAAGATTTTAAGAAATTCAGAGATTGAATGACATGTTAATTTGATACAAATAACTGCTAGAATTTAATTGTAAGCAAATCTTGCAGTTGCTTTAGGTCTTGCAGCAGCAGTCTGTAATCCTCAACCAATATCTTTCTGGGAATAATAGGAAGTGACATTACAGATGAAGCTGCAAAACTTGCAACTAAGCGAAGAAATATAGACATTTATATACCACGAGTCTATCACAGATTAAGAAAGTAATTTGAAACAGAGCAATGCAAAAGATGTAGTGACCACAACACAGCAGTTGCACCATCAGGATCTGCGGGTTGGTACAAGAATTCAACCAACTTCGAACCACTTACTTTGATGAAAGGGAGCAGTAGAACAACAGAAGTACAATTACATCACATCAGGCTCGGCTACCCATGTGCATGGATAATAGGCTTATAGGTTCCAGAAGACGAGAGGAAATGTCGGCACTGTGGAGAAATGCCCGGCAGACCACTGGAACATTATCTAACACAGGCACAGTTACAATCCCAATAAGATTTCATCTTAAATTCAACAGAGCAGAAGTTATTGTTAAACACATGGGACAAAATCTTACTGAAGTGACCATACAAGTCATAAATACTCACATTCCACCTAAGCAAAACAGAAACAAGCAACACCTAGTGGGCCAGCCAGAGGCTTAGGGCCCGTGCAGGAATTTCCCTGCAAAAAAAAAAAATCTTTCATAAGTAATGGTAATGTCTTCTCACAGATATACTAATATAGAATAAAAATCCACACTTGTGTATTTGTGTAATTTATGTAAGGAATTTACACCGATACAATTAGACACCGAGATGTAAGTCTCGTTCTAATCATGTACTCAGACCTTGATAAAGCACCCAGGAGAGTGCAAAAGACTTGGTGTAAATTCCTTACATAAATTTGAACAAATACACAAGTGAGGGTATTTATCCAATAACTTTATTAGTTTTGCATTACAGTATCTGGAAACATGGACATGTAAGAGCTTATTATCTTGGATTATTTACATAGATCAGAAACAACAAGAATCCAAGGGCCAATCTGTTTGGGATTCTTTGCTTGCTACCTCTGTCCACTCTTATATTTCCTCGTTTACGAGAATGTTTTTTGTATAAGATACTGTGTAACCCAATAAAGTACTTTCCCAGGCATTCCTGCCTGCTTATCTGTATTATATAATGGTATCTTGGGAATGGTGTCTTAGGCATCTTGGCAGTCTTAAGAAAATGCAGTTTATTCATGGCTTCTCTATCTTGGAAAATGTAAGTCACATCTGTTACAGAACTATCAGCTTCATCAGACATGACTTAGCCACTCTTAATTCATACTGCCTCTGCATTACAAAGTTTATCCTTTCCAGATGTTATCCAACCCTCTTTCTAGTTACTCTCTAGGATTTGACAGCAAAGAGCATTTTGTGCAGACAATAATGTAAACAAATACCAAGATGAGAGTAGACTTCAAATTGTAGATAATGTTTTTGTTAATAGTTGTGACAAAGTATATGTTTGTGAAACATCCCATTACAGTACTTAGATGCAAGGATTTATGAACGGAAATATTGCGTACTGTGCTGATAATGCCAACACTGCTTGTCACACACAGGAACCAGGACCCACACCTCATGAACTTCAAAGATGCTAATCTCCTCAACCAAAATGAAAACAACATTAGGAGACAATGTATAGAGTCTGCTGCCATCAAACAGTTCAACACCATCCAACAGGCTGAAGGAAAATTCAACATTACTAGCCCTCTCGCTAAATTAATGCTTCATAAACATAAATTGTAATACATAATTCCTTGTATCTGTTTTGTCCCTTTATAAGCACTAGCCCTGTGTATCTGTTACATTAGTGAAGCCTATACATAGGATGTATATTAAAGACACCAGTCTATATTTTAGGATTTACCTAATCCCCATTCTTAAGTATTGGTACCATATTTGCATTTCTCAGATATGTGAGAGCTCTCATTTCAAGTGTGATAGTGACCTCCAGTTATGGTTTACATAGTACTTCCAGCCACTTAGAGTAGTCATTGTGATATCTTGTTTTACTTTTGATATACAGTACTGGGTATCTAATTACATCAATGCCTCCTTATCTCTTCCTCGTGCAGCATGATGCTCCTCAATATTATTTCTATTCTACTTTTGTTGCCTGTGTTTATAAAAATTCTTAATTCATTGTGTCGGGGGACAGGAAGCCAGAGTGTATTCATTCACACGTTTTTGGCTTTTATCAAGTCTTACCCCCCCTCTCCCCAAAGGCCGAATTACTGACCCCAGATCAGGATGCAACCCCACAAGAAGCTGACTAACTCCTGAGCACCTACTCACTGCTAAGTGAACAGAGGCATTAAGTGAAGGCAAATGTGCCCAACCATTTCTGTCCCACCCGGATTCGAACCCAGAATTCTCAATTGTGTGGCAATAATGAACCCGACTGTACTACTGGGACCCTTAACTTAGTTTGAACTTCACTCTGGTTTGCTTTTTGAACCTTATGGAACCTCTTGCTGAGTTTTCAGTTTCTTATCATTCTCCATGAGGGCATTTCTATCTTTAGCCTATTAACTTAGGACTGTACAATTAATTTTATCTTAGTTTGACTGGTTGACTGTGTTCACCACGGTGCTTTACTCCCTATGCCTTTTTATTCCAATCCTTTGTTTCCTTTAGTGCTTGTTGAACATGGATTACTAAACTCTTTATCATCGATTTCCTCCCTGAACATAATGTTTCTAGACTACACATTTCTAGATTATGTATTCTATCAGCTCTTGCTGTCTTCCTCTTTGGGCTACTCTTGTTGGATTTGCTGTAGGAAAGCTATTAGCTTTGTAATTACATATACAGTATGTGCACTTGCCTAACTGTATTCACTTAGCTGTGCTTAGTGGGTTTGAGCTTTCTGCCTTCTTTCAAATGTGCTTAATTATCAGTGTTTATGGGGAGTTAGATCTGGCAATTTGGTTCCCACCCTTTTAGTTGCTGGTGCCTGGGGCTTTTAGATATCTTTAACATTTTAGTTGTGCGTGTGTAATTATGTAACACTAGTTACAGGTCAAAGACCAAGCTCTTGGTGTTCCGTCTTCCTTATATTCATTATCATTTAGAGTTTTGAATCTTATAATGGTATTGGCATATCATTATTTCTGTGACTCATTGTAGAACATTTTAGATTCCTAATTTCGGCTATCAGGAGTATATGTTTGGTTAGGTAGGGTTGGTGGAATAGTTTTTGCTGTGGTGTCCACATAGTCTTGTCTAGTCTTGTCAATGCTTTGAGACTAATTTAACTATTCTGAAAATTCCCATCATAAAATGTGATGGGTGTTGCCACATGTTACATTCTTTTTAACACAAGTTTTTGTATCTCTACAGAGCTGATAATGTTGAAATAAAGACACACAATGAATCTGTATATGACTTCCACGAAGATGGTGACAGTGATGAGCGTGAGCCTTCTGGTCTCATGATAGATGAAAATCCACGTCGGAAAGGAGCTCGTATCCAACCCCAAGAGCCTTTGAAGATTAAGCTTAGTTGTGAGTGTCATACAGTTGTCAGAATGAAATGATTATAGGAATCTTTTTTTTTTTTTCCTTTGGGGGGGGGGGGGAGTACCAGGCTTCAGACAGAGAGAGAGAATTTGAATGGCCATGTGCCTTATATGGGAGGTTGATGATTAAGGGTACTTCAAGAACAGGTAATAGCACAGAGGGCAAATTTACCTATTTTTTGCTTTTTTTTATCATCACATTCTCATCTTTCTTATAACAAATAATACATGTTTATGCATATTTACACTGTATAAATAATGAATTTGTGTAAAGAATTATGCACTAAAAAAACTATTAATTTGTTCAATTTTTGTAGCACTTGAAAACACGGGGGCACCAAAAATGCAGCTATATTGTTATGCCATGTGTTAAACTTAGTCACTCCTGAACTGGCTTTGAAGACCTTGATGCCCTTGGTTTACATCATTCTCTTGGCTTCAGACCACCTGTCCACCACAAGGCAGTTGGCCTCAGGCTGCAATGCAGTGTAAATCATTGATAAACAGCAGCATCTAAATCTTCACGCTTAGAAGGTTTCAATGTGTTATCACTTCTCTTTCTACCACTATTCTCCATTTTATTCACAACTATATGATATGATACCTTTGCGTTTTTATGTAAAGAAGCATTAGTACTAATGGCATATACTTCTGCCAGCAACTTTCCTCCCACGCCATGATCACAGATTTCCTAATAACGTGGCCTTATTACCTATAAGGCTAAGTTATTAGGAACTTCCTTACCTATGGTAAGGAAGTTCCTCTTACCTTTGTCTTGTGTACAACTCTTACCGCACAACTTGCAAATATTGAAAGACAAGCCAGTGAAACTCGAATAATGAGGGGTCAGACCATACTGGCACACAAAGAAAAATCACAATCAGTAAGCATTTCCTCACAATAGTGTTTCTGAAAAGCATCGTATAAGCAATTTATGGCACCAGCGCTAGTTCACTGGCCACCCAACAAAGGGCATTTCATTACATTCATTGCTTGGCGTTTTGTTCCTGTTACTAATTAAAGTCATTCAAAATATGACTTTTATGACCTCAAAGTCAAGACTTCAATACCGAATATATCTCGAGGCTATAACTGTAATTAAGTACTGTATAATTAAAACTTGTAAAAACTAGTGCATGTATTATTCTTATTACATTTATTATGAAAGGATACTAACACCAATAAATATTTTTTAGAAGAAATAGTGTGATGCATTATTAAACAGTATTGTTTTAAAGCACTGCACTTTTTCTTTATTAGTGACTGCGGCAGATGTAGTATGTGGCGAGACGGTGGATGTGGCAGAAGAAGTGGAGGTAGCTCCATCACACAACACGGCTCACAACGGTATTGATGAACTTCTCAGAGCATCTGCGTATGCTCCAGACTTCAATGAGGATTCTCCTGCACGTATGGATGACTTGGAGTAAGTGTTTTATACTGTCATTATCTCTACTGCTAAAGACTAACACTTACTTTAAGTATAATTGCCTGGCTGCGGTTGAGAGCACACTAGTGACATGTTACCTAAAAGTATTTCCATCTTAAATGTTTATACTTTGGCCCCCTGGAATTCCCCACTTTTAATGGAATTGTTACATTTCCATTATATAATTTCACTTGACTTAAGTTATCAAAAGGTTTTTAAAGGAGCATCTGAACATTTGTTTAAGAGTTGTACATGATGATTTTGTTTCTTAAAAGTACAGATGTTGTTATTGCACTAAAAATGTGAGAAAGAAATGAGGGCTGCCGTGAATAAGAACACAGAGGAAGTAGAAGGGATTGGCAGGGAAAGAAAAAATGTATACTACATTATATGTAAAAAAAATTTGGTTTATGAAAATATTTATTGACACAGCNCCCTCAGGGCAACATTAATCCTGTTTTCTCCACCCTTCCATCACATGAAAAATGTTAAAATAACTTAGTTTTTCACAGGAATGTTATGATTGCTGTGATACTGAGAAATGTATGTTACAAATTGTATTTTCTTTCTAGTTCGAAGATGTGGTTATTAGACTCAGAGGACAACAGCTTACACTGCCATATATTATTGCAATGGTTTCACAAACCCATTTGCGTTGAAGATACAAATGGGCTTGAAACTTATCGTGCCCCACGACTCCTTTATGTCCTTGATGTTGAGAATTATGTCGGTAAGTTGCAAATGAGTAAATAGTGGTTAGTTGTGAGTTTATGGCTGCATTCTCTGTACCCCATGCCAGAGGTCCACAGCATACTTTGTTATAATTTTACCTTACTTTGTTTGTAGGGAATGACCACCTCCTTTTGGTCCTAATTTCTTTTATTTTACAACTATTACTGAAGTTGTCTGAAGCTGTGACTTCTGTCTTTTTTTGTGGTATATATCTACTTTTAGGCTGTTAAAGGAGTTGGCTTACATTACTGCCACATCTGGTTCATTCTCCTTGTTGACACCTCTTAGTTATTCATAGTCTGGTACAACTATTACTATCCCAGACTTTATCTATAACCGATTTATGCAAATCATTATAGCTGTGACTTTACTGAACAGGTATATTTCCTACCATATCTTTTACTCTACTAGGTTGTTATTTTGATTGTGCATATTTTTCATTGTGCATATCTGGGACCTGGTCTTCCAGTATCTGTGTATTTATTATGATACCGCTCGTCTCCTTTCGCGAGAGTACATTTTCAGTGCTTTGAGTCGGTCCCAATAATTTAGGTGAACTGAAGATGGTGTACATTACATTGTTGACTCACAATTGAGGATTCCAAGTTTGATTCCCGAAGAGGACGGAAATGGTTGGGTACATTTCCTTTCACCTAACGCCTCTGTTAACCTTGCAGTAAACTGGTACCCATAAGTTGGGCAACTGTTGTAGGGCTCCATCCTGGCAAATGTCAGTAGTTCAACATTTGGGGGATCTCAATATAAGACTAAAAGTGTATACAGTACTATACACAAACTTCCTGCCCTCGACAAAATAAATATTAGTTCTTGTGTATGGTAGATAGTGTTAATGTATTGACCTAATTCTGTACATTAGTAATGGATATACCCATAATATTTAAATAATGGGATGTTATTACAGTATTGCGACAGTCTACATAGCCCTTACACTATTATTTATTTATTTATTTATTTTTTTTTAGGCTCAGAACATGAAGTGGATGTTATGACGTACAGAGACAAACTGATGTCAAGATGCAATTACATGAATTCATTGAGTATTTTTTAAGTCCCGCCAGAACGACAGTCCTTAATCTCATCAGCCTCGAGTTTCAAACACCAGGTAAGTCAGCCATTTTTAAGCTATTCCACTTGGGTGTTTCTTAAGGCAATATCCTACTGACATACGGATGGAATCTGTCTTGGTCAGGGCATATGAACATTCTGCACCAGCACAGTGGGAAATTTTACAAGCTGTTCCTGCTGGAACTTATTAGAGCTAGGAAGATACTGAAGAATGCTCAGTCAAATCCAGAATATAGACAGCAAAGTACCCCTAGATTAATACTGATAAACTTACCGAGTCACTAGCCCAGACTGCTACATGATGGTAGCACTAACAATAGTAAAGCCCTCCAGCTCAACCTTCTGTAGCATAGTGGTGTTAACTCAGAATCAAGGATCCCTGGTTCAATCACCAAGTGGGACAGAAATGGTTGGGAGCACATCCTTTCACTGGAGGCCACTGTTCACCTGGTAGTAAATAGGTACATGGGAATTAGGCAACTGTTATGAGTTTCATCCTGCAAAAAGTCAGTAGTTCAACCTAGGGAGGACCTCGATATAAGCCTAAGTGCAGGCAGAACATAAGTGTGGCAGTAGGGCTTGGGCCTCACACACGTGGGGTCCACGGTTCAAGTCCCCTACAGCCCAGGTGAATGGAATGTGTGTGGCGATTTGATCTGTTTTCTTTACAACTGGAAGTGTTATAATCGTACAGTGCAACCTTGGTTATCCAGACCAGTTGGTACTACCTGATAACCAGGTAACTTAAAATTCAGATAATCGAATTAAAGATCGCATGATGAAAGTTTCGGCAATTTTTATATTTTTTATATAAAAAATTATGTAATGCACATGTGCTAAAAATACCAGTACATAATGGCATTTTAATTGGAATGGATCAGTGATTCATGCACTAGTACACTCACACACAAGGACACTCATGATATGTTGATAACCAATTAAAAATTGTATTGGTACAAGTTAGTATCCACTGCTGCTCACAGATAGCAGGGGGGGAGGGGGGTTAACAACCATTAATAAGACATGCTCTGGTTAATGGGGCTAAAAACCAGAAATTTGTGTGTCTGGAGCATCCAAGAGTTTGAAAACTGAGGACCAGGATAATAGGAATTACACTTATTGGCTTAGAAATTTATCTTCATAATTATTTTATCCCTAGAAGTCTCATCGTCTTCAATGGCAGACAGTCGAGTCTTCTAGCTGTGGTGGGAACTAACAAGTTTCTGTGTGAATTGTTTGTGAAGTCGTTTTGGCTATTTCGAGGCTTCACTTTCTGTGAACCCCACACCTGTCTGTAAAGCTTCACTGACTTTCAGGATGCCTTCCTGTGGGGTGGTGAATTGTCATTTGCTCGCTGCACCTCTGTGATGGAGGCAAGTTTCTGACTCTGGTTCCTGGTAGGCCAAATGAAACTTTCAAGACTAATGTGACCAATTAGAATGGAGCAGTCTCGACAAGATGGCTTCAGGAAGCCACTGGTGCTTTGCATTTAATGTTGGGTTTTTGTAAATCACTTTTTATATCTTCAGTCTGGGCTGGATTGAGTATTCTCCAGTGTCTCCTTGGTACCAGTATGACCTGATGAGACTGAGAAGTTCCCTGCTTCTCATGTGCATTGTATTGACCTGTCCTGACTGCAGCAGAATATAACCAGAGGTCATTAGGATCCTGAATTAAGGATCAACATTCATTGTGTACTGCTCAGAAAAGTTCATTTTGTATGCACCTGAAAGCTTGTTTTTTGCAAGTATTTTATGTGATTTCCATGAATGTGACAACTTTATATTTTGTTTAATTTCAGGCAGGAATGACTCGGTAGTAGATCTATGTAGCTAGATAGGAAAAGAAGCTTTTCTATATATTAATCAATATTTATATCATAAACATTTTCAAGTTTGATCACATCTCTGCAAACGAAGCACCTTCGGGAGACATATCTTGTAACACTTTAAAATTTCAGGCTTGTCTTAACAACTGAGAGCTTTTAATTGATATTTGTAAGTATTATTCATTTTGTTGATTATATAGTATTGCATTTTATTGACTTTAATTTTTCTTTATTGCAGTCTTAGTCAACTAGTGGAGCCGCCATATATTGTTCGTAAATTGTGTTGGGTGACCAGCTCGTGGCCAACGGATCCTCCACCCGGTCCACCGCTTTCTCGCCCTAATGTCTCAAAATATGCTCTAATAGGTGTAGAGAACTCTTACACAGACTTTCACATAGACTTTGGGGGCACATCTGTTTGGTATCATGTACTGTGGGTAAGCTATATAAATGTTTTATCTGTGTACTATTTTATAATTTTCATAACCCAATGTTAGAGGATGAAACCTATATAATCATGTGTAAGATCTATCATTGTTCACCAGGATTAACTATATATATATATATATGTATGTATGTATGTAGAAGGCATCCTTCAGTCTCGGGAGACTATGGAGTTGCGCTCTGGTTGTCAATCCTGGTGCAGCGTCTGGTGTGACTGATGAGGCCAATCCGAGAGTGGCAGTCCATCCCACACTGAGCACAAACGAAGTCCGATTCTGGTCTGTCTTCCTGGCTACTGGCTTTCCTTCTCTGTCTCTTTGCCTCCGATTCCTTGGCAAGTGACTCCTCGAACTTGGAGAGACCTCTTTGAACAGACTGCCTCCAGGCTGAACGGTCTGCAGCCAGTGTCTCCCATATAGCAAGATCGACGTCCATGGCTTTCAGGTCCCTCTTGCATACGTCTTTGTACCGTAGCTGGGGCTTGCCTGTTGAACGCTTTCCCTGCCTCAACTCTCCGTACAGGAGATCCTTGGGGATCCTGCCGTCGCCCATTCGCACAACGTGCCCGAGCCAGTGCATTCGTCTCTCTTTCAGCATTGTGTACATGCTGGTGATTCTTGCTCTCCCCAAGATGTTGTTGTTTGTCACCTTGTCCTGCCAGGTGATGTCCAAGATGTGTCGAAGGCAGCGCATGTGGAAGGCATTCAGCTGTCTTTCCTGACGGAGTGTCCAAGACTCGCTGCCATAAAGGAGAGTGCTCAGGACACAGGCTCTGTAAACCTGAATCTTAGTATACTCAGTCAGCCTATTGTTGGCCCACACTCTCTTTGTCAGTCTGGACATGGTAGTAGATGCCTTACCGATGCGTTTTTTAGTTCCGTATCAAGAGAGAGGGAGTCAGAGATTGTGGAGCCCAGGTACACGAAGTCGTGAACGATTTCCAGTTTGGAATCGGAGATGCCGATGTCAGGTGGGGAGTCCACTCCTTGTCCCATGACTTGTGTTTTCTTCAGGCTGATGGTGAGTCCGAAAGCCTGAGAGGCCTCGCTGAAGCGGGTCATGAGCCGTTGGAGGTCTTCGGCTGAGTGGGCAGTGACTGCTGCGTCGTCGGCAAAAAGGAAGTCGCGCAGACACCTCAGCCGAACCTTCATCTTGGCTCTCAGCCTGGCGAGGTTAGAGAGTTTTCCAACCGACCTGGTCCGGAGGTAAATGCCTTCCATGACAGATCCGAAGGCGTGCCGCAGCATAACTGCGAAGAAAATCCCAAATAGGGTTGGAGCCAGTACGTAGCCCTGCTTTACTCCACTTCGGATGTCAAAGGCGTCTGATGTTAGTCCATCAAAGACCACGGTGCCCCTCATGTTCTCATGGAAAGATCTGATGATGCTGAGGAGCCTGGGTGGGCATCCGATCTTGGGGAGGATCTTGAACAGGCCATCCCTGCTGACGAGGTCGAAGGCCTTCGTCAGATCTATGAAGGCTATGAAGAGTGGCTGCTTCTGTTCCCTGCATTTCTCCTGCAGTTGTCTGAGGGAAAAGACCATGTCGATTGTGGATCTGTCGGCTCTGAATCCGCATTGTGATTCTGGATAGACTCTCTCTGCAAGTACTTGGAGCCTCTTCAATGCGACTCGAGCAAACAGCTTTCCGACGGTATGTATGTATGTATGTATGTATGTATGTGTATATATATGTGTATATATATGTGTATATATATATATATATATATATATATATATATATATATATATATATATATATATATATATATATAATGTATATATATAATGTATATATATATATATATATATATATATATATATATATATATATATATATATATATATATATATATAATGTATATAATTTTATTTATTTTATTTATTTTCCTATGCCAAGCTCATACCAGGTTCTTGCCATGCTTGGCAAATGGTGTTGAGAGAGAAATAAAGGAATGTAATTCAAGCCACTACTGATGAGCCAGCTTGCTGTGACATGCACACAATTCTTTCACTTAAATTGCAATTGAAAGAATTGCCCTTAAAGTTCACTTGCAAGTGCTTATTAGTGACACTAGGAATGCCAGGTACTTCTCTATTACCTGTCACTACCAGCCACACTACTCCCCAACATAATGTGTTAATGTTTGCAGATGATGCAAAGCTAATGTGGAGATTAAGAGCTGAGGGGGACACTATAGTACTGCAGGAAAATGTTGACAAACTTTAAGAGTGGGTAGATAAATGGTAGCTATAATTCAGTCCAAATTGTAAAGTAATAAGATGGGGAAACAGAGATTGAAGATCTATATTAAACTGCACCATAAGGGAAAGGCAAGTACTGAAAATTATTAAAAATAACTTGGAATGAATATAATCCCAACACTTAAATCAGAAGCACATGAGGGCAGGGTAATGTTAGCAGCATGAGGGAAGTTGGTCAACACAGGAACAGCTTAAAAATTCTAAAGAAGGTAGCTTTAAATTCATATGCACTGCCTATTCAATTTGCATCTTGTGAAGAACAGAAGAAAACTTTAGAAGGTACAGAGGCTTGCAACTAGACCAATGCCAGAACTGAGAAGGCTCAGCAATGATGAGAGGTTAAGGGAACTTGACCGTTCAACCTTAGAAGAAACGGGGAATATCATCACTACAAACATGATGCTAAAGTGAATAGACAAATGGACAAGGACAGTGTTTAAATGAAGAGGAGGTAGGACAAGGGGACAGTGGTAGAAGCTATATATGCAATCAAGTAGTAGAGGTGTAAGGAAATTCACATTCCCAATACGTGTGTTTAATAAAGTGGAATGTATTGAAAGAAAGATGAAAGTCAAGCATCTTCAACCACATCTTTTTAAGAAGAAATTTGACAGGCACTTAAACATCAAGAGTTGTAATTAGCATGCTAGACATAAACTCTTGTAGGTGGGCATAAATAACTTGACTGATGGATAAGCACTGGGTGGCAGCACCAAAATTTTGCAACTTTCTTCCCGATGAGATTTGCACTTTAAACAGGTGAATGTGTTTAAAAAATAGTTGCCCTGTAACCATTTCCAACCATTCCATTTTAGCCAGTGCCCTTCTTGTTTGGCTTTTATAGAATCTGTCATAAGTACCCATCTGCTTTTTTTCTTCAAAGATGGTGGTCATGTGTCTAACTTTGAGAAAACATTCCCACTCTTCAATTTTGATTACTGTTTTTTTTTTCAGGGAGAAAAAGTTTTTTACTTAATTGAGCCTACGCCTGCCAATCTCTCTCTGTATCAGAGATGGATGAAAGCTAACAACCAGTCTGAAATGTTTTTTGGTGATCAAGTAAGTCATTGCCTGCTTATGAGGGTTGTCGGCTGAGCAGATTGATGTGCTCACTACCCAGTATTGATGCTTGCTCTTAGATCTTGTACAAAATACAAAACATAATAGGATAATGTTGCTTTTAAGAAGATCATAGGAGGGATTTTATAAACTGAATGGAAAGGTAGAGAGAATTTAGTGCATAAATTTTTAAGATGAAGGATATGTCAGTAAAGGAACTTGTGTGAATTATGATATGGTATGTGTGCCGGGTGTGGACAGCAGCAGGGGTGTCGGATGTGGACGGCAGCAAGGGTGCTGGGTGTGGATGGCAGGCGGTTGCCGGCTGATCGATGGATTGATTGATTACATGGAAATATTCAGTAGAGCAGCTACTAGTAATTGAATGTTGGATGGTAGTAACATTCAACCCTCCTTATCCCCTGCCTTTCTTCCCAGTCACCCCAATATCGCTTCTCATTCCATAAGGGTATATAGGATTAAAAAATCTCATACTGTATACACACACAAATTACATGTTATATATGTTTCTCATATTAATAGGCAATGTATTTTGGCAGAAGTCTCTCATGTTGTTTAGATGTGCATAATGATAATATGGCAAGACGTAGATGTGAACTGGTAGCAGCAAGTCTGTAAGGGGGTTGGTGGATGCCACTGATGGGAGTCTGTCATTTTAGTGACACACATAGCCAGTTTTTGACATTATTTTTGGATGCTCACATTAATGTGCATTGTATTTTCTATTTCACTTTATTTGTGGTGAAATAACTTTGATAGGCTAATATGGTAATATTAGTATACTGTAGCATTTTTTTCCCCTAGTGACATAGAGACTTCTTAGATTAATGGAGGTGCACCCAATTAATCAGACATTCATCCTGTAAATGGGGATGGAGAAGTGGGTATTTATATTTCCAGATAACTGGGGAATCTGGAAAAAAGGGGATCTGGATAATGGGGAGCCCACTGTATGCACACAAACAGGTATATATATTTATTTATGTATGTGGTATATACCTGCAGTCGTGCACCTTCATTCATATGCAAGGGGGGTAATTGTTTTTATTTTATTAAATTTCATTATACAGTACGTGCTCTCTTTCTTACTGTGTTTCACTTGTTTGTTTAGGTTGATACCTGTTATCGATGTGTGGTGCATGCTGGTGAAACGATGTTCATCCCAACTGGCTGGATTCACGCAGTGCTTACACCTACAGATACACTGGTGTTTGGCGGTAATTTCCTTCATTCTCACAGCATTGAACTTGAGCTTCAGTAAGTACATGTTCTAACATTAAAGTTTCACATCAAGTAGTTCTTTTGTGTGTATCATTGGTTCATATTAGAATTATCTCTTCGGCTAATATTACATAAAGCTAAACATTATTTCCATAATGTTTCATTGATAAATTAAGCTGACAAACTCATGTCGATACATGCTTAAAAATGAGGTTTATACATTAATGGGCCTTTGCCCATGGAAACAGTACTGTGGGAGATGGAACGGGGTGCTCTTTCTCCCACTGATGGTGCATTTTGTGTTTAGTGTTTTAGGTTAGAGTCTTATATCAAATGGATGTTGGAGGAGGAATCACTTGTAGATCTGAATGGCCAGGAGCAACATAAACACACCTTAAAAGGTGATCAAACTAGTTTCCATTACAGCTTTGATTTAGCTAAAAATGTGAAATACAATTTTGTTTATTACTGTGACAAAAAATTATCAGTTACAGTTTGCCTGTTTCTCTTTATTAGTCATGTTTGTAGTCAGTGGTATCACCTCCTGATCTGTGTTGATGGATACTTGAAGTAGCATCTAGTCGATATTTGAAAAAATTGTATTTATGTAGAATTTTTAGTGGATTGTGAATTAATATTGATGTATGTTAATATTAATTTTGTATTGCTATTCTAGGATATATGAATTAGAAAAACAAATCAATGCTCCTGAGAAATTTAGATTTCCACACTATGAATCAGTGTGCTGGTATGCTGGCTCCAGATTGATGATGGAATTGAGGGATATGGGTGCAGCTGGAACTAGAGTCCCACCAATTATGATAGCTGGCGCTCGTGCTCTCACAGCGGCTCTCAGACAATGGGGAGGCGAGGTAATCTATATTTTTACTCATCTTCCAATTAAATTATGTAATTATTTAAGTTTCTGTTTGTGCTTATATTTTTGGTGTACATGTTTGTGCTTGTCACCTTGTGTGTATCTGTGTGTGTTTGCGTGTGAATATTCATCTCGTTGAGTAAAGAGTCCAAGACAGAAAGGGAATAAATAGATTGTTTGAGAGACTGGTTAGTCACTTGAACTGCTGCCACCACTTGTGGATTTTGTGATTATTTATCTGACTTGCATTTATGTCTCATTATCAGTTTTTTTTTTTATATAAAATTTATCCCAATATTTATTTACTGTGATAGATGTAATATATATTTATACACTATAATGAAATAATATAGCTGTTGTGACTCGCATCTTTAGTTAACCTTGAAAAATCTAATGATACAAGTGTTTTAGCCATACTGTATTCATTGTGTTGATGTTCACATCTCATTTACTTCTCCCTACTCTTCAGAATGGTAGAGGTGGACTTGAGGCAGTTCCTCCAGGTATTCATCCATTAAAACTATTCAAAGATCTACAAAGAGAAATTCGGTGTGCTGAGAAACAGGTGATTGCTCTAAACCCTCCTAAACCTGAGCGCGAGTCCAAACGAAGAAAAAAGAAAGTTCTAGCTGATGATTTCATTGACTATACTAACCTGACCAGCTTTAATAATGTCCTGGAGGAAAGGTTGCCAGATAGAAAGGTCAAAGTTCTCAAAGTCAACTCACCTCAGGTAAGATCCTTTCATTGTAAGTTCAGATTGACTGGTAAAAAGTTTGGCAGAAAGTCATGCATAAACTAATTTATATACAGTATAGACAAAATATAGATGATCTGTATTTCTGTATAGATAAATATCCGTGGAGCCAAAGATATTCTTTGTTATATTTCTTAACAAAATTTTTAGGTCATTGCTTTTACACGTGTTGTATTTTCTATTCTATTAAGAATTTTAACCTGATGAATTTCTGAATCGGTATGTTTATAAAATTTTGCCTGCTCATTTCGATAAGAATATTAAGGAGGAATAAATATACATTTTTGGTTCTTTCAGGTGGAAATTGGAAGTAGAGATATTACTAACATAACAGATGACCAACAGCGTACACTTAAACTAACTCTTCCTAAGACAGCAACCTACCCATACGGTCTCAGTTTTACATCCTCTGACTATGGAATGAGCGGAACTCCACCTCATGACCCCGAGTATCCTCAGTTCAAGAATGAATATCCAAGTAATGTTAAGTAAGTATGTGGAATTTATCCCTGATCAAGCCAAAGGGTTTGTATTTAAAGTCTGTAAAATTTTTAAAGCTAACTTCTCAGACACATTCTGAAGTATTCCATTCGGATGCTTCTTAACATTTTCACTGAGGGATAATGCTATTTTCGTCCTAGAATCAATACACGTAGTTCAGGAGAGGATGACAATGCCGTCCTAAATTTAAATATTTAGGACTCGTTGTCTCTTTTTTTTAATAAGGCATTAGATTTTTGTTACGGGGCAACACGTCCTCGCAAATTCGTATAGTCAATATTGACTTATTAAATACATGCATAGGTGACATACTAAACATAATAGTTTCCCTTGAAAAGCTTCATAGAAAACACCGACCTTACCTAACCTCCTTAGTATGTTAAGATAAGCATCTTATTGCTTCGTAATTACAATTATTACCAAACCTATACCTATAATAGGTTAAGTAACAATTGTAATTACGAAGCTATAAGATGCTTATCTTAACATACTAAGTAGGTTAGGTAAGGTCGGTGTTTTCTATGAAGCTTTTCAAGGGAAACTATGATGTTTAGTATGTCACCTATGCACGTATTTAATAAGTCAATATTGACTACACGAATTTGCGAGGACGGGTTGTACGGGGAAGGGGTAAAGTGGAATTATTTAAAGAACAAGGTAAATTATAATCAAGATGTAATTTATCACTAACAATTCCTAGTAATTTTGTTATTTAATTTTGCAATATTTAATTTAAATACATAATACTTAAACATAATTTTGCATTACATTAGTACCAATCTTCATGTTTTTGTTATACAGTACTTTAATTTATTCCAGAACTGAGTATGACTGGTCAGATAGTCCTGGCATTAATCCCTACAAGTTGGTAGATCCAGGTGGCATGCGAATGAAATTTGGACGCACTGGCAGCACTGACTCCGATGTCTCCACAACACCAGCATCTGCGAACACAGTCAGAGTTAAACTCGAGTTCGTAACAGTTAGTTTATAGTTTTTATTATTAATGATCTCAAGCAATTTTGACAGTTTCTTATAAGCCAATTTCCTTTCGTAATGTTGGCAAGCCATTACACAGCCAGAAAGCTTTTGATACAGTCCCTTACAAAAGACTATTATACAAGATGGAGAGAGAAGCAGGGATAACAGGAAGGCACTGGACTGGGTACAGGAGTATGTGATGGACAAGAAACAAGGGGTCATAATTGGAGAGGATATGTCGGCCTGGAGAGGAGTGAAAAGTGGTGTTCTACTGGGCTCTGTCCTAAGATCATTGCTCTTTTTAATTTATATAACTGATATCTCAGAGGTAGTGAGCTCATACATGTCATTGTTTGCAGAAGATGCAAAGTTAATGAGGATAGTAAGAACTGAAGAGGACTGGACTGTAGGTTTCTACAAAAAGACCTTGACAAACTTTTCGAATGGGCAGATAAATCGTTGCTGGATTTCAATCCAAATAAGTGTAAAATAATGAAAATAGGTTAGGGAATTATGAAACTTGTACTGTATTTAACTATACCATAAGGGGAAGGTAATTACAAGAAACAGTAAGAGAAAAAACATGATGGTAGACAATCCTAACACTAACACCAGAAGCTTGTGTGAACAAGGATAAGATCTGCAGCCTATAGGCAGTTAGCAAACCTAAGAACATTACTAAAGAATCTAAACAAGGGGGGCTTTCAAGTTCATTCTCTCGTTCTATGTGAGACCATTACACGAATATGCAGCACTGGCATGGAACCCATACCTTGTGAAGCATAAATAGAAACTCTAGAAGGTGCAGAGGTTGTACCAGAATTGAGCGGACTTTGCTATGGGGACAGGTTGAAGGAACTCTCCTTCACAACCTGAGAGAGAAGAAACAGAGGGATATGATTACTAAATACAAGATCCTGAGAGAAATAAACAAAGTGGACAAAGAAAGTCTATTTAAATTAAAAAGAGGTAGGGCAAGGGAACATCGACAGAAGGTGAACACCCAATTGAGTCAAGAGACGTCTGAAAGTTCTCTCCCTGTGCAGGTGGTTAGCAATTGGATTGCACTGAAGGAAAAGATTGTTGAAGCCAATTCCAGCCACAACTTTAAACAAAGATATGATGAAAATGTTAATGTTGAGAGGTAATTATCAGGCCAGGCATAAGCGCCTAAGAGACCGGGCATAAAGAGCTAGATCTCGATACCTTGGAGTCACTGATAGGTAAGAACTGAATTGGGACATGTGATGTAATGCAAAAATGCTTCTGCTTGTCTTGATGCGTATCAGCTGCTGTTGCTGCTTCCATTCCTAACTACTTCAATTTTAGCATAATTGCATTTCCTGTGTATTTATTTCAAACACTTTGATGGTCTACTCCCTTGCCATTTAAACATTTGGAATGTTTAAGGTCTAAAAGTCTCTCGAGGCCCCGCCCACTCAGTGATATCTCAGGTGTTTATAATATTTGTGTTTTCTAAGTTACCTTTGTTACATCTATATTTAGTGCCAAAATGTTAGCAATTTAATGTTCTAGAGTATAAATGCCAAAAAATAGTTGTATCGATAACAGAATATGCATGATGGTGCTAAGTATGCAAATGTTTTGAACATTTCAACATTATTTATTTTTCAACGTAAATTAAAAATATAAATATCTATGTAATTGGAGAGAAAATGTGCATATGAAGAGCAAATTATGATCTTTAGGGGTGGTTGGTGGAGATGATGTCTAGTTGGTCCTCCAATAAAGTCTGCCCTCAGTGTGTTCATGTATGTTAAGTGTCTTGTCATGAAAGGGCAAATAGAATGGAGCATTTGCAACTTGTTCTCTCAATATGTAGATAAACTTAAAATACACTCAATCTGCCATATAAAGGTTCTTAACACACAATTGGTCCCACTTTTGTCCTCTACCATCATGATTTTTAACTTAGTAACTTGATACTAAACAAAATTTATTCCTAATGGAAACAAGTAATAAGCTCATCAAATAAAGGAGTTCTAGGGTGAGGTTTGAGATCAACTGATGCAGGATAACAGCTCTTAGTTTGCAGTTTCATTAGTAACATCGGTGACTTTCGTAATGAAGGCCAATCATAGTTTAACTCTTGGGTTGTACAAAGGGTTACACAAGACATTTTCTGTATGCTCACATAAAAATAGTATTAAAAACAAAATTTTTGTCTTCCTATATTGTTAAGAACCATGCCCTGATATTACCATTCAAGTTCCCAAAAATCATTAGTCACTTTTCAAGATGGGAAATATTTACTGAAAGCCTCAATTTGTGATTGAGAATTCAGTGTACTGGCAGTAGTTTCAAATTTTGCAATGTACCTAAAACATCATATGATGTGATGTGCACCACTGGTTAATTATGTGCAGTGCAAAGGTTTTTAAAAAGAAAAAAAGATTTTAAGAAATTCAGAGATTGAATGACATGTTAATTTGATACAAATAACTGCTAGAATTTAATTGTAAGCAAATCTTGCAGTTGCTTTAGGTCTTGCAGCAGCAGTCTGTAATCCTCAACCAATATCTTTCTGGGAATAATAGGAAGTGACATTACAGATGAAGCTGCAAAACTTGCAACTAAGCGAAGAAATATAGACATTTATATACCACGAGTCTATCACAGATTAAGAAAGTAATTTGAAACAGAGCAATGCAAAAGATGTAGTGACCACAACACAGCAGTTGCACCATCAGGATCTGCGGGTTGGTACAAGAATTCAACCAACTTCGAACCACTTACTTTGATGAAAGGGAGCAGTAGAACAACAGAAGTACAATTACATCACATCAGGCTCGGCTACCCATGTGCATGGATAATAGGCTTATAGGTTCCAGAAGACGAGAGGAAATGTCGGCACTGTGGAGAAATGCCCGACAGACCACTGGAACATTATCTAACACAGGCACAGTTACAATCCCAATAAGATTTCATCTTAAATTCAACAGAGCAGAAGTTATTGTTAAACACATGGGACAAAATCTTACTGAAGTGACCATACAAGTCATAAATACTCACATTCCACCTAAGCAAAACAGAAACAAGCAACACCTAGTGGGCCAGCCAGAGGCTTAGGGCCCGTGCAGGAATTTCCCTGCAAAAAAAAAAAAATCTTTCATAAGTAATGGTAATGTCTTCTCACAGATATACTAATATAGAATAAAAATCCACACTTGTGTATTTGTGTAATTTATGTAAGGAATTTACACCGATACAATTAGACACCGAGATGTAAGTCTCGTTCTAATCATGTACTCAGACCTTGATAAAGCACCCAGGAGAGTGCAAAAGACTTGGTGTAAATTCCTTACATAAATTTGAACAAATACACAAGTGAGGGTATTTATCCAATAACTTTATTAGTTTTGCATTACAGTATCTGGAAACATGGACATGTAAGAGCTTATTATCTTGGATTATTTACATAGATCAGAAACAACAAGAATCCAAGGGCCAATCTGTTTGGGATTCTTTGCTTGCTACCTCTGTCCACTCTTATATTTCCTCGTTTACGAGGAATGTTTTTTGTATAAGATACTGTGTAACCCAATAAAGTACTTTCCCAGGCATTCCTGCCTGCTTATCTGTATTATATAATGGTATCTTGGGAATGGTGTCTTAGGCATCTTGGCAGTCTTAAGAAAATGCAGTTTATTCATGGCTTCTCTATCTTGGAAAATGTAAGTCACATCTGTTACAGAACTATCAGCTTCATCAGACATGACTTAGCCACTCTTAATTCATACTGCCTCTGCATTACAAAGTTTATCCTTTCCAGATGTTATCCAACCCTCTTTCTAGTTACTCTCTAGGATTTGACAGCAAAGAGCATTTTGTGCAGACAATAATGTAAACAAATACCAAGATGAGAGTAGACTTCAAATTGTAGATAATGTTTTTGTTAATAGTTGTGACAAAGTATATGTTTGTGAAACATCCCATTACAGTACTTAGATGCAAGGATTTATGAACGGAAATATTGCGTACTGTGCTGATAATGCCAACACTGCTTGTCACACACAGGAACCAGGACCCACACCTCATGAACTTCAAAGATGCTAATCTCCTCAACCAAAATGAAAACAACATTAGGAGACAATGTATAGAGTCTGCTGCCATCAAACAGTTCAACACCATCCAACAGGCTGAAGGAAAATTCAACATTACTAGCCCTCTCGCTAAATTAATGCTTCATAAACATAAATTGTAATACATAATTCCTTGTATCTGTTTTGTCCCTTTATAAGCACTAGCCCTGTGTATCTGTTACATTAGTGAAGCCTATACATAGGATGTATATTAAAGACACCAGTCTATATTTTAGGATTTACCTAATCCCCATTCTTAAGTATTGGTACCATATTTGCATTTCTCAGATATGTGAGAGCTCTCATTTCAAGTGTGATAGTGACCTCCAGTTATGGTTTACATAGTACTTCCAGCCACTTAGAGTAGTCATTGTGATATCTTGTTTTACTTTTGATATACAGTACTGGGTATCTAATTACATCAATGCCTCCTTATCTCTTCCTCGTGCAGCATGATGCTCCTCAATATTATTTCTATTCTACTTTTGTTGCCTGTGTTTATAAAAATTCTTAATTCATTGTGTCGGGGGACAGGAAGCCAGAGTGTATTCATTCACACGTTTTTGGCTTTTATCAAGTCTTACCCCCCCTCTCCCCAAAGGCCGAATTACTGACCCCAGATCAGGATGCAACCCCACAAGAAGCTGACTAACTCCTGAGCACCTACTCACTGCTAAGTGAACAGAGGCATTAAGTGAAGGCAAATGTGCCCAACCATTTCTGTCCCACCGGGATTCGAACCCAGAATTCTCAATTGTGTGGCAATAATGAACCCGACTGTACTACTGGGACCCTTAACTTAGTTTGAACTTCACTCTGGTTTGCTTTTTGAACCTTATGGAACCTCTTGCTGAGTTTTCAGTTTCTTATCATTCTCCATGAGGGCATTTCTATCTTTAGCCTATTAACTTAGGACTGTACAATTAATTTTATCTTAGTTTGACTGGTTGACTGTGTTCACCACGGTGCTTTACTCCCTATGCCTTTTTATTCCAATCCTTTGTTTCCTTTAGTGCTTGTTGAACATGGATTACTAAACTCTTTATCATCGATTTCCTCCCTGAACATAATGTTTCTAGACTACACATTTCTAGATTATGTATTCTATCAGCTCTTGCTGTCTTCCTCTTTGGGCTACTCTTGTTGGATTTGCTGTAGGAAAGCTATTAGCTTTGTAATTACATATACAGTATGTGCACTTGCCTAACTGTATTCACTTAGCTGTGCTTAGTGGGTTTGAGCTTTCTGCCTTCTTTCAAATGTGCTTAATTATCAGTGTTTATGGGGAGTTAGATCTGGCAATTTGGTTCCCACCCTTTTAGTTGCTGGTGCCTGGGGCTTTTAGATATCTTTAACATTTTAGTTGTGCGTGTGTAATTATGTAACACTAGTTACAGGTCAAAGACCAAGCTCTTGGTGTTCCGTCTTCCTTATATTCATTATCATTTAGAGTTTGAATCTTATAATGGTATTGGCATACCATTATTTCTGTGACTCATTGTAGAACATTTTAGATTCCTAATTTCGGCTATCAGGAGTATATGTTTGGTTAGGTAGGGTTGGTGGAATAGTTTTTGCTGTGGTGTCCACATAGTCTGGTCTAGTCTTGTCAATGCTTTGAGACTAATTTAACTATTCTGAAAATTCCCATCATAAAATGTGATGGGTGTTACCACATGTTACATTCTTTTTAACACAAGTTTTTGTATCTCTACAGAGCTGATAATGTTGAAATAAAGACACACAATGAATCTGTATATGACTTCCACGAAGATGGTGACAGTGATGAGCGTGAGCCTTCTGGTCTCATGATAGATGAAAATCCACGTCGGAAAGGAGCTCGTATCCAACCCCAAGAGCCTTTGAAGATTAAGCTTAGTTGTGAGTGTCATACAGTTGTCAGAATGAAATGATTATAGGAATCTTTTTTTTTTTTTTTCCTTTGGTGGGGGGGGGGGGGAGTACCAGGCTTCAGACAGAGAGAGAGAATTTGAATGGCCATGTGCCTTATATGGGAGGTTGATGATTAAGGGTACTTCAAGAACAGGTAATAGCACAGAGGGCAAATTTACCTATTTCTTTGCTTTTTTTTATCATCACATTCTCATCTTTCTTATAACAAATAATACATGTTTATGCATATTTACACTGTATAAATAATGAATTTGTGTAAATAATTATGCACTAAAAAAACTATTAATTTGTTCAATTTTTGTAGCACTTGAAAACACGGGGGCGCCAAAAATGCAGCTATATTGTTATGCCATGTGTTAAACTTAGTCACTCCTGAACTGGCTTTGAAGACCTTGATGCCCTTGGTTTACATCATTCTCTTGGCTTCAGACCACCTGTCCACCACAAGGCAGTTGGCCTCAGGCTGCAATGCAGTGTAAATCATTGATAAACAGCAGCATCTAAATCTTCACGCTTAGAAGGTTTCAATGTGTTATCACTTCTCTTTCTACCACTATTCTCCATTTTATTCACAACTATATGATATGATACCTTTGCGTTTTTATGTAAAGAAGCATTAGTACTAATGGCATATACTTCTGCCAGCAACTTTCCTCCCACGCCATGATCACAGATTTCCTAATAACGTGGCCTTATTACCTATAAGGCTAAGTTATTAGGAACTTCCTTACCTATGGTAAGGAAGTTCCTCTTACCTTTGTCTTGTGTACAACTCTTACCGCACAACTTGCAAATATTGAAAGACAAGCCAGTGAAACTCGAATAATGAGGGGTCAGACCATACTGGCACACAAAGAAAAATCACAATCGGTAAGCATTTCCTCACAATAGTGTTTCTGAAAAGCATCGTATAAGCAATTTATGGCACCAGCGCTAGTTCACTGGCCACCCAACAAAGGGCATTTCATTACATTCATTGCTTGGCGTTTTGTTCCTGTTACTAATTAAAGTCATTCAAACTATGACTTTTATGACCTCAAAGTCAAGACTTCAATACCGAATATATCTCGAGGCTATAACTGTGTAATTAAGTACTGTATAATTAAAACTTGTAAAAACTAGTGCATGTATTATTCTTATTACATTTATTATGAAAGGATACTAACACCAATAAATATTTTTTAGAAGAAATAGTGTGATGCATTATTAAACAGTATTGTTTTAAAGCACTGCACTTTTTCTTTATTAGTGACTGCGGCAGATGTAGTATGTGGCGAGACGGTGGATGTGGCAGAAGAAGTGGAGGTAGCTCCATCACACAACACGGCTCACAACGGTATTGATGAACTTCTCAGAGCATCTGCGTATGCTCCAGACTTCAATGAGGATTCTCCTGCACGTATGGATGACTTGGAGTAAGTGTTTTATACTGTCATTATCTCTACTGCTAAAGACTTAACACTTTACTTTAAGTATAATTGCCTGGCTGCGGTTGAGAGCACACTAGTGACATGTTACCTAAAAGTATTTCCATCTTAAATGTTTATACTTTGGCCCCCTGGAATTCCCCACTTTTAATGGAATTGTTACATTTCCATTATATAATTTCACTTGACTTAAGTTATCAAAAGGTTTTTAAAGGAGCATCTGTAACATTTGTTTAAGAGTTGTACATGATGATTTTGTTTCTTAAAAGTACAGATGTTGTTATTGCACTCAAAAATGTGAGAAAGAAATGAGGGCTGCCGTGAATAAGAACACAGAGGAAGTAGAAGGGATTGGCAGGGCAAGATAAAAATGTATACTACATTATATGTAAGGTAAAAAATTTGAGTATGAAAATATTTATTGACACAGCAGAGTAAAAATGGTGAAAATGAAGCAGATAAAGTGGCACAGTAGTGCAATGTACTCCCTAGTAATGAATCGTCAATGCCAATGAATTGTCTGCACAAGTCTGGTGTGAGAAGCCATGAGGTTTATGATTAGTTTGCAGGTAGCTCAGCTTGACTGAAAATTATGAAGACAAAGCTACAGAAGTATGAGGCAGAGTAACCATACATGATGCAATCACATCAAATTTGTTAAAAAGGATTTTGATATTAAAAAACACAATGAGTGCTCCAACGCTTGATAAACGTCTTTGATACCTTTCTACCTCTAGTAACACTTTTTGTAAGGAGTTGTCCTGAATGAAAACTCTTAAGATAATGCAGCTGCTTCACATGATGGTAGCATTTGACAAAGCACTTACTTTTTTTTGCCTGATCAAAATTATCAACCACACTAAACAGTATTGAATAGGGAAACACAACTGAGAAATCTGGATAGTACTGCATGAAAATAGGATTATAAACATTCAGAGATGATGCCTCGCTTCTAATGCTGCCTTCTACTCTTCTACACAAGGCAGTTCTCACTCTTCTCAGACATTTTTTGTGCTTTAGCACAAGGCACAAAAATGTGACTTGCCTGTTGTTTTGATAGTCAAACCAGATTGTTGAATTATGTACCCATATTTCCAGTGCTTTATTAAGTTCTAACATTGAAGCCTTTTGAAGTACGTATTTAAAGAGAAGCATGCATGTGGCTACCCTGTCAGGGAACAGTAGTTTATAGAAAGAACAAATTGTCAGACATACAGGTATACAGTATGTTTAAAAAAATGTTTCACTATAATTTCCCTTTCTCAACAGCAGTGAGAGTGGTCGAGCATCACCCTCTACGAGAGAAGCCATTGCAGGGATGCTGAGTATGAGCCGTGTTGTTCCGAGTGGACGCACGCCTTCCAGAAAGTTAAGTTCAGCCAATTCTCGCCAGCCCAAACCTAGACGGCGATATGATGATGATGAGAACATGAGTAAAGTGCATCAAGATGAAGACTATGGTAAGTTGAGTGTTATGTTAAGTTTTCTTTAGTAAAGTTGAACTTGTTTTGAAAACACCATTAAGGGATCAAAAAGGGTTATCATCTTCCTCGATTATATTTCTGCACATAATCACGATTCACATGTGCTTTGTGAAGTTACGCTTGATGTGTGTATACATTCTCTAGGACTTCTTTCAGTCTTTTAGGGTAAGCGTCTTGTCACTTCTTTCTCTTACTTTAATTCATAATTTGTTAAACTTCACTTATTATTTTGCTAAATTTTGTTTGTGTTCTTCCGCCTAATAATAATGTTCTCATCGTTAATTTCACCTGGAGTTCATTTACCGAGGCATGCCTGTTACTTTTTCTCGAGTTCTGTCTTATAATAATAATAATGCTTGTAGTTCTAAATATCAGCAAGCAGTCCAATACATATAGCTACTGTGCTCTTGGAATGTTATCAAGTATATTTCAGTTTTCTATCAGTGTGCAAGCTAAATACAGTAGTCTTCTAGTCTTGGTGCCTTTTTTGGATAATTACATATTTGTAAATGTGCAACTAAACAATAAATATTTTTAATGTTATCTAGAAGCTAATCCTTGTGTCCAAGTTATCAGTGCAATAAAGTGACCTCCACAAGGCAGTCTGTTACCTGACTTACACTATTATATAATTAAATTTTAAGAATGGTGATCCATGAATTAACTCCATATAAATGTAATTAATATAAATCCATAACTTGGAGTTCCTACCTAATAATGCCGGGCTGGTTTTGAATGGTATCCCTTAACTAGTGCCACAGTTGACTGTATTGAAGGAAGTGAATTTGTGGCCGTTTCGAGTGTGCTTCAGAGCATTCCTCTTCCACAGGACTACAATTTGGATTCACCTAGATTGCACAGTGGTGATCTACTACCTTAACAGAGGGCTTTCGTTACTCCCTTAACCCGTGTGGGTGGTTTCATTTCTGTATTCTCCAGATTTAGTCCTCTATGCTGATCGATGGAATGGGAGGTGGATGTTCTTTCCTTTTGGATTAGCCAGTCTTTTTTACAAACTTATTGTGATAGATAAATGGTCTGTTTGCTTGGGGGGTGCATCATACATTGTGTCATGTTGCTGTGTTGCCATGTTATTTGTGTTTAATTAATATTTCCCATCCTGTTGTTCTTTCCATCAATCCAGTTTGCTTGTTGCCTTGTTCAAAAGTCGGGTTATTTGTTTGTTGGCTCAATTCTGCTAGACTAATGTGCCTCATTGTTCACATAATATGAGTATGTGATAGCAGCAAGTATGCTGCTATTATTCTATCTCCTCCTCTCTCAATATCTTCAGCTAATATTTGGGCTTAAGGTTTCTAGCAGTGTTGGATGCTCCCTATCCTTGCTGGGCCTGTGGCACGCTTGGACACCTGTCCAGTCACTGAGTTCGTCCTTCCCCAAACCCTGTGTTTTCAACCTCGCGCCATTGGTCAGCCCTTCCTCTGTGTTTCTTTATAATCTATTTCTTTTATCCCAAAGACAAATTCCTCCTAGGAAGCATTAGTAGTATGCCCTGTGGAGCTAATGAGAGCCAGCTCAGAAATCAAGCATTGAATATAATTAAATGCATTTTATTCAGTAGTTTTAGTAGCTCCCTGTGCCTCTTTCCTTGCCTTTCTTTACTGTAAGGGTCGTAGGTTTTGGGAGAACAGAACATACGTAAAGCAAACAGGCAAGTTGATCACTTGGGTGACTAGAGCTGCCATCTGGTGGTGTGATGGAGATTAGTGCATGGTTTGTTGACATTGAGCCAATTGCCTTTTCCCTTGATTTCAATCTTTTCTCACTTTAACCAAAAACATGTTTAGTCTTCCTCATGGCCATCCCTTCTAAAAGATTACCTGGAGAAAACAGTTTTTCAGAAAGAAAGAAAATGATTGAACTTGCTTTTGCAGTGTATTCAAGATAACATCCCACTTACATATGTATGTATGTATCTATCTATCTATCTGCCGAGGACTTTCCTGCATTTTTTTTTTTTTTTACAGTGTATCCAACGCTTGATATATCTGATGATGAAGACTTTCCTGTATTCAAACCTCGGGGGAAAAAAAAAGAAGACGAAGCTTGGAATCCCAAAGCCCGAGTGCGGGTTCAAGGTCCACGGCCTGAGCGTCCCATGAGGCAAGGAGTTCGAAGACAGGCAGTAGAAAAGGGACTGGAGCAAGCTGCAGCAAGAAGACAAAACTTACCAGTAAGTCTTGGGCTGGAAACACTACTTTGATGTTTTATTGGTTTCTGTGGAAACACATACTGTTCTGTAATATGATTTAGATGCTTTGTAAATTATCGTAAAAAGAAAATAGGTTACAAAGCTTTGCATAGTTGGAACCTTTCATGGTGGCACTTAAAATACTGTATGTACCACCATGCAAAGTACTGATTTTTTGCTAATTTTACATCCAGAATTTCCTTCTCTCACCACTGCTGTAACTACTTGTGTTTTCATTCACTTCAAACAGTCTTGTCACGCCAGTAATCTTTCATCTAGGGTAACTTTGCAGTAGTTCCTCCCTTAACCCGTGTGGGTGGGTGGATCCATTCCAGCTTGGATCAGATATATTTGATCCAGGCTGGAATGACCATGAAGGTTCATTCAAATACACTTGGAGGCCTTCTGAACCCTATATGGCATCATTGGGACTGCCAAAATAATCTCTCGGTAATACCCAGCTAGCCACCAGGCCACTACTCTGGACTGCTATTAGGTAGCAGCATTGGTGTTAAAATAGGGGTTCTTGCCATGAGTCTCCTCACACTCTTGCTGACTAACCTTTATGTTAGTTTAAGACAGGCATGGACCAAAATTTAAGATTTCTGTTTGTTTTTTAAGCTATTTCATTGTATATTTGCATATTATTTATAATATGGTATGTGAGTGTTTCTCATTCCTTTGGTTAACCAGTTGGTGAGCACCTCATTCAAGGTGTTAACCAACTGGTTTACCAGGGTTAACTGTTCTGTTTCAGGTTGAGCTTCTGCAGTTATTCTCTTTTAGTTTCCAACAACATCCTTGACTCCTTTGAGCATATTTCAAGGACATGGGCATTTGTGTAGTGCATTACAGTTGTTAGTTTGCATTATTAAAGTACACACACAAACTACATAAAGCATTACAATTATAAATGAAAGAGAAGTGCTAATTAGATCTTTACTCCACATCACAGTCTTGAGTGAGGAAATAATATAACACACAGTGTATATGGGCATTAGAAACAACTGTTAAGACATGTTCATATGTGAAAATAATAGTGTATCACAGGCAAAATATTTGAGAAATATTAAATGTACATAAAAATAGCATGTAAATGATCAGACTCAAGATTGTAAAAAGTAGGCTAATAATTCTACTTTGCACCCAAAAACAGACTTAAGTCTTATTGATTGTTATGCTAAGTATACCATTTAAGGTAAGAGAAATATGAAAATATATAAATTTTCTTGTAATATATTTAAATTGTTAAACAGGCTGCCAAGAGAGCATATCACCGGAAAAAGCAGCGGAGCTTAGAGTCTCAACCAAGCACCTCCTCAGGGGTTGCTGGTCTGAAGGGAATGAGTAAACGTGAGTATGAAATTACACCATGTTAATTGCTAATCAGTTTTTAAGTTGCGTCTTGAAAGCCAGAGGATATACAAATTCTAAGATGTTTAACCATTGCTTATTTGAACCATTCTGTTGTTGCGTAATACTGTATTCACATCTATCTTTTGAGTGGGTTCTTAACTATCAAATCCTGAAGGATTTTTCCAGGATAAAAGCACAAATAGGTAAACACGTGTATGCTTTGGGACACAAGAAGGAAAACACCCATAATTAACCCAGCATATAATTTAGGTTGCAGCACTGAAGTAGAATTCTATAAGTATACAGCCTTTATATATACAGTAAGTATCTTTATATATTTAATGCATAATTTCCGAGGAACTTTACCATGTTGTAGGGAGGTTGGTCTTGTGTAGATTCATCTCAGATATTTCAGATTGGTTAAAATATGGAAGACATTCAAGAGCAATTTAAATATATACTGAAGAATTCTATGTTCTAGTTTAACTTCTCTAACTTGATGTGAAGCTGTCCGTATTTGCTTTGAGAAACAAGGTATGAAATATTTGAGGATATTCTGAGAAAGTAAATCAAACTTAAAAGGGAGAGGGGGAGAGAACAGATTATTGTAAGGCTTAAATAAGAAAAATGTTAGAAAAATGTGAAAGCATTGGTTAGGTTAATAAAAGTGGTAATATATGGTCAGTGAAGCTAGTAAGTTCTGGGAGTAGTTCTACTCCCTAATGGCCATGGCCACACTTGACTTGTGAGCTTGGTCCAACAGGCTGTTGCTTGGAGTGGCCCACAAATCCACTACATCCAGGTTGGTCTGGCACTTCTTGCAGAAAACTGTCCACATTTTTTCTTTAAGAATTCCACTTTTGTTCTGGTAATATTTCTTATACTTCCCGGTAGGATATTGAGCAGCTGTGGACCTCTGATGTTCGTATAGCATTCTCTGATTGTGGATATTGCACATCTACTCTTCACTGGCTCTGTTTGGCATTTCCTTCCATGTCGTTCACTCCAGTATGTTATTTTACTATGCAAATTTGGGACCTGGTCCTCCAGTAGTTTCCATGTACTGTATATGATATTTGAAACCTCTCTCATTTCCTTTCTAGAGTACATTTTGACAGCTTTGAGATTCCAAATAGTTTAGGTGCTTTGTTATGTCTGTCTGTGTGTTGTGTGTGCTCACTATATTCCCTCCATTTCAGCAGTCTTTCCTGCTTTGAAGGGGTAAGTGAGTATTGAGCACTGCTCAAGGCAGGGCAGCAAAAGTGATTTGAATGGTATGAGCACTGTGATGGGATGTCTGGAATTTTAGGTTCTCATAAGCCATCCTATCATTTTTCTAGTTGATAATTTATTTGTTTGGTTATGCTCCCTAAACATTAGGTCATCAAACATCATTATTCCCAGAGCCTTTACATGTTGCTTTCCTCCTATGGGTAGATTTGATTGTACCTTGTACCCTGTATTTTGTTTAAGGTCTTCATTTTTACTGTACCTATGTACTGTACCTGGAACTTATCACTATTAAACATCGTGTGATTTTCTGTTGCCCCAATTGAAAACTCTCTTAATATCATCTTGTAGTTTTTCAATGTCTTCTACAGAAGTAATGTTCATGCTGATTTTTGTGTTATCTGCAAAAGATGATGTGAAGCTGTGACTTGTATTTTTGTGTAATACCTGAAATGAGGAGGAGGAAAAGCAGCGTTGCAAGGAAATTGTAATTGTTTCCATGGTTGATATTAGCTAATTAGTTTATTGCTTGTGGAAGTTTCAGTAGTTTTAGATCTATTTACAAACAATACTTCATATTGTTTAAAATTCTTATTTATAGATATCTTTCATAGGAGTAAAACAGTACATTAGTTGTAAATGACCAATGCTTTCATTTCAGTTTCGAACAAACCCAGAAAGGGCATGGCTACAGCGAAGCAGCGTTTAGGAAAAATTCTGAAAATTCATAAGATGCTTCACTAGTTAGTTCATGACGTACCCCAGCAGCTAGTCTGATGAAACACATCAGTCCAAGGCAAGGCTGTTTGCTTTTCTGGCGCTCTCCAGTCTGCTAGTTATGCAGCAGCTGCGTGTTCTTGGGACAATACCCCGATTATATCTTATTCTAGATGACTTTTGTTAAATATTTTTATATTATTTCTATTCAAAGTCCAATTTTAAAAGTATTGTACACTGGTTAAATGATTGTTTATACTGAATAATTTTCCATAAGGTCCAAAGGTATTTGTGAGAGCCTCATTGTTATGATGTACTGGCTTCTTTGTGAGGGTGGAAGTGTGCAGAGTCAGTTGTGCTCCACCCTGCTTGTTTCACTTGTCATTGTCACCTCTAAAAATAACTTCAAATGTGTAATGTATTCAAGATAAGCAGAAAAACAGACAAATGGTCTAAATGGCTAAGATTTTTTTAGTGTTATTCCACTGTTTAATCATTTATTTTATATTTGGAAAAAAAATTCTTCAATTTTTTTATAGATCAGCAGTGTTGAACATTAAAAAATCAAAATAAAAACACATTTATTATATATCGGACAGTCTTTCATACTAATTCTACCGATTTCCACTTCATGTGAGGATCTTCTAATTACACAATAATATTTTATCAGATTATTTATTTTAAAATATAAAGTATGAAATCAATGTCTTGGGCGTTAAGTAAACAGACTGTAGAATGTTTAGTACACTGTCGTTCCTAATGAGCAAAGTCAAAAGAGGCGAGACCTCATTACATTAGGTAAAGTTACATTAGCCTTCATCACTCTTGGTGGTAGTCAGTGAGGAGTTTCCTATAAAAAGGTTAGGTTATATTTGTGTAGTTTATGCAGCTCTGTTTCAGGTCTAGAGTTGAGAAAATGGTCATACATAGCTTCTCAAATTAGAGGGTGGGTAGTAAAATTAATGACTTTTATTATAGAAAAATTAAAATGCTTCAGTGTGTTAAATGTAGGAAATTCTGAACCTTTTGAACAATGATATTAATACGAATGATTAAAAAATTTTATTTCTTATTTTTTACATAATTTGTTAGCCGATATGCTGGTATTTAGAAAATAATTTTCTAATATGTTGGATAATATGAAGGGGCAAGTTAAAGCTAACAATTTATATTCAGACATTTTAACAAGAAGATATGAAATAGTTTTCAGTTTTTATTGAAAAATTTTTATCATTTCCATTATAATATTCTTTTGAACATAAAGAATTTAAATATGTAAACATGCCTTCAATATTTGTAATAATACTGTACAGTATTTTAGGAGAAAGGGAGTGAAAAAGATCACAATAAGATTTAAATGATACAAAAATTATCCTTAAGAACAATTGGCATATGAGTGAATACTAGGTTGCAACATTTTTGAAGACCTTTACCATCTTTTGAAAAATGTATAACTATTTTCACCAAGAAATGGTTGCAGTCATGCAGCATAAGCACAGAGAGGAAGAATGGTAATGGCAAAAGATGAATGAGGGTAATTATATAATGATTAGGTGGCAGTCCATAGCAACTTAAATGTTCATATTGGTGAATAATGTTATGATGTTGATTGTGCCAGAGGAACGCTCCGTCCTGCACGATGGTAATCATTGTGCCAGGGGAATGCTCCGTCCTGCACGATGGTAATCATTGTGCCAGAGGAACGCTCCGTCCTGCACGATGGTAATCATTGTGCCAGGGGAATGCTCCGTCCTGCACGATGGTAATCATTGTGCCAGGGGAATGCTCCGTCCTGCACGATGGTAATCATTGTGCCAGAGGAATGCTCCGTCCTGCACGATGTTAATCATTGGACTAGGGGAATGCTCCGTCCTGCACGATGGTAATCATTGTGCCAGGGGAACGCTCCGTCCTGCACGATGGTAATCATTGTGCCAGGGGAACGCTCCGTTCTGCACGATGGTAATCATTGGACTAGGGGAATGCTCCGTCCTGCACGATGGTAATCATTGGACTAGGGGAATGCTCCGTCCTGCACGATGGTAATCATTGTGCCAGGGGAATGCTCTGTCCTGCACGATGGTAATCATTGTGCCAGGGGAATGCTCCGTCCTGCACGATGGTAATCATTGTGCCAGGGGAATGCTCTGTCCTGCATGATGGTAATCATTGTGCCAGGGGAATGCTCCGTCCTGCACGATGGTAATCATTGTGCCAGGGGAATGCTCTGTCCTGCACGATGGTAATCATTGTGCCAGGGGAATGCTCTGTCCTGCACGATGGTAATCATTGTGCCAGGGGAATGCTCTGTCCTGCACGATGGTAATCATTGTGCCAGGGGAATGCTCCGTCCTGCACGATGGTAATCATTGTGCCAGGGGAATGCTCTGTCCTGCACGATGGTAATCATTGTGCCAGGGGAATGCTCCGTCCTGCACGATGGTAATCATTGTGCCAGGGGAATGCTCCGTCCTGCACGATGGTAATCATTGTGCCAGGGGAATGCTCTGTCCTGCACGATGGTAATCATTGGACCAGGGGAATGCTCTGTCCTGCACGATGGTAATCATTGTGCCAGAGGAACGCTCCGTCCTGCACGATGGTAATCATTGTGCCAGGGGAATGCTTTGTCCTGCACGATGGTAATCATTGGACCAGGGGAATGCTCTGTCCTGCACGATGGTAATCATTGTGCCAGGGGAACGCTCCGTTCTGCACGATGGTAATCATTGTGCCAGGGGAATGCTCCATCCTACACGATGGTAATCATTGTGCCAGGGGAATGCTCCGTCCTACATGATGTATTCATTGTATTGCATGGACACTGTCCTACATGTAATCTCCTATAAATAGACAACATTTGTTACAGTAAACACTGTTTTGAATACGGCCCAACAAATGGGTCGCATACAAGATAGAGAAATTTGAGGCAATTGATTTGTGAGTGGCTGCTAAAAGCATGAAAGCATGCATTTTTTAGTTACATTCTATGTGTTTTAATATGCACTTACTTTACACACTTGTTTTCACTGTTATGGACATCATTAAGTAATCAAACCACTCATTGATATAAAAAATATCATCCATAATTCTAACCATATATATTTCCCAAGCGATCAGTTAAAACTCGCCAATGAGAAATATAGACATCTATTGCATGTAAAGTGTGTTTGACATGTAGTGCTGTGTATGGATCATGATGCTACTCATTTGATGCAAGCAATACAATGTCACTCCAAATTGATCTGCAGCAAGAAATGGATCAAAAGTTTAATTAGGACAAGCAGGTTAGTTTTATTCCTGAATTTTAATGTTTATATTTTGTGTGTTTTAGATGATTGAAGCATACTGTATTTCATTACTTTACACACAAGTTAATTTTACCAAACACAATGTGGATTTTTCATAAATTGCCAATCAATTTATTATACAGTATACTATACAGGTTTAGTTCACTTAGTCTACTGTATCTGAATTAGGTTCGTTGTAGTGGTATGAGTGAGACCATATCCCCCAATTGTCCAGATCTAGCACAAGCATCTCTACAGTAAAGGTGATAAGACCCCCATGGAATCCTGTCTTTTCTGAATGTGATAGATGCCTCTAAACAAATATGGTAAATTGCCTCTTTAATGTAGAAGCAATTTTTATGACCACCAAGTTGGCTTTTTTAATGTCCAGGGTTAAACAGCTGGTAAGTCAGCAATAGTATGTGATCAAAAGAGCCATGTGTTCACCTATTGTAACAACCAAAACATTACTTAGTAGAGGGAGCAAAATATAATAAAGGTTTATAAAGAGGAGATAAATTATGAGAGGTACATGGATGTGATGAAATATACAGGTACATGAATGTTATGTAGTGTTGTGCTTTCTTCAATATCTGCACATGCAATTGAAGTACAAATCATTATTATTATTATTTTATTATTATTATTATTACGTATTGAGAAAATACGTAATAGCCGTGATGAGAATTCGAACCTATGCGGTGGGTAGTTTCGTTGATGCAGTCACATTAGTGGGATTACTCTGTATTATTATTATTATTATTATTATTATTATTATTATTATTATTATTATTTATTTTTTATTTATTATTTATTATTATTATATATTTGTTTTCCTAGCAGTGAAAGAAACTATATTCATTATTTATGCAGTTTAGATACCAAACACTATAAACAAGAAGCTGTGTTTGTGTAAAATGTGTGTGTGGTGTGTGTGGTGTGTGTGTGTGTGTGTGTGTGTGTGTGTGTGTGGTGTGTGTGTGTGTGTGTGTGTGTGTGTGTGTGTGTGTATATATATATATATATATATATATATATATATATATATATATATATATAAATAATAAGCAAATTGACTCAATGTGGATAATAAGCAGTTTAAAGTCCAATCCCCATCCATGGTATTTGTGTTGGTGGTTTGGGTGGAAGATGGTGCTCGGTGAACCTCATGAAATACACTACCCAGGTACTGATGGAATGAAAATGTGACCTTCGTTTATTTTGTCAAGATTGCCATACTCTCTTGTCCATTATTATTTCCAGTCGTTCTTGTTCATACTGTTGTGCTGTGGATGCTATTTAGTCTTGAGGAAGTTAAGGAAGCTTGATGTAAAATGAGTGGTGTGGTATTAAACTTAACGATTCAGATTAGTCATGGAATACCGTCACGTCACTAAACAATCATACTAGTGTACTCTACTATAATAATGGCTGAATAAATATTTTCTCCTAAATTATTTCATTAAATAGGATGTTTTTTATGTTGTATTTTCACAAATTGCATTTTAATTTAAATTGGCTCATAAAACTAGATTAATGTTGACAATAAACATTTTTTGTTTTTTAATTTAAGTAACCTTGTCTCTCAAGGTAATGTACATATATACATATTATTTGAGAGGATACATTCTCTCAGTGTAAATGTATATAAAACTTAGTTTATACATCTGTGAAATTTAAAATTAAGCATACAGAACAAAATTATGCATATATATTTATATACTGTGTTTATATATATATAAAAATAACAGTATATGAATATATGAAAATTGACAAAAGTGTAAGCTGCATCAGATTTGATGGTGAGAGGATCAAGTGGTCACTATCAAGTGGGTTAATAATGCATGTTGCATGTTGTGATGCCTGGTGCCATCCACACCCTGTCTGGCCATACGTGTGTGTGCCGGCTCTTATCACTTGCATACCTTCTTATTTTGAGTCTTGGCAACTAAACTCAAATTTCATATGTTCTCCCTCATTCTGTATCTTTATGTAATTTTTCTCTTATGTTGGATAGTTTTATGTCAATAATAGCCATGCAGTGGCACAAGTTAGATTTCTTATGAAGGTTTCTTAGCATAAATTTCCTAAAGGGTTGGCTTAAGACTTCAAAATTTTCAGTTATGTAATAAATGTAAACTGTTGTATACAGAGGATCTCAAGATTGTGTACATACTTCAAATAAATTTGTAATTTAAATTATTTTGTTTTGTAAAAGTGCTAATATTTTGCTACAGTAGTGAGGCCTGAGAAGCAGGGCTAGGCATATAATTTATCCATGACTTCTCTGTTTTCTTATCCTTACCTTCCCATTCTCATACAAATGATATCCAACCTTAGATAAGACACATGCTACTGGGATAGTAGATAGTAAGAAAATACTGTATAGATTTCCTATCTGAAAGGTATTCCATCCATACAATTTACTCATGATAAAAAAAAAAGCCCAAATACATTTTTTTTAACAATAAATAATGCAGAAATCAATATTAAATGTGATAATAGATTATTTGGCTTGGTAGCATATAATACAGATAGATGCATGAGAACGAGGTGACAGATCAAGTATTGGCGATGGAATGTTTGTCAAGGTGCATTGTCACTTCACTTCCTCTCTTCTACAATTTTTTATTACATGTTACATAAATTAAGTTTTTGTTACATATCTTAGTATTAGGACTTATAACTTCAGCTCTCCTGTCCATATCCC
Source organism: Procambarus virginalis (assembly GCA_020271785.1). NCBI lineage: Eukaryota > Metazoa > Arthropoda > Malacostraca > Decapoda > Cambaridae > Procambarus > Procambarus virginalis. The sequence goes on from WNGS01005680.1 coordinate 6,425,729, forward strand.
TATTTTCACATTCACTTAATGTGGGTTTTTGTAACCTTCAATTACTGTTGACAAACTTGATCACTTGTATTGGTAGAGCAGACAGAGTGTGACCCCATGAAAATAATATCGTGGAAGAGATACCGTGGGTACACAGCATGGTTGAGAGTGGCATAGAACCTGTGATTGATGTAAGCCAATGGTTGATAGTGGTATGGAATCTGGGGCTGATGTATGCAGCATGTTTGAAAGTGGTATAGAATCTGGGGTCGAGGTATGAAGCATGATGAGAACGTCATAGACCTGGGTTCATGTACACAGCATGGTTGAGGGAGGGGGGGGGAGATGGTACTTTGGCTACATTGCACATCACATATCAAGTATACAGAGTAACTGGTATAGAACAAGTCTAGTACCAGTTAATTATAGTTTGTAATTTGGTAGATATGATTGTATTTTGTTCATTATTCAAGTCTCTAAAGTATGGTNTCCCCGGCCTCCCTTATGATCTCCGCCCCCTGCAGGCGGGACCCCGTGCTGGAGGACCCACCCCAACATGAGGGCCCCCTATTACTCCTCCACCTGCATGGGGGACCCCCCTCCCACGCTGCTCCGTAACCTGAAGGAGGCCCCTTTGCTGCTCCGACCCCAAGCAGAAAACCCCACAAGCTACTCACCATCTGCCAGAGTCCCTACAGCTACTCCAGCTGCTGGAGTCCCCACAACTACCACACCACCTGCTGAAGTCCCCACAACTATCCCACCACCTGCTGGAGTCCCCACAACTACCCCACCACCTGCTGGAGTCCCCACATCTACCCACCACCTGCTGGAGTCCCCACAACTATCCCACCACCTGCTGGAGTCCCCACAACTACCCCACACCTGCTGGAGTCCCCACAACTATCCCACCACCTGCTGGAGTCCCCACAACTACCCCACCACCTGCTGGAGTCCCCACAGAACTGTTGAACAGAGACGGGTTCCATTCCTTGTCTGGTAAACTGATGAATGGATGGTGGCAACTCTCTTCTTTCTACTCATATATACTCATCTTCCCCTACCCCTTCCCCTTCTGTCTTTCTAAGTCACCCTTCATCCCATTTCTCTAAACTTTCCGTATCAGTGCTAACAACAGTGCTAACAAGCAAATAAAACTCTTCAAAGATGGTTACACACTTGCAACAGAGAGATATTGCAACTGAATTCAATAGCTTCTTTTCATCAATTGGTGCTAACCTTGCCAGAAAATTCCCAGAGACCCAGACACATGTTACTACATATCTCACCGGCAGCTATCCTAACTCTCTACTTCTTTTACCAGTCAGCCCCACAAACATTATATCCATAATTCAATTACTTAAAACTAAAGCTGGGAACATTAATAAAATACTATCTATGATATATAAGAGTGCTGCCCTTGTTCTTGCACTACCCATAGCTCTGCTATTCAACAAATCTCTAGAGTGTCATTCTTTTCCTGATATCCTTAAAAAAGCAAGAGTGACGCCAGTTCATAAAGGCGGCGAGACAGCTAACATAAACAATTATAGACTAATATCAAATCTACCTATACTTTCAAAAATATTAAAACAAATTATTTACAAACAGCTTTTCTACTTTCTAAACACAACATATTAAGTCCCTGCCAGTTTGGCTTCAGTTCCCAAAAGAGTACCAATGATGCAATTATTAGTCTGCTTGATATAATCTACACAGCCCTTGACAAAACTGAGTTCCCAATTGGCCTCTTCATTGACCTTTGATACTTTAAACCATAACTATCTGATACTAAAACTTCACCACTATGGTATTCGAGGGCCTTGCTTTGGACTATATCTTTGGACTTTGGACTTCTTATCTTTCTTTATTTATTTATATACAAGAAGGTACATTGGGATTATGAGAGAACATAGCAGTGATGTTTTTACAATGTTGTAAAGTTACCAACTTGCATAGCGTTTCGGGCAGGTCCTTAATCTAACAGATTGTTTTCAGTAGGTAATTTCTAGCAAAATTGAAAAATATCAACCGGTACATTGTAAGAAAATTTAGAGATTAATAGGTACAGTGTAGTAAAATTTGAGGAATATCAACAGGTACATTGCAGCATAATTTGAGGATTATTTCTAGGTATATTGTAGTAAAATATGCATTCACTATAACAACCAGGTTATAAGATGATAGCAGTGATTACAATGGTGAAGTTGTATGTCTTAGGCACATATTAGGGTAGTGGTGGCACAAGATACAGTGCGAGTTTAAAACACTAGGTAGGAAACTATGAGGTTGAAATTGGGAACTTTTGGTTTTACTTTTGAATAAGGCGGAGGTTGGACAGCTTTTTAATTCCTTAGGGAGTGAGTTTCATAGACTAGGTCCCTTTATTTGCATAGAGTGTTTACACAGATTTAGTTTGACTCTGGGAATATCAAAGATATATTTATTTATGGTGTGGTGATTATGGGTTCTGTTACATCTGTCAAGGAAGAGTTTCAGATCAGGATTTGCATTTAGGAACAAGGATTTGTACATGTAAATGGCACAAGAGAATGTGTGGCGTGAGTTTATGTTTAGCATGTTTAAGGATTTAAACAGAGGAGTTGTGTGTTGTCTGAAAACAGAGTGTGTTATTGTTATGGTAGTGACAGACATCAAAATGTAGCCATCAATAGCATAACCTTCCCCACTCTACGATTGACAATAGGAGTGCCACAGGGAAGCATCTTAGGACCTCTTCTATTTCTTATATATATCAATGATTTGCCAAATGTTTCTAGCATTCTTAAACCTATATTATTTTATGACGATACTACCTTCGTCTATTATGACCCCATCCCCCACACGCTAAATAACATTGTTAACAATGAATTAAAAAAAAAGTCTACTCATGGATGTCAACCAACAAACTTATACTAAACATAAAAAAGCCCTACTACATTTTATTTGGTGGTAAATCACCAAATCAGATTCATCTTCAGATTGACATTGTTAACATTACCAATAAATATGTAGTTCCTTAGCCAATACATAGACAAGAGACTGAACTTCAGCACCCACATGACTAAAAAAAAGTCTCAAAAACGGTCGATTTACATTTTAAAATCGGATATTATGTTCCCCACTCTGCTCTCCTCCCATTGTATTACGCACTAATATATCCTATCTTACATACGGTATATGTGCATGGGGTTCAACCACTGCAAATTACCTCAAGCCTATCATCACTCAGCAAAAATCTGCTATCAGAACTATAACAAACTCTGTCTTCAGACAACACACAGCCCTTCTGTTTAAGTCCTTTAACATGCTAAACATACACTCACTCCACACATTCTCATGTGCTATTTACATGTACAAAACCTTGTTCCTAAATGCTAATCTTGATCTGAAACTTTTCCTTCATAGGTGTAATAAAACCCAACAGTACCACTCCAGAAACAAATATATCTTTGATATCCCCAGAGTCAAACTAATTCTGAAGGGAAGGGAAGGGAACTAGCAGCTGGAAAGCGCCAAGCCATTACGACTATATAGCACTGGGAAGGGATCAGGATAAGGGTTTGGGATAGGACGGGGGGGTAGGAATGGTGCCCAACAACTTGGACGGTCGGGGATTGAACGCCGCCCTGCATGAAGCGAGACCGTCGCTCTACCGTACACTCCATGCACAATGAAAGGGCCCAGTCTATGGAACACTCCATGATAAATATAAAAATTGTCTAACCTATGCCCTGTTCAAAAGTAAAACCAAAAAGTACCTAATTTCACCCTCTTAGTTCCTACCTTGTGCTTCAAACTCATACTGTACCTTGTACTACCCACTTCCTAATATTGTACTTAAGACTAATTAAGTACTTAATCTTTACCGGTGTAATTACCTTTGTCAATTTATATTATTGATATAAAACCTGCTACAATGTACTTTTTCACCTGGTATGTTAGATTAAGGACCTGCCTGAAAGGCTGTGTGCGTTAATGGCTTTGCAAGAATGTAAAAATACCACTTTAATGTAATCACACCAACCCATTGTATTTTCTTGTAAATAAAATATTATTATTGTTATTATTATTATTATTATTATATATTATTATTATATTATTATTATTATTATTATTATTATTATTATTATTATTATCTCCTCCTGACTTCCTCAATCGTCTTCTCTCTATGAGGTTCTTTCCCTTTCCTAAATCTCTCCATTTCTCTCTTTCTCTGTTTCACATTCGTTACAGGTCTCCCACAGACTCCGTCACCTGCTGGAGGTCACCACAGCTACCCCACCACCTGCTGAAAGTTAAACCATGGTTTAAATTGATCATCGTGTGATGATGTAGATCGCTCGGCTGATTCCTCTACATGTTGCACTGAAGAAATGTGTGCCCAAGACCTCTTCTGTTGCACAATTTGGCTCTGTGTAACTAAAGCGTAATAGTGGCTTTAGGCATTGTATGTACTAGCTCTATCTATAAATCGATCCACTTATGTAAATCACTTTATGTATGTACCTTTCCTGAATAAACATATTTATTTATTTATTTATTTATTTAATAAACCTGATTTGTTTTTTAACATATAAATGCACTTGTGTATAAACAAATATCCTGTCAGCTGTAAAAATATTGATGCACTTGCTAGTTAAATAAAAAGTATAATGAAACAAATATTTCTGGCTTATGTTTATCTTATCCAGGATGAGGGGGGGGGGGCTGTGGCTGAGTGGTCAGTGCTATTGATTCGTAGTCCTGTGGACCGGCGGAAACAGATGGGCAGCTTCTTTCACCCTGATGCCCCTGTTACCTAGCAGTATATATGTCAACTGGGAGTTAGACAGCTGCTACGGGCTGCATGCTTCCTGGAGGTGTGTAACAAAAAAGGAGGCCTGGGTGAGGACCGGGCCGCGGGGACGCTAAGCCCCGAAATCATCTCAAGATAACCTCAAGAAGAAGATCGGGGAGGATTGATTGGGCGCCAATACTTAACTATAGCCTCTGTTCACCCAGCACTGAATGGGTATCTAGTTAAACGATTTGGCGGGTCGTATTCCGGGGGAATTTAGGATTAAGGACCTGCCCGAAACTCTATGCGTCCTGGTGACTTTACGAGAATGTAACAACTCTTGTTTTATATATATATATATATATATATATATATATATATATATATATATATATATATATATATATATATATATATATATATATATACATATGTCGTACCTAGTAGCCAGAACGCACTTGTCAGCCTACTATGCAAGGCCCGATTTGCCTAATAGGCCAAGTTTTCATGAATTAATTGTTTTTCGACAACCTAACCTACCTAACCTAACCTAACCTAACATTTTCGGCTACCTAACATAACCTAACCTATAAAGATAGGTTAGGTTAGGTTAGGTAGGGTTGGTTAGGTTCGGTCATATATCTACATTAATTTTAACTCCAATGAAAAAAAATTGACCTAATACATAATGAAATGGGTAGCTTAATCATTTCATAAGAAAAAAAATTGGGAAAATATATTAATTCAGAAAAACTTGGCGTATTAGGCAAATCGGGCATTGCATAGTAGGCCAAAAAGTGAGTTCTGGCTACTAGGTACGACATATATATATATATATATATATATATATATATATATATATATATATATATATATATATATATATATATATATATATATATATATATATATATATATATATATATGTCGTACGCACAATTAACGCACAACTATATTCTACCCACTTCAAGACTCCGCTCCAATATAGAAACATCAAGAAATACGGGCCAATAGGCCTTCTGCAGTTACAGATATATTCTTCCCTTTAGCTTATACCCATTGTTTCGTGTTCTGTGTTTGTTCTCACCTCACCCCAAACCATTGTAACATGTCACCTCACCCAAATGCAGGTATAAAAAAGAAAAGCTGTTTAAACTCTGTTCAGTTATAGTTGTTCTGTGTGTATATATATATATATATATATATATATATATATATATATATATATATATATGTCGTACCTAGTAGCCAGAACGCACTTCTCAGCCTACTATGCAAGGCCCGATTTGCCTAATAAGCCAAGTTTTCATGAATTAATGTTTCTTTCGACTACCTAACCTACCTAACCTAACCTAACCTAACTTTTTCGGCTACCTAACCTAACCTAATCTATAAAGGTTAGGTTAGGTTAGGTAGGGTTGGTTAGGTTCGGTCATATATCTACGTTAATTTTAACTCCAATTAAAAAAAATTTACCTCATACATAATGAAATGGGTAGCTTTATAATTTCATAAGAAAAAAATTTGAGAAATTATATTAATTCATGAAAACTTGGCTTATTAGGCAAATCGGGCCTTGCATAGTAGGCTGAGAAGTGCGTTCTGGCTACTAGGTACGACATATATATATATATATATATATATATATATATATATATATATATATATATATATATATGTGTGTGTGTGTGTGTGTGTGTGTGTGTGTGTGTGTGTGTGTGTGTGTGTGTGGAAAAACCACTGTGAAAAAATGGAGAATGCTTAACGCGTTTTCGACTTAATTCGCTTTCATCAGAGCAAAGTAGAATGAAAGATTAGTAGAATGATTAGAATGAATTACATGGTATTAAGTCAATATTCAGGGGCCCGGTAGTACAGTCGGGTTCGCTCTCGACTCACAATCGAGAATTGAGACGAGATCGAATCCCGGGCGGGACAGAAGTGGTTGGGTGCGTTTCCTATCACCTAATGTTCACCTAGCAGTAGGTATAGGCTCTCAGGAGTTAGTCGGCTTGTTGTGGGTTGCATCCTGGGAAGGGTCAGTAATTCGACTTTGGGGTAATGGACCTCGATATAATTTATTTATTTATTTATTTATTTATTTATTTATTTATGTATTTATTTATTTATTTATTTATATATATTCAAGAAGGTACATTGGGTTTGTGAGAATACGTTGAATAGTACAGTATTTACAATCTTGTAAAGCCACTAGTACGCGCAGCGTTTCGGGCATGTTTAACATATAAGGTATGTATAAACTACCTGCCTGTTCCCCGACACAATGAATTATATTTGTTAGTCTCTCTTTTACACTGGCTGGGAGACGTACAGCTTTTAACTACATTATGGAGATCATTCCACAATTTGGGACCCTTGATTGGATAGTATTTTTACTCTAGGTATTTTTACTCTAGGGAGCCGGTCGGCCGAGCGGACAGCACACTGGGCTTGTGATCCTGTGGTCCTGGTTCGATCCCAGGCGCCGGCGAGAAACAATGGGCAGAGTTTCTTTCACCCTATGCCCCTGTAACCTAGCAGTAAAATAGGTACCTGGGTGTTAGTCAGCTGTCACGGGCTGCTTCCTGGGGGTGGAGGCCTGGTCGAGGACCGGGCCGCGGGACACTAAAGCCTCGAAATCATCTCAAGATAACCTCAAGATAGGTGAGTCTCACTCTTATCTAGGAATATCAAAGCTATATATGTTCCACGTGTGGCGACTACAGTCTTCCAGGAAACGTTTACGGTACCACTTCCCCAGTGTACTCACTTGTGTACTCACCTAGTTGTCCTTGTGGGGGTTGAGCTGTGGCTCTTTGGTCCCGCCTCTCAACTGGTGTACAGATTTCTGAGCCGACTCTGCTCAATCATATCTAATTTGAATCTGTGAATTAATGGAGTCTGCCTTCACCTTTCACTGCCTAATGTAAACCATCTATTAACTACTCTGACACTGAAAAGTTCTTTCTAACGTCCCTGTGGCTCATTTGAGTACTAAGTTTCCGCCTGTGTCCCCTTGTTCGCATACCACCCGTTATCTTGANTTCTGCACTGTGCTGCTGTGTCTGCTTCTTTCTTCTAGCAGATAGCAACTGTAAATGTACGATGTTGACAGTCTCGTCCTGCTTTATCACTGACCCGAAATGGCGGTAGGTGGCGGAGGCTCAGTGTGTGGTGGCGAGTCCCCGGCTGCGGCCTAGCTGGTGGACCTGACACCGTCGGGTCCCATCTTATATGGGCTGCTCACGTCTCCACAAATATTCCACAAATCAGCAAGAGTCTAAAGGGTGGTTTCCAATTACTGGTTCTTAATCAAGACGGAGGGCTTTGTAAGGTCCCTGAAAAAGCAGGAGACGTGGGTGTTGTTGCCGCCTATAATTACTCAATCTAGCAGGAGTGATAAGAAGGCCTTAACGAAGTATTGACACACAGCTGAAAAGACAAAATTTTGGCTCATTAATTTCATGCTCTGGGTAGTAATTCTTCCAACCTTCAAGAATAAAGCAACTTCCTATGGTTTTTTACCACAATCTTAAAATTTCATCAAAAAATGATATTCAGACAGTATTTACAAAGAAGAAATATAATAATAATAATAATAATAATAATAATATAAAATAATATAATAATAATAATAATAATATAATAATAATAATAATAATAATATAATATGATTTCTCTTTTGCTTCCTTTTAGGCTGGAACAAGTGAAGCGCACTGGAAATTGCTTGCTAGGAGGGAGCTGGATCATGGTCCCAACTAGGAGAAAGATTAGGTGCAGGGAATGGGGGCTGCTTTGTAGGGGAGGGAGAGAGGGAGGGGCTTGATCTTGATCTCAAACGAGGTGGGCGAGGGGTCCGAACCTGTGCGTATGCGCGTATAACTCACGAGAGGACGCTAACTGCTGGTCCCCAGCGCATGCACCCAATTTAGATTATATTAATGGCGTATGATAATCAGGCGTTTTTTTTAGTCCTCTGAAGGTTTTGGAAATGCCCGTTTTCTGTGTTTGCAGCAGCGGCAGCCGCACAAATTTGGAGCTTCACATTTTCCCGCCTAAATAGCCAGGCGGGCTGAAATGAAGCCGGCTCCAGTTTAAAGGCGGAGAAGCCTTCCAGTGGGTCTCTGGGAACGGAGGAGAGGGGGTTGTGGGGCTTTCGACCCCTCTATCAGGACTCGCTCGTTTATGCAGCTCACCTTGTGTGTGTGTATCTATTTTGTCTGTGTTGAGCTTGGCATCTGGATTACTACCGAAGGAATAGCTATAATTTCTTAATGAGGACGAAATAGGACTAGCTTGGACACCTCAGGCTCCAGTGCCAACACGTCCGCTGAATGGACATAACGAAGTCGATCTTGCTAACATCTCTCATTTTTTTTCTCTAGTTTCTATCTATGTCCTCTCGTTCTGATGTTCTTCACTAAATTGCTCTTCTGTTCTTGTTTCATCAATCTCGCTTAGAATCTTATATGTCGTGAACATTGCCTATGTTAGCGTTATTCCCCCGAGCCTATTATAACTCAGCTTAGGAACGAGCATTGTTTCATATCTCTGAACGTTTTCATGCTTTATTTAATTATTTTTCAGGTTAGGATCCATGACAAGGTTTCATACTCAAGAATGAATTTTACGAAGCTTGTGTATACCATTGGGAAGGATCTTTCATGTGTCTCTGAAAGCAATCCGGCCGTTTACCAGTAAGGCAAACACCACCGACGGTATTGAGTCACTGCGTGCTCCTGTTGCACGAAGCTTCATTATTCATCCTCTACTGCTTCTGTGGCCTCACTCATCTTTCTGTCCTCATCAAATCACATCCTTTAAGGGTAAGATCAAGTCTGGAAGGATGTGATCTTACCCTTAGCCCATGTCTTTCTCTGCCCGGTTAACGTACACTGAAATGTGACGAAGGAAATACGTTACATACAAAATATATTTATTTTAGTTTAATAAATTGTTGATTCTGATTTTCAAAACTGACAAAAATAGTCACTGATAGTGTACAATAGTACAGTGCACCATAATTCGACGCATGGTAGTACAACGCATCATAGTACAGTACACAATAGTGCACTATAGTGCATTGTACACTATACGTGATCATTAATATTTGCCCCAACATGTGGCGCAACTGTGTTTCCAAACTGGCCACAGTTGAGGAGTTTACGGCCAAATTCGAAGAGAATAGAGAGCGCTGCATTTCTGAGGCGAGGTTAGTCTGGTTAATTCAGGAACTTGGGAGTGCCAGGCCTTCCCCGCTCCCCACCCAGTCCTCTACCAGGCAAGGAACTCAACAATTGTGGCATCCATAGCTGCCTCCAACATGGTGCACTCTGTCTGGAGCACAGCTGACGGAGCTCAGAGCCACAGTGCCATGAGATAAAAGTTTGTTTAGCTACGACGAGGACGGTGCTGTGTGCCTCAACATGCTCTAGAACAGATTCACAGCGGACCGTGGATCCAAAATTTTGATTCATGAATTGTTCTTTATACACAACTCTGTGGTGAGACCTGAAGTCATTCAAGGCTGGAACCTGAAGTCATTCAAGTCTGGTGACAGAATCATTCGATGCTGACCAGAGGCTTATGGGTATACAGAGGTTATAGCGACTAAACTAAAGTGTGAAAAGTTGGCCCACACAAAAGGCAGACTTTCAGTAGAGGTCAGGCGGCGACAACCTCGCCTTTATCTGCGTAGTAAGGCACTACGCGGGTTCACTCCTCTATAATATCCTGCATATGGATCTGACCTGACCCCGTCCTCTCGAACAGTACATAGCATCTTCACGTACAGGTTCCCTAAGGTCAAAAAGTCGTGTACTAAAAAATGATAGCGGCTCGCCAAATTGATGCAACGTTCCGTTTTCTCTTCGTGGGTCCGCGGTTACTTTAGTTTCGGGCAATTTAGCTTGCTCGAGAGGTCGGCTTGAAGATACACATATTCCTCAAGTGTCTGACAGTCCTACAGAACTAATTTTCTCAAATGTGGTTCGTTAACAACTCTCACGTCAATTGGGGTTCATTAACGACTCTTTTCATCAAGTGTGGTTTGTTAGCGAATCTCACGTCATGTGGTTCTTTAACGACTCCCCGTCAAGTGTGGTTCACTAACGACTCTGCCATTAGAACCACGTCGTGTGGTTCGCTAACAAATCTCCCGTCAAGTGTGGTTCGCTAACAATCTCCCGTCAAGTGTGGTTCATTAACTACCCCCCCCCCCGTCATTAACGACTGTGCCATCGTGTGGTCGCTCCGTCATGTGCAGTTCCCCAGCAAAAGCGACTCACTAAGCCAACCATGGTGTCTGATACGCTAATCAAAGTCGAGGCGCAACATCTACGCCAAGTAGGTCATCCAGCCTCCTAAACTTATAGACTCGTCATCTACTGTGGCTGGAATGTTCAAAATGTGCACATCAGAAGTTCACGTTTTGTGCTACCGGGATTCGAAGGGGCATGACGAAGGTGAAACAGAGTAGCCATGCTACTCACCAAGGTGTAAGTGCTGTCAACCTCAGGAATCTGTACACCAGTAGATTGACGGTTGAGAGGTGGGACCAAAGAGCTGAAGTTCAACCCCCCGCAAGCACAGCTAGATGAGTGCATAAATGATAAACCTTTATGCCCGCAGATAACTTTGCAACTGAAGTGTGCATGACTGAACAACATTTCAATTAAACTTTAGTGTAAAGAACAGCTTCCCAATTCACGCTAGAGGTGAACTTTTGCACTCATGAAAGGCATTTAAGATGAACTTGTGCAAAGTGTTCCCTGCTGACAAACTTGTGCGGAGTGAACGTACGCTAAGAGAACACTGTTCGCGATCCCACCTCTGTTGACAAAGAAAAGTGGACCACTTTACCGACACACAGAAACCGCTGCCAAGGTTTGCCACCCCCAGCACCAGGATGGACCACAGGTGTACCAACCCCAGCACCAGGATAGACCACAGGTGTACCAACCCCAGCACCAGGATGGACCACAGGTGTACCAACCCCAGCACCAGGATGGACCACAGGTGTACCAACCCCAGCACCAGGATGGACCACAGGTGTACCAACCAAGGAGCCGGTCGGCCGAGCGGATAGCACGCTGGATTTGTGATCCTGTGGTCCTGGGTTCGATGCCAGGCCCCGAAGAGAAACATTGGGCAGAGTTTCTTTCACCCTATGCCCCTGTTACCTAGCAGTAAAATAGGTACCTGGGTGTTAGTCAGCTGTCACGGGCTGCTTCCTGGGGGTGGAGGCCTGGTCGAGGACCGGGCCGCGAGGACACTAAAAAGCCTCGAAATCATCTCAAGATAACCTCAAGATAACCCCAGCCCCACGATAGATCACAGGTGTACCAACCCCAGCACCAGGATGGACCACAGGTGTACCACCCCCAGCACCAGGATAGACCACAGGTATACCACCCCCAGCACCAGGATGGACCACAGGTGTACCACCCCCAGCACCAGGATAGACCACAGGTGTACCACCCCCAGCACCAGGATGGACCACAGGTGTACCACCCCCAGCACCAGGATGGATCACAGGTGTACCAACCCCAGCACCAGGATAGACCACAGGTGTACCACCCCCAGCACCACGATAGACCACAGGTGTACCACCCCCAGCACCAGGATAGACCACAGGTGTACCACCCCCAGCACCAGGATGGACCACAGGTGTACCACCCCAGCACCAGGATGGATCACAGGTGTACCAACCCCAGCACCAGGATGGATCACAGGTGTACCAACCCCAGCACCAGGATAATGGTAGTCAACTAACAACTCTCCACTAACAGTTCAAACGCAGTTGTATGAGGTACTGAGCGAGACACACCATATGAAACAATCACCAATGAACCTGTGGAATACGTCTACCTGTTGAAGCCGTTGTAGCGAGGACATTGATCCACAGTGTAGTATACCTGGACCGCTGTAACGTGTGTGTGTGTGTCCTACACTCCAGTTAGCACGACGAAACTTTTCTTCGTGAAGTCACTCCAGATATATATAAAGATGTTGTGAGGTGGCCCCAAGCCATAAAGCTGGTGTACCCTGACACCAAGCCAATAATCCCGCAGCCCAGCTCCTGCCACCCATAAATCTACCCTCGTGACCCCACTATGTGCCCAGACCAGTCACACACACACACACACACACACACACACACACACACACACACACACAACTAGGTGAGTACAACTAGGTGAGTACACACACACACACACGCGCGCGCGCGCAGGTAGGGGTTTGGTAGCTGAGCGGACAGCGCGGAGCACTCTTAATTCCGTGGCCCGGGTTCGATTCCCGGATCAGGCAGAAACAAATGGGCAAAGTTTTTTTCACCCTGAATGCTAGTGTTACCTAGCAGAAACAGAAACAAAAAGAAACCCTTTGCCCATTTGTCTCCGCGTCCACCGGGGATCGAACCCGGAACCTCAGGACTACGAATCCGAAGCGCTGTCCACCCAGCTGTCCGGCGCCCTGTTCAATACTGTTAACTGTAGTTAACTTCACTCCTGTAAGTGTCGCTCCTGGGATCACTACTGTTCGTAATTAACGTGAATGCCGTACACGCAGGAGGGAGATCATATATGTCAATATTTACATACGAAGTAAAGCTAGCGAGGAATGTGCCACCTGAGGTGAACTGCAGACAGCTACAGGAAGACCTTGAGGAACTCCTGGAGTGGGTTATCTTGAGGTTATCTTGAGATGATTCGGGGCTTTAGTGTCCCTGCGGCCCGGTCCTCGACCATGCCTCCACCCCCAGGAAGCAGCCCGTGACAGGTGGCTAACTCCCAGGTACCTATTTACTGATAGGTAACAGGGGCATCAGGGTGAAAGAAACTCTGCCCATCGTTTCTCTCCGGCGCCCGGGATCGAACCCGAGACCACAGGGACCACGGGTAAACAATAGTTGTTAGAATTCAGTCACAACAAAGGTAAAATAATGAAGATTGGAAAGACAGACAGGAGACCAGCAAGTACCTTCGCCATAAGTGGAAAACAAGAACAATCGGAGAGAAAAATTATTTGGGAGTGGATATAAACCCAACAGCCGGAGAGACACACGTAAACAAGATAACATCAGCAGCACATGCGACGCTTGTACATCAGAACAGCGTTTAGAAACCTAAATCAGGGTATTTCAGGGCAATCTGCACAGCATTTGTTAGATGAATATTTGAATATTCAGCACCGGACTGAAATCCGCACATTGTAAAGCATAAAAACAAAATAGAAAAATGTCAAAGGTTGGCACCTTTGAGCTAACAGGGTTAAGCTATGAAAATAGATCAATGAAACTAAACGTCATAGTCCTGGAGGAGAGAAGAAACACAGAGGACATGATCACAGCACACAAGATACTTAGGGCAATTGACAAATTGGATAAGGACAGCCTCTTTAAACTGAGAGAAATTAAGACGAAATGACAAAATTGGAAGATGAAAAGCGCGTGAACCGAAGAAGTATAAAGAAATACTCGTACCCTGTAGAGGTGCTTAACAAGTGGAATGCACTGAAAAAAGAAGTTGTAAAAACCACCTCTAATCGCAATTTTAAGGCTAAATGCGTAAAAAAACAGTACGTCAGATTAATTCAAATATATCGCAACAGGTGCAACACTGGCTTTTGGCCGGGCGTGAAGAGTAAGACTTCACTTTCTCTCAATCACTGATAGGCGAGTATACACACGCCAGTAACCACCCCTGGCCGCCACCAATCAGGTGGCACTCAGGACAGCGGTGGGTGAGGCAGTAACGGGTCGAAGCGGACCGTTATGTATTGATCACACAAGCTCCGCTCGCTTAAATCCCGCGTTACCACAGCTGGAGAGGACGCCGCCCGCCGCGCTCTCTCCCGCCTCACAAAATCAATACATCCACGCTCGGGATATCCGGCCAGATTTATTTGCACGCAAAACAATACATGAGAATTAACTTGGTGTTGTTGTGCACGCAGTCATCATAACCTGACTGGCGGTGCACGCAATCATAACCTGAGTGGTAGTGCACGCAGTCAACAGAGCTTCGTAACTCAAGTCATTCTCACGACTTGAAAAGCGTTAAATATAAACCAGTATTACCTATCTAGCCACTCACAATCTTAGCCAATCAACCAATCACTACCTATCATTAGTACGAGAATATATATGTGAATAACATACTGTTCTTCATTTTTTGTAGAGTCCAACAGTACTTATTGGTACGCTTGAGCAAATAGTTGCCCTTAAGTGCTATCATTATAGGAGCATGGACTCTGTAGTCACTGTTTATTGTTTGTGTCGGTTATAGTGGATCCAGTACCACTTATAGTGGATCCAGTACCACTTATAGTGGATCCAGTACCATTTATAGTGGATCCAGTACCACTTATAGTGGATCCAGTACCACTTATAGTGGATCCAGTACCACTTATAGTGGATCCAGTACCATTTATAGTGGATCCAGTACCACTTATAGTGGATCCAGTACCACTTATAGTGGATCCAGTGCCACTTATAGTGGATCCAGTACCACTTATAGTGGATCCAGCACCACTTATAGTGGATCCAGTACCACTTATAGTGGATCCAGTACCACTTATAGTGGATCCAGTACCACTTATAGTGGATCCAGCACCACTTATAGTGGATCCAGCACCACTTATAGTGGATCCAGTGCCACTTATAGTGGATCCAGTACCACTTATAGTGGATCCAGTGCCACTTATAGTGGATCCAGTACCACTTATAGTGGATCCAGCACCACTTATAGTGGATCCAGTACCACTTATAGTGGATCCAGTGCCACTTATAGTGGATCCAGTACCACTTATAGTGGATCCAGCACCACTTATAGTGGATCCAGTACCATTTATAGTGGATCCAGTACCACTTATAGTGGATCCAGTACCACTTATAGTGGATCCAGTACCACTTACCCTACTTACTACGGATTTTGTTTCAGCCTCAGTGGACCTCTTATTAAAGTTTCTGGGATCGCTTATTAATGTCAGTGGACATATAAGTACAGTTACGCAGGGTCTCTCTCTGTACAGTTATAGAGGATGTATCACAGAGTTATAGAGGATGTATGAGAGCAATGATACCATCAGCTATCGTTGAGACAAAGGGGCTTTAGCTCACGTATTATGCACCCCATACCCATCCCGTGGGAGGTGGTGGAAAAGGTTACAGCGGCACATGATGGGCTCAGGAACTGAACCACAAAATTCCTTTAATTAAACAATTTTCAGTCTTAATTAGCTAGTTACACAGTTAAATGAGTTATTATATCAACAATGATATTTTGATATTCCAAGAGTTCGACTTTATCAAACTAGAAATGCTCTACAGATCAAGGGACCCAGAATGTGGAATGACCTTCCCAACCATGTTAAAGACTGTACCTCTCTCAACCAGTTTAAGATTAAAACTAAACACTACCTGATAAATTCCCTGTAACCTACCTTACCACTCAATTGTCAACCCATGTCTGTTTCTTTAAACAACGCTGTTTGTCGAACTAATTGTATTTGTGCTGCTTTTTCAGCCATGTTCCCCCCCTTTTTTTATTTTTATTTGTTCTCAACACATTTTATTCTTTATACTCAATTAGTATTAAGTTTTAGTCATTAATGTTTTTCCTGCCCGAAACGCTTTGCGTAATAGTGGCTTTAGGCATTGTATGTACTAACTCTATCTATAAATCTATCCATTTTTGTAAAATCTCTTGTATGTATGTACCTTACCTGAATAAACATTTATTTATTATTTATTATTTAATGGACTCGACAACGGCGGAAAGGTTACAGCCGCCCTACTGTAACGACCTACAGTTAGCAAAATGGGGCATATTTAGCTAACATTTCTGGTTCAAGATCAATATGAATTAAATATTTACAGATTTCTTTGAACATTTGTCTGTAAACTTTGATCATTTGTCTCTAAATTTGCGTGTCTTTCCGCGCTCCGTCGCATAGTGACGGAAGGAGTGAGAATAATTTTGCTGACACAGTTTACATTTGGTCAGGTCTACATCAGCAGGATTTTCAAATTCTCAGAGACTACTTATACTCGAGTCTAAGCCCAGCGGCAGACTCGGTCATAATCATCTAGGCGTCTGTTGATTTTATTTGATGATCCAATTGATGTATGACTCTTCTTGAATGATAGCATGACAGATGAGTAAGAGAGATCAAGAGTATGAGTGTGTGTGTGGTGTGTGTGTGGTGTGTGTGTGTGTGGTGTGTGTGGTGGGATGGTGTGTGTGTGTGTGTGTGTTTGTGTGGTGTGGTGGTGTGGTGTGTGGTGTGTGTGGTGTGTGTGATGTGGTGTGTGGTGTGTGTGTGTTGGTGTGTGTGGTGATGTGTGTGTGTGGTTTTGTGGTGTAGGTTGTTATGAGCTCTCACTGAGTTGTTGAGCTTCGTGGTGTGGGGGGGGGAATGGGAGAAGGGGGAGGGATGGAAGGAAGAGAGAAGGCGGAGGGAGGAAGGAGGGGGTAAGGGAGAGAGAAGCAGGAGAGTAGGAGTGGGGAAGGAGAACCGGAGGGGGAGAAGGCAAGGCTGTGTAATGTAAGACCAGAGTGAAGATGATATGAGGCAGTGAGGTGCAGAGAGCGGTGGGGAAAATGCTCACAGTTGGGGAGGGATGCAGAGAGGGGGAGAGGCGGGGAAATACGCAGAGGGAGATAGCAGAAGGGAAGAGGAGGGAGATAGCAGAGGGGAGAGAGGGGAGCTGTGAGTGTGCTGGGTTGATGCTTTTTTAGGAAAAATAAAAAAACAAAATATCTTGAAGGGAGAGAGGAGAATATGTGCGACTTGAGGCACGGGAGGGATGAGAGATGATGGAGGGCAGAGGGAGATGGGGGGGAGTGGTGGGGGAGACCGGGAACTATAAATGGAGTGAGAGGTGCAAGAGACAACACAAGCCAGCAGCCTGTGCACCGTGAGAGGTGTACCCAGCCTCTCTGTGTATACACACTCACAAGTTTACTTCTGTCCTGGGACTGTTTTCAGGACTATGGACATCTACGTGTTGGTCAGTAAGACTACATATAACACCCCAGAGGTTGACAGGAGCCATAAGCCCCCTTAACACACACAATATGTGCATCTTTTATGACCTCACCACTGCATAAGAGGAACACAGTCATTTCAGGCAAACACCACAAGCCAAGTACCACCAGACAGACAAACAGGGACGTGAGCAAGCGGGTCGCGTCAGAAAGACAGACTACATACTGAGTGACGATCTACGTCTTTCTTCTCATGAATATAAACCTTTAAATTTATGAGAAGTCGTTCCTCTGTGGGAATCATCTTAAAGCTGCCGCGTTGCCATCAGCGGTGCCGAGGCCCGCCTACGACATATCAATGGCACTGCTGTGGCCGCCGCTCCTCAACTCCAGAGCACTCATTGTCCAGAGCTGGTGTGGTCAGGTTATCCTAGGGCGGGGCACCACCTTTGCACCAGCAGGATTAACACGCCCTCTGTCCCTTACTGATATCTCTCGCTCCTCCCCTTTCGTCCTAAACCCCCGCCCACACACCCAGGGACCACAGCCACCTAGTGCAGATTTACTACATCTACCTGAGACAGCAGTAGAACCTGTCCTGCTCGGCCTTACCTGGATGGTGCGCCTCTTCACCCATGTTTGACCTCAACTCCTGCAGTAGGCACAAGGAAGATTTCACACAATACGAGCCAGGTCATGGTCACCTGCAAAGTCTCTTCCCTGTGATACGGCACACTGCAGGAGCCTCGTCTCCCCTCATCCTACCCCGCCACCTCCAGGAGCCTCGCAGACCCCCATACTACCCCGCCCCTGAAGGGGGTCCTGCTACTCCGCCACCTGAGGATGTCCCCCCGGCCTCCCTTAGTGTCTCCGCCCCCTGCAGGCGGGACCCAGTGCTGGAGAGACCCACCCCATACATGAGGGGCCCACCTATTACTCCTCCACCTGCATGGGGGAACCCCCCCCCCCAGTGCTCCGTAAACTGAAGGGGCCCTTTGCTGTCCGACCAAGCAGAAACCCCCACAAAGCATACTCCACCATCTGACAGGTCCCTAAGTACTCCAGCTGCTGAGTCCCACAACTACCACACCACGCGCTGAGTCCCTACATCTCACCATGCTGGATCCACCACCACCAGCTGGAGTCCCACATCTATCCCCACCTAGTGGAGTCCCCAAAACTCCCCCACCACCTGCTGGAGTCCCACAAACTATCCAACCACCCTGCTGGAGTCCCCACAATATACCCACACCCTGCTGAGAGTCCCCAAAATCTATACCAACCACTGCTGGAGTCCCCAAACTATCCCACCACTGCTGGAGTCCCCAAAACTATCCCACACCTGCTGAAGCCAACTTAAGTCCCACCTCCTCTACCGCCCCAAACATATCCCACCCTGAGTCCCCATTGCTGGTGTTCGCGATTCCCCAAAAACTATACCCACCACTGCTCGGAAGAACGAACCACCATGAACTGAGTCCCACCACTCTATCAAAACTATCCCACATGCTGGAGTCCCCAAACACTATGACCCCAACCACCTGCTGGAGTCCCCAAAACTAACCCCCACCTGCTGGAGTCCCAAAACTATACCCACCACATGCCTGGAGTCCCCACAACTAACCCCACACCTGCTGGGTAGTCCCACAAACTGTTTGAACAGAGACGTGTGTTCCATTCCTTGTCTGGTAAACTGATGAATGGATGGTGGCAACTCTCTTCTTTCTACTATATACTAACATTATCTCTCCCCTACCCCTTCCCCTTTGTTGTTCTAAGTTCGACCCTTCATCCCATTTCTCTAAACTTTCCGTATCAGTGCTATCATCAGTGTAACAATCCATAGCAAGCAAATAAAACTCTGCAAAGATGGTGAACACTGCAACAGAGAGATATTGAACATGAATTCAATAACTTCTTTCATCATTTTGGTGCAACTTTGCCGAAAAATACCAGAGACCCAGAACACATGTTACTACATATCTCACCGAAATACCTAACTCTACTTCTTTTACCAGTCAGCCCCACAACATATATCCACTAATTCAATTACTTAAAACAAAGCTGGGAACATTAATAAAATACCATCAAGATCTATAAGAGTGCTGCCCCTTGCTCTTGCACTACCCATAGCTCTGCTATTCAACAAATCTCTAGAGTGTCATTCTTTCCTTGATATCCTTAAAAAGCAAGAGTGACGCCAGTTCATAAAGGCGGCGAGACAGCTAACATAAATCAATTATAGACCAATACTCAATCTAACCATACTTTCAAAAACTATTAAAAAAATTATTATACAAACAGCTTTTTCTTACTTTGTAAAACTCCACATATTAAGTCCCTGCCAGTTTGACTTCAGTTCCCAAAAGAGTACCAATGATGCAATTATTAGTCTGCTTTGATATAATCTACACAGCCCTTGACAAAAACTGAGTTCCCAATTGGCCTCTTCATTGACCTCTTCATTGACCTTGATACTTTAAACCATAACTACCTGATACTAAAACTTCACCACTATGGTATCGATGGCCTTGCTCTAGACTATATTCGT
>WNGS01005680.1:6481061-6524935 GCA_020271785.1 Procambarus virginalis
TCCTAACAGTGAATAATTTGATGAACGATTGATACAGTGAATACAGTGATGAACGATTAGCCACGTTTGCCTCATTAGTGTGTAGGCCTATGTGCCTCGTATTGCGTGTGTCTATAGGCAGTAAGTGTCTGCGGCGCACCAACCGACATCATACCCCACCACTCCAATATTATTGAAATTATATAAATTATATAACTTAATGAATCACGATATATTCTTTAGGCCATAGTATCAGTCCATGTGGTTTTACCATTTTCTATAACTTCAAGTCGTACCAGCGTAACTCAAGACTTGTGTTAGAAAACTGGTTATTTAATCTCCCCAATGAGGACTATCCCTCTCCCACAGTGTCTGTGCGTTGCCTCCCGTCTCCACAGTGTCTGTGTGTTGCCTCCGTTCTCCCACAGCACCTGTTGTTGCCTCCCGTCTCCCACAGTGTCTGTATGTTGCCCTCCCGTCTCCCACAGCGCCTGTATGTTGCCTCCCCGTCTCCCACAGTGTCTGTGTGTTGCCTCCCGTCTCCCACAGTGTCTGTGGGTTGCCCTCCCGTCTCCCACCGTGTCTGTGTGTTGCCTTCCGTCTCCCACAGTGTCTGTGTGTTGCCTCCCGTCTCCCACAGTGTTTGTGTGTTGCCTCCCGTCTCCCACAGTGTTTGTGTGTTGCCTCCCGTCTCCCACAGTGTTTGTGTGTTGCCTCCCGTCTCCCACAGTGTCTGTGTGTTCTCCCGTCTCCCACAGTGTTTGTGTGTTGCCTCACGTCTCCCACAGTGTTTGTGTGTTGCCTCCCGTCTCCCACAGTGTTTGTGTTGCCTCCCGTCTCCCACAGTGTTTCTATGTTGCCTCCCGTCTTCCAGTGTTTCTATGTTGCCTCTCGTCTCCCACAGTGTTTCTATGTTGCCTCCCGTCTCCCACAGTGTTTCTATGTTGCCTCCCGTCTTCCAGTGTTTCTATGTTGCCTCTCGTCTCCCACAGTGTTTCTATGTTGCCTTTCGTCTCCCACAGTGTTTCTATGTTGCCTCCCGTCTCCCACAGTGTTTCTATGTTGCCTCCCGTCTTCCAGTGTTTCTATGTTGCCTCTCGTCTCCCAAGTGTTTCTATGTTGCCTCCGTCTCCCACAGTGTTTCTATGTTGCCTCCCGTCTTCCAGTGTTTCTATGTTGCCTCTCGTCTCCCA
Organism: Procambarus virginalis; assembly: GCA_020271785.1. Classification (NCBI taxonomy): domain Eukaryota; kingdom Metazoa; phylum Arthropoda; class Malacostraca; order Decapoda; family Cambaridae; genus Procambarus; species Procambarus virginalis. The sequence continues at coordinate 6,482,234 of WNGS01005680.1, forward strand.
CAGTGTTTCTATGTTGCCTCCCGTCTTCCAGTGTTTCTATGTTGCCTCCCGTCTCCCACAGTGCCTGTATGTTGACTCCCGTCTCCCACAGTGTCTGTATGTTGCCTCCCGTCTCCCACAGTGTCTGTGTGTTGACTCCCGTCTCCCACAGTGTCTGTGTGTTGACTCCCGTCTCCCACAGTGCCTGTATGTTGACTCCCGTCTCCCACAGTGCCTGTATGTTGACTCCCGTCTCCCACAGTGTCTCTGTGTTGACTCCCGTCTCCCACAGTGTCTGTGTGTTGACTCCCGTCTCCCACAGTGTCTGTGTGTTGACTCCCGTCTCCACAGTGCCTGTATGTTGACTCCCGTCTCCCACAGTGTCTGTGTGTTGACTCCCGTCTCCCACAGTGTTTCTATGTTGACTCCCGTCTCCCACAGTGTTTCTATGTTGACTCCCGTCTCCCACAGTGTTTCTATGTTGACTCCCGTCTCCCACAGTGTTTCTATGTTGCCTCCCGTCTCCCACAGTGCTTGTATGTTGATGTTCACCCTTTTTTTGGGGGCATCAAAATGGCTTTTCGAGCAGCCAGTCTAAAGGCACAACAGTCTACGGAAGCCGCCCGGCGGGTTTCATTATAACGTGATTTATACAATTGGTTCTCTACCGTCGGGGACAGGAAGCCTGTTAGACCTATCAAAATGCACCTTTGCCAACATCTGACATTCCATGTATTGTAAGTCATAACTGGTGTATACCCTGGGGAACCTATTTATTGCATCAGGTGCAAGGAAACGTGCCCGAAAGTCTCGCCCTGCTGAGAATCGAACCGGGACATATCGGGACTGAATCAAGTGAAGTGATCACTGCGCTGCAGAACACCATGACAACAGTCAGCACAAGAAGTCACATATCTTCACATTAATACATATTCTTAAGGAAGATTTTAACAATATGTACTATATACAGACCATCAGAACCAACAATGGCGAACGTTTTAGTCCGCACTCTAAACTTAAGTAAGATCCAGCGAAAGGACACACACACACACACACACACACACACACACACACACACACACACACACACACACCACACACACACACACACACACACACAAACACGACACACACACACACACACGACACACACACATATATATATATATATATATAAACAGGGGCCTCGCGGCTAAGCGGACAGCGCTCGGGGGTCGTATTCCTAATGGCCCGGGTTCGATCCCGGAGGAGGCGGAAACAATGGGCAGAGTTTCTTTCACCCTGATGCCCCTGATCACCTACAGTAAATAGGTACCTGGGAGTTAGACAGCTGCTACTGGCTGCTTCCTGGGAATATGTGTGCGCGTGTGTGTTAGAGAAATATATGTAGTAGATATAATAGAGGAAAAGTAAATTGGTTAAAAAGGCAGGATCCACGAGCTAAATAAGTTGATTCTGCAGACACAAATAGTAAATACACACTACAGAGTGATAGACGGGGTTGGAAGAAGTGAGAAGGTGGTGGAGGCCAAAACCGTCAGTAGTTTCAAAGCGTTATGTGACAAAGAGTGCTGGGAAGACGGGACACCGCACGTGTGTAGCTCTCATCCTATAACTAGACTTAGGTAATTATATACACAGGGGAGACATGATACACACGTATAAAATACTTAGTGATATTGATTGAACGGAAAGAGAATATTTTACAATAAATACAATAGAACAAAAGAGCACGGATGGAAGCTTGAAACTGAGACGTGTCAGAGAGATGATATAACGTTTTTCTTTTAGCGTGAGGGTAGTGAGTAATGGAGTCACTTAATGGAGCAGCTTGTAGAAGGAAACTCAGTTCACAACTTTAAAAGCAGTTATGATAGGGAAATAGGTCGTCATTGCTTTAGACAACCGGCAGCTTGATTTATCATGAGGTTATCTTGAGATGATTTCGGGGCTTTAGTGTCCCCGCGGCCCGGTCCTCGACCAGGCCTCCACCCCCAGGAAGCAGCCCGTGACAGCTGACTAACACCCAGGTACCTATTTACTGCTAGGTAACAGGGGCATAGGGTGAAAGAAACTCTGCCCATTGGTTCTCGCCGGCGCCCGGGATCGAACCCAGGACCACAGGATCACAAGTCCAGCGTGCTGTCCGCTCGGCCGACCGGCTCCCCCAGGAGAGCTAAGGCAGGATCCAAGAACTAGAGTTCGATCTTGCAGGCACAAACCAATAGGTGAGTGCACACTAGGACACTTTCCCTACATTAGAGCCCTTACACGGGAACCCATCTCAAACAATACATTTTTCCGAGTCAGTATTCTTGCGGGTTGAGGTGGCTGTGGTTGTACTCCAAGTTTGAGTGATACTCAAGTGCTGGGTTATGGGTTTCCATGACTGACTCGCCGTAGCTGACATGTCACTCCACCCGTCATCATGTCACTCCACCCCTCATCATGTCGCTACACTCACCTCCTGTAATAATCATGACTTTTCGACTAACAGACTATGACATCATATGGGAAAGTTTTCATCCAACATTGCATTACCTTACGTCCTCGCCTGTGGTATCCATTTCGAAAATAAATAATAAAACATGGATGGTGAAATCCGTAGAGTTTGATGCCTTTAGCCAACCCAATTGGAACCGTTGCTTATATAGACAACTACTTCATTCACTCTTGGGTTCTTGAGGATATCCTCATTATGCACGCAAACCTGCTAGTGCAAGCTACTGATCACATGCTCCAGTATGACTAACATCCTGCGAGATGGAGACATTTAGTATCAAGTAACGATGTCTCGACACAAGCTATGTAACTCCTCACGTAATCTAAGGTAGTTGTATACTTGCAGATGTACCTAAGCTTGTTAAACAAAACATCTCTCGATCCTTTTTGGTCCAGGTTCCGCCCAGCGTTTTCAAAGATGCACATTATGTAAGCAGCGGCAAGATAGCAGCGTACATGCATGCCTCCATTTTCGTCAACCTATTGAGTTCTCACATTTAACGGTGATGTGGAACACTGTAACACTCCGACGGTGATGTGGAACACTGTAACACTCCGCCGGTGATGTGGAACACTGCTACAAGCCGACGGCGTTCTCCCCGTGTTGTATTCTCAACCTGTTGTAATCTTACTGTATACGAATATGATGTATTCTCTCACACATTTATGTTCCTGTTGAATGAAACCCTACTGTATTCTTTCTGTATGAGAACGTGTTATATTCAAACTGCATGAGAATCTGTTGCATTCATGATGCATGGAAACGTGTTGTATTCGTACTGCATGAGAAACTGTTGTATTCGTGCTGCATGGGAACCTGTTGTATTCATGCTACTTGGGAACCTGTTGTATTCGTGCTACCTGGGAACCTGTTGTATTCATGCTACCTGGGAACCTGTTGTATTCATGCTACCTGGGAACAAAATGATTAAAACAAAAGTGTTTCCACTAAAGGTATTGTACGCTAACATTTGCGGGTAATTGAGAAGTGTTTAAATATGTGTAAAGGTGAGCAGAGGCGTCCACAGGTATGCGAGGCGGGCAGGGGGAGGGTGCATATTTAACTTCGCGGCCCTGGCCGCTCAGGAATGCTTGCGGCCCACCTCTCTCCAACACGGCGCAACTGATTTCGGCCCCGCCGAAAACTGATTTTGGCCCCAGCTATGCTTCTCTAAATATTAAAAAAAATATGTTTCAAAACAATTTGTTCTTATAGTAATATGCAAAATTATGCACTGATCTCGGAAAAATTGTCGAAAATTTTCTATTCATCATACTTTCCCCATAGTAGCATAAAACAAGCAATCCTCCCAGCGCTTCAGAAGCTTTCTCAAAGCCAATGGGTAGCTATTATATTTTTTTATGAGGTGGAGAGGCAAGATCTACTTTTAATATAGTATATTTAATACATTATGAACGGATATCGGAATAATTAACGTAAATATTGCATTCATCATACTATGGCCGTAAAGGCAAAAACATATAAATTAAAACCGAGTTTCTACAATCTTAAAAGACCCGCGCCTTCCTCAAAGCCAATGGCAAACTATTATATTTGTTTAACATTTCTCACCAATAGGCTCCTTCCGTCGTCTGAATACCAGTATGCCATTGGGAACTATTATTTTATTTGCATAAGAAACAGAACGATAACAAAATGACAGACACATGCAGACAGAGACAGATACGGTGACAGAGGTGAGCCTGCAGACCGGGTCTACCAGGGCAAAGAGAAAGCGAAACAGGAAGATAGGCAGGAAAAACACACTCAAACGACAAGACAGAGACATATATAGGAAGAGAAGGAAGGAGCAAGGGGAGAGGGGATGTTTGAAGAGACTGAAGAAGTGAGGATATCTGAAGAGAGAAAAAGAGAGAGAGAAGATACAGGTGGAGAAGGGGAAACAGGGGAAAATTGGAGAGAGAGGTGGGATACTAGGAAAGAATGGGAGTAGAAAGTTAGAAAGGTGTGGGAGACGGTGGAAAGCGCGGGAGATAAGGGCAGAAAGCTGTAAAGGGGAGAATACGAATGATAGAGATATACGGAAAAAGATGAGGGAGGGGAAAAAGATGTGAAATAAAAGATATCCGGGTGCAGCCGGATATCCCACCAAGTTTATATATATATATATATAGCTACATAGAACTAACAGGAGAACATAAGCTCACAACGCAGAGAGAGAGAGAGAGAGAGAGAGAGAGAGGAGAGAGAGAGAGAGAGGAGAGAGAGAGAGGGATAGAGAGAGAGAGAGAGAGAGAGAGAGAGAGAGAGAGAGAATGAATCACGTCATAACAGAAACAGGAGGCTTGCAATAGCCTCTTCACAACCTCTCAACAATTCACGTTTCACCTGCAACTAGGACAGTTCCTCCCAGCCGCACAGATATCCTTCTCGGTAGGTAACTGTACTCTAATATATTATTTTAATGTGCATAAACACAACGTTCTGCAATCAATTAAATTAAATGCAAGTATTTTGTGTTTGCAACCAGCGCTGTATGGCACAATGCAGGCGCGGCCGGGCTGCCAGACGCACGAGCACTGCCACACCGGGTCTCTCTACTCTTTATCTCTCTCTTTCTCTCTCCCTTCCACCTGCCACGCCATATCCACCAGGCAGTCTTCCGCTTAAATATGCCCCCCTTTCGATAATTGTGGAATATTATTTTGATAAAACCTCATTTGGCCATACACTGTTAGAAGAGGTCACTGGTATTTCCAGTTTAATAGGTTTATTTATGTATTTTCGCACTCAGAATGTGGATATATTAGACAGAAAGTGCCAGGGTGATGAGATAGAAGCTCCCGCCATGGAGTCGGGAATAAACAAACGTCCATAAAGGGGAGAGGCCACAAGCCGGGCCGGCCGCCTCCGCCTGCCCCAGCTCACTCTTTGTTCATCAACAGAAAACGGAGCGCGCGAGGGGAGACCAGACGAAGCGTCGAAGGGAAAATTAAGAGGGGAGAAGAGAAGAAAATGGGATAAAGACGATTCATTCAATACCAGATGAACAGATATAGAAGAAAACGAGAGGCTGAGGGCAAACTCGATTTTTTTTTTTACAGTGGCAGGGCCAATCGCTGATCATCGATTTGGGTGAGACAATGATTAATTGCAAAGCCCGCCAGATGACGAGTGTAGTAGCCATTCAACAGAAAGAACGATATATAAAGAAACAAGTCTTAAAATTTACAAAAGTATCGTTTGAAAGATATGAGGCGCAGACCATTTAATACTAATGCAAATAACCGGGACCAAACAAAAGAAGGTAATTTTCTTCGTGAAAAATCAAAAGTGCAATATGTTTAAAACTTGAATGGAAATTAAAAGATGTAAAAAATGATAACAAATGCATACTAAACCAACCTTCTAAAACTTTTCCTTACAAATATGTCCAAGAGATAGGCAGCCTATATTATTGGTCTTATTACTTCAACAGTACTTGTGCGTCAATGTCGCAGAGTTGGTTGGTACATATTTAAGAGCTTGTACCAAGCGCACTTCTCTAGTACCCTACACAGCAGCACATGATGTACTCTTGGTTAGCATAGCTAAAGTCTAGGTCAGGTCAGCCTAGGTTAGACCAGGTCCCATCAGGTCTGGATACTTTAGGGTAGGTCACGATTAGCTAGACAAAAATAGATTAGACCAGGTCAAGTTTAGCTAGATGTGGCAGGACTAGGACTGGTTAGGTTAGATTACATTAAGAAAAAATCATGTTAGGCTAGGTCAGGTTAGGCTAGGGACATACGGAGAACGTAGCACCATAAAAATAGTAAATGGTTTAAATTTCACGGGTCCGTAAAGATAGCAACGGCGTTTTATTTCCAGTGCGCTATTTTTTTTACACACTGTTATTGGCCATCCAATTCAGGCAAAACTCTGATCCGCTTTAAAAAAAATCCGGATTGATTGAAAATAAAGATAACCCTAACTGAAAAACCTATTGTAATCCTTTGCTCACTAACCGGTCTGTATTAATAGAAAATTGGTGTATATATGTTAAGATAACGTACTTTTGTTGTAGCCGAACTACATTACAACCAGCGGTGGACAGGCAGAGGCTATGTGAGGTGTCGTTTCCTCCGTAACATCCTAATATCACCTTACTTAGTACACAAAAATACCCAAATATAACCTTAAACTTACACGTGTAGACTAAGTCTATAAAAACTAACTTAAAGTGTTTCGAGTAGTTGGACTCTGCTGCCCATCACTAGTCGACAGCAAGTGCCCGTGCAATAGGCTAAATGAGGGATAGGAGGGAAGAATGACGGGGAAGGAAGGGGGGGGGAGTGGAACGGCGGGGAAGCAGGCAAGGTGGAGAGGAAAAAGGAGAGGATACGGTACGGAAAAAAGGCATTAACTAAGTGCGTACCCTAGGGGTGATTTCCTCAGTGTTTGGAATGCTTGGCTTGAAGGGAAGAGTGTAGACAGTGCGATGCATCACGCGTCTTCACGATAAATGCCATGGGCCTCACGATTAATTTTGTAAAAGATCAATCAGCATCGTTATATAGGAATGTTTTGAAATGAATTCGAAAAGGTCTGCCAGGGAAACAGCGAGATTTTAAGGTAGGCATGATCCAGAAGATCCCTCAGTGTAAACTGTGTCACGAGCCGCAGATATGACTGATCTCACTCATCTCTTAGGCATCAGTGGAATAAAATGATGCAATATTCATTGAAGGATTAACAAGTGAGAAACCTGGCGGGTGGGGGGAAGGGGAGGACACTGCCAGATAGTTCACACCACCAGTCGGTCAGTGGCTCTTCCAACCTCCTCAATCTTTACCTATAATACATCCCCTTCTGCCTACTTTAATCATTCACCTCACACTCTGCTCTCCTCTTTCTTGCTTTCTCCTCCTATTTATAAAATAAATTCCGACTGATCTCTCTCTCTCTCTCTTCCTCCCCTGTGCCGCTCTCCGACTGGCAGAGAGTAGATGCAGGTCCATGAGAACAGTTTCTCTTGGTTTCTACGCAGCTGGCGGCTGCAGGGGGCGCCGTGTTGCACCCAGCTGGCGGCTGCAGGGGGCGCCGAGTTGCACCCAGCTGGCGGCTGCAGGGGGCGCCGAGTTCCACCCAGCTGGCGGCTGCAGGGGGCGCCGTGTTGCACCCAGCTGGCGGCTGCAGGGGGCGCCGTGTTTCACCCAGCTGGCGGCTGCAGGGGACGCCGAGTTCCACCCAGCTGGCGGCTGCAGGGGGCGCCGTGTTGCACCCAGCTGGCGGCTGCAGGGGGCGCCGTGTTTCACCCAGCTGGCGGCTGCAGGGGACGCCGAGTTCCACCCAGCTGGCGGCTGCAGGGGGCGCCGTGTTGCACCCAGCTGGCGGCTGCAGGGGGCGCCGTGTTTCACCCAGCTGGCGGCTGCAGGGGACGCCGTATTGCACCAAGCTGGCAGCTGCAGGGGGCGCCGTGTTGCATCCAGCTGGCAGCTGCAGGGGACGCCGTGTTGCACCCAGCTGGCGGCTGCATGGGGCGCCGTGTTGCACCCAGCTGGCGGCTGCAGGGGGCGCCGTGTTGCACCCAGCTGGCGGCTGCAGGGGGCGCCGTATTGCACCAAGCTGGCAGCTGCAGGGGGCGCCGTGTTGCACCCAGCTGGCGGCTGCAGGGGACGCCGTGTTGCACCCAGCTGGCGGCTGCAGGGGACGCCGTGTTGCACCCAGCTGGCGGCTGCAGGGGACGCCGTGTTGCACCCAGCTGGCGGCTGCATGGGGCGCCGTGTTGCACCCAGCTGGCGGCTGCAGGGGGCGCCGTGTTGCACCCAGCTGGCGGCTGCAGGGGGCGCCGTGTTGCACCCAGCTGGCGGCTGCAGGGGACGCAGTGTTGCACCCAGCTGGCGGCTGCAGGGGGCGCCGTATTGCACCAAGCTGGCAGCTGCAGGGGACGCCGTGTTGCACCCAGCTGGCGGCTGCAGGGGGCGCAGTGTTGCACCCAGCTGGCGGCTGCAGGGGGCGCCGTGTTGCACCCACCTGGCGGCTGCAGGGGACGCAGTGTTGCACCCAGCTGGCGGCTGCAGGGGGCGCCGTGTTGCACCCAGCTGGCGGCTGCAGGGGGCGCCGTGTTGCACCCAGCTGGCGGCTGCAGGGGGCGCCGTGTTGCACCCAGCTGGCGGCTGCAGGGGGCGCCGTGTTGCACCCAGCTGGCGGCTGCAGGGGGCGCCGTGTTGCACAAAGCAGTGGTCCTCTTCAACTAAGACTAAGGATGGCAGTGAGGGCGAGTTTGGAGCGTCTTGTAATTACAAGCAGTGGAGAGACTCATCAATAAGTAATTATCAAAAGGCACCAAGCCGGGAAGGCTATGTAGACTCATCAATAGTGGGTGTAGGCAGGGAGAAGTCTGGTCGAATTATACATAACCGTTACGAATACCGTCGATTTCGTACACACAATTAGAAAGTTCGTTCACAGTCGATTTTGTATACAAGAAGTCTTTTGTATTATATATATATATATATATATATATATATATATATATATATATATATATATATATATATATATATACATATACATGACCAAAACGAGATAAGAGAATTTGATAATTTAAATATGTGAATAAATAGATAGATGGCCTTTTATTTATTCTTTTATCAGGCCCTAGCTCTCCGTCTGAAAGTGCACCTTATTCCTCTTAGTATTCTCAAAGCCGACGTTTCGACTCTCTAATCCTCACTAATTTCTCTTGCAGGTAAGGTTTATAGCCCATGCTAGGCAACTACCAATTTGGCCACTATGGAGAGCGAAATCGCATAAGTTTAGCATCATGCAGCACCATAACCAAGCAATCATGGCATCACCCGGAGTAGAGCCCGGGAACTGTGGAGTAGTAGCCTCTTACAGATTTACGCCGAAATGTGCTTCCTCCTGGTAAGCCCAACTACTCGGGCTGGACGGTAGAGCGACGGTCTCGAGTCTCGCTTCATGCAAGCGAGACCGTCGTTCCATCGGCGACCGTCTCGGCGCCGATCGAATGGCGTTCAATCCCCGACCGTCCAAGTGGTTGGGCACCATTCCTTTCCCCCGTCCCATCCCAAATCCTTGTCCTGACCCCTTCCAAGTGCTATATAGTGGTAATGGCTTGGTGCTTCCTCCTGGTAATTCCCTTATTGACATACAACCCCTGGAAAAGGGCAGATGCCGAGTAAAAATATCACAAGCTTGTAAACAGGATTTTTTTTATTTTTTAATCAACCACAGGTTTCACTTGCGTGCAACTCTCTTGGACAATACCTTAGCCGCACTGATCAGTTCCCCGTCAGGAGGCGGTCGATATCAAGGCTTCGCAATAATTCCTCAGCTGGGATTCAACTCTAAGAAACCCTCATCGAAATACAAGTTTCTTTACTGACCAAGATTCAGTTAATATCCTAATTGTGCTTGCGGAGGTTGAGCTTTGGCTCTTTGGCCCCGCCTCTCAATTGTCAATCAACTGGTGTACAGGTTCCTGAGCCTATTGGGCTCTATCATATCTACATTTGAAACTGTGTATGGAGTCAGCCTCTACCACATCACTTCCTAGTGCATTCCATTTATTAACTACTCTGACACTGAAAAAATTCCTTCTAACGTCTCTGTGGCTCATCTGGGTACTAAGTTTCCACCTGTGTCCCCTTGTTCGTGTTCCACCCGTGCTGAAGAGTTTGTCTTTGTCCACCCTGTCAATTCCCCTGAGAATTTTGTAGGTGGTTATCATGTCTCCCCTTACTCTTCTGTTTTCCAGGGATGTGAGATTCAGCTCCTTTAGCCTTTCCTCGTAGCTCATTCCTCTCAGTTCCGGGACGTGTGTGTGTGTGTGTGTGTGTGTGTGTGTGTGTGTGTGTGTGTGTGTGTGTGTGTGTGTGTGTGTGTGTGTGTGTAAAAGCATGAAGCCCACGCCCCGGTCGCCTCGCTCCCTGACAGTGGCTCACCACTACTAGTCCTGGTGGTGGAGACCCTGGCGACGACACACCCAGCTCGGCCCACTTGAGTAATAATATTGTGGTTATCCAGCAGCTTTTCCCTGGTGGGTGTTAAGCTCTACTACTTGAGCCCACCCGCGCTTAATCTAAGGAAGCCTCATCTCTGGTCCCGGCCCGCCAGGGAAGCTCGGAACTGGCCGGGGAGCGGACCAGGGTACAAAGTAAAGCTGTACGCTACTTGCTGCCAACAGCAGCCAGCCCCACACAACCACTCAGCCAACCCAACACACGGAGGTCCTCGCGGACGAGCGGACAGCGCACCTGAGTCGTAATCCAAAGTGCTCGAGTTCGATTCTAAGTCGAAGCAGAAACAAATGGGCAGTGTTTCTTTTATTTGATGCCACTGTTCACCTAGCAGTAAATAGGTACTTGAGAGTTGGATGCTTCCCACGGGTTGCCTCCTGTCCCCCACAACAGAAAAAAACAGCCACACAGAGCCAGCCACTCACAATACCATTGACGAAGCCAGTCATCCAGCCTACCAACGTAACAGCCGCCAAACCCTTTGTTTATGAATGAGAAATGGTATGACACATGATTCAACTAATGATCCAACATTTATCAGCTTCCGTAACGACCTCTGTTCGAATGGCAACTCTCTAAATACTTCACCCACGTATACCTGACCTAACCAGGGCATAACTATACATAGAACTAATATATATTGATTTATATACGAGAGTATTTTTAATACGCAATACGTACAAACAAATAAATGCGTCTTATAAGACGGCCGCCGCTTTAACGAGCCTGGCCTGAGAACAGGTTGCTTCATTCATAAACAGAGGGTTTGGTGGATGAATTAAAGAGCATTTGTATTGTTTATGAGGACGGGCTGCCCAATGACAGCATCCTGCTCGCAGTACCACCGGATTCCACGGCCATTGTCGTAATACTAGAGAAAAACAAAGACCTGAAGAGAATGGAGCAAAGAATAGCTGATTTGTATATCCACAATGTTTTGTACCTTTTCACGGACTTGCCCATGATTATGCTTTCCACATTATAAAACTAAGACAGCATAACGAGCTCCATGACAGCAAGTCATGGTAAGCTATTGACCGACCGAGCTATTGAAACTACTAAATAGCTCGATCAAAAGAACTGTCTCACACACTTAGGGTCCAGGGTTCGAGTCTCCTAGAGCCCAGGTGAATGGAATACCAGTACCTTAACCCGGGCTCTCACCGGGTCACTGAAGCCGGACTGCCACCAGATGGCTGAAGCAGGGCTGCCACCAGGCCAATATATCATCACAAGTGTTGAGGCTGAAACCTGGCACAATTTTTATCGTGTGTGGTATTGATGTCACATCAGTGTCTCGCAGCGGGACGGCCTGTCAGGCGGAGGGACCCTTAGGCAAACGGAGGAAGAGAGAGGTGTTCCCACCCAGCCAAGGTGTTGTCAGGGAGTGAGAGGGGAATGTGTATGCTACGCGAAACGTTGTCAAGCTGCAAGAGGAGGTTGTCAGGAGACTATAGGTGTTGCTAGGCGAGAGATTTTTTTGCTATATGTTGTTCCCAAGCGGTGGCAGCTGTTATCAAGATAGTTGATAGATGTTGATAGGCAGAATGAGGAGTTGCAAGATAACGAGAGGTGTTGCTAGGAGGAAAAATGGCGCCATCAGACGACATGAGGTGTTCTCGGGAAGGCGGAAGTGTTGTCAGACAACGAAATATAGTTAAGAGGTGCTGTCAACCAGCGAGAGGTGTAGTTAAGCAACAGGAGCTAGTGTCTGCCTGACATACAACACAATCTGGCATAAGACAGGCTCACATTTACAAAAGACAGTGACACATGCTGATACAGTCTGACAGCACACAGTCTGCCATAGGACACATGCTCACACAGTTTGACATAGGACACAATCTGACACAGGATACAGTCTGATACAGTCACTACTTCCCATAAGAACATCGTTCACACTGGCAATATCCCTCATAACAATCACAAGTTGTCCATCTTCAACAAGATAGGTGCAGTTTGATTTATATTGACAACAATTTGGAACTGTCACAAGTTTCCCTGACCACCCAGCCAACCTGAGGAAGACCGACTCCCTCTGGTGGTGACGAACACCCCAAGCCAAGGGAGATTATACGTTGTTTACATATTTGACAACATTCCCCATAGCCTCATAACAAACATGAAGGATACCGTGTCAGTTGTTATTGTTTTTCCAACGTAAATTTATGATATAGGTATGAAGCAGCTTATTACTGAACATTTACTCTAACCCCCCACTCATAGCTCCGTAAGATTTACATATTAGTGGTAGTTATTGAGTGTCTACTTCTACCTCACAGCAACCACATGTCTACATGCTAATGGTGTCCTTGGTAATATCGCCTCTCCATAAAACACACCGGCAATGCAGCAAAACCCAATAAGCGAACTTTCAATCTTCAATTTTGTACCAAACTTATTAATGAGGACAAGTAAGTTGGGGATGCGTGCAAGACGGAGGGGTTCAGTGGGGCGCTGGTGTTGAGGTGGGGGGGGGAGTGAAAGCACGTGGATGTGCAGGTGTGTATGATAACAGGTTGGGGAAGTACTGAAGTGTGGAGGTTTATGAGGGGTTGTCAGAGAGTGGAGAATGAGAAGGTGGGGAGTGTCAGGATGGCGTTAAAGTAGAGTTAGGGGGGGGGGGTACAAAAATGTGACACCCTGTAGCCTACAACACACCAGAAGCTTGCAATACATAACTTTATGAAGCCTACTTGACATCCTGTAGCCTATGTGGACACCCTGTAGCCTACATAAATTCCTGTAGCCTGCTAACTTCATGTAGCCTACATAACTTCCGGCTAAGACTACTTAGCAATCTCACCTAACAATTCCTCCGTTTGTGATAGCTACCAACCGACTGCCATTGAAGTTTCTCTAGCGGGCACCCATCCCTCTAGAACAGTGTTGCCAGTTCAATTCCTGACAACTTTCAAACAAACTTGAATGCAACATCTTATCTCAAAATCATTAACACTAAGCCCGACTCCAGTTTGCAAATTCATTCTTGGAATAGGCCTGTTTGCAACAGAGAAGAATTCGGAATGAATTATGACAAGGCTACTCCAAACAAGCAACTGAAAAAGCGGAATGGAATATAGCTGTAACTATATATGAAATAACTTAGACAAAGAATGATGTTATACGGAGATTCCCATAGAGAAAATTGTTAAAGAGTTAAATCGCTTTATACAAACTAGGACGATCAATCACTATGATAATGTTACCAGTCCTAGCAACTAGTATAGAATACCAGTGTCTTAAAAGGAAAGAACCGGTTATTCATGCCTCATCGTGCATTAGAATGTCATAAAATATCTACCTGCAGATCTCTGACTGCAAACATAACGTTCGCCCTAATGCAACAACTTATATTTCTTCTCGGCTTTTCACTGGCTTAAATATAAAATGAAACAACAGATGAATTATCCTTCTCTAAATTAATGAAATTTCTTTGTAAGACTGTAAATCATCATCACTTCATAACCTCACAGCCCTCTAGGCATTTTCCAGAACTAAAATATACTATACATTAAAATCAAACTTATGACCCTTCAAATAAAATTACTCATAAGGTCTGAAAATTGTGATACCTGTACGTGACAGTAACGTCACAGGTAGGCCTCAGAATGTTTTCCTTGTCTCCTTTTTAGGCATTTGTAGCATTGTTCTGTTTTTGTTATGCTCTCATATCATACCAGTTCATATCTGATCACTTGGCTGCTGGTGGGAGAGTCAAGACTGAATGTGGCTAACAGGTATGGCTTTATTGATGACCTGAACCTCGTCGTCTCTGAGCGGAAGTAATCATCTATATAAGAGGTAAATGGGCACAGGTAAGCTGTCAAAATAGGAACAACTAGCGGGTAGCAAGTGTAAACAAAAAATGCAGACTTCGTGCAAAAAATCGCCGGATAGAAACATCCCAAAAAGTGTGGCGTTTAAAAGTAACCTCTCTGGTCTGCATGAGCTGCGAGTTGAGAACATGAGGCTTAATTCATAGTGGGGGATATCGTAATGTATACATATCAGAAGGATGTATAGTTGAGAGAGATCTTGCAGGTTAAACCAATATAATATTAATGATTAATGATAAGTTTTTTTTTAGTCTGGTGAAATTGTGTCCTACAATATAACTAGTAATAACTTTTCTTCCTTGCGAGTTGAGAGGTCACGTTGATACCACATTTGCGTCTACCACACTAGGCTCACCACCAAGGAGGACGATACCTCTTGTTCTCATGATGATCTCAGTATGCAACTCATTATTAAATACATATACATACAAAAGGCACATATACACTCGCTAAAATTCCTACATACAACTACACGCGTGTAAAACAAAATTTGAAAAACGAGAAGCGCCATAAAAAAACATAATTTAATTTTGTTGAATATAATATGCAGTCCAAATAATATTCGAGAATGAGCCCCTATAAAAATGTCTTCATCGATATCACCATTACCAAAATGTATATCAAAGGCCGCCTCCATAAACTACCTGGACATACTAACTAACTCCTCTGGTTAGTCTGGCTAACTCCTCCTCTGGCTAACCACCCACCGAAAACTCGTACTGTCACATCATAATTATTAACGCTTGAATTTGAACTTTTGAAATCGCACGACGTGGCTTTCCAGAGGTTACAGTACTCGCCCTAAGTAGGCACGACAACAAAAATATCCAGTCTATTGTAATGTACAGGAGGGAAACAGGACGCTGCAACTTTCACTCTGAAGAATGGAGACAGGTAAACCTACCTACCTTCCACCTTCCTCCCACGGGGGAAGTGTGTCATTCTGAAGCATGGAGACGGGTAAATCTACCTTCCACTTTCCTCCCACGGGGGAAGCCTGTCATTCTGAAGCATGGAGACGGATAAATCTACCATCCACTTTCCTCCCACGGGGGAAACCTGTCATTCTAAAGCATGGAGACGGGTAGTCCTACCTTCCACCTTCCTCCCGCGGGGGAAGCCTGTCATTCTGAAGTATGGAGACGGGCAAATCTACCTTCCACTTTCCTCCTGTAGGGAAAGCGAGCGGCACGCTGCCTTGTCCCACCACAAATACCACTTACCCTTTAAAATTATCGACCTGCCCAGCTCCCGGCCCCTGTAAAAGGGACGATCAGGACAGGTAATGGGGCGCATCAGTACGGCAGGCCACGGGGATAAGTAGCAAGGCGGCCATATGGTGTGTACCCTCCTCGCACTGGCCTTGACGTCTGACCTCCACTGCTGCCTTAACTTCCTCCCAAGTTAGAAGTTGTTATTAATAAGTCTCGCTCTACATCACACACGTTCGTATTTTGAGTCTTTTCTACCTTTCTCTTTCGTTTTATTCTTTCTTTATATATATATANGGCGCCAGGCAGGAGTGAGTGACGGCCGGACTAGGCTGCCTGCGCCACCACGCTAAATGCTGCGGGTCTGTCTGCCAGGGTTGCTGTGGGGCAGCTGTGGGGCAGCTGTGGGAGGGGAAAAAGGCTCTAGATGGGGGAAGGGGCGTTGTGGGACCAACGTGGAGGGATTGATAGGTGCTTTATGGGGTCTGAATTTTAGTGGAGGGGCTGTTGTGGGGCCTAGCGGGTAAAGGATCGTTGTGGGGGTCTGGCGGAGGGGGAGGAACGGTTGAGGGGTTGTGTCGGATTGCAAGTGAATCTGGGGAAGAGGTAGAGAGGGAGGAGAGGGGGGAGGGGGTTTGTTTGGATTTTAGTGGGAGGGCGCCGGACTGGATGAAGTCTGGCCGGGGACGTTGTGGTGGTGACAGGCCAGAGGGAAAGACGACCGCCTTTGAGGACTCTTAACTGGGTAGAATAAGAGTGGTTTTACTGGATCTTGCCGGGAGAGGTGCCATGTCGGGAGAGGTGCCCATTGCCGGGAGAGGTGCCATTGACGGGAGAGGTGCCATTGCCGGGAGAGGTGCCATTGACGGGAGAGTGCCATTGACGGGAGAGGTGCCATTGCCGGGAGAGGTGCCATTGCCGGGAGTGGGCCATTGCCGGGAGAGGTGCCATTGCCGGGAGAGGTGCCATTGCCGGGAGAGGTGCCATTGCCGGGAGAGGTGCCATTGCCGGGAGAGGTGCCATTGACGGGAGAGGTGCCATTGAAGGAAAAATGCCTATGTAATATACACAGATTTCGCAGACACTTGTGACAAATGTGACCACGGTGTTATTCACACAAAATGAATTACTGGCAAAGTAGGGAGATGGATCTTTAACTTCCTAACGAACAGAACCCAGAGTGAAATAGGTAAACAGAGTAAATGTGGGCCATCCACTACGAATACTGGGTTCCCGAAGGTACTGTGCTGCTCCCGTAGCCTCTCATTCTCAGGTCACAAACAAGGACACAGACTATGGTACCGTATTATACCTTGCAGATCACACTAGGAGTTTCACGAGAGTAGACAGAACAGCAAACCTTAAATCTGATGTAAATCAGATTGGGCCTCAGATTGGGCATTCATTGGGCCTTAGACAGCAACATAATGTTTCATGAAGATAAGTTCCAGCTTCTGTGCCATGGGATATATGAAAGCATCAAAACGAAAACCACATATAAAGCGCAGTCAAGTCACACTATAGAACAAAAAACGCAATATTAAAAAAAGATCTGGGAATAGTCATGTCGGAAGATCTTACTTTTAAAGAACACAATAAAGTAGCTGTCACAGCTGCAAGAAAAATGACAGTCTGGATAACAAGAACCTCTCAAACAATAGATATAATAACAATCATGATACTTTTTTTTAACGCAGTAGTGCTCTCTAGGGAGGGATATTGTTGGACACTAACAGCCCCATTCAAAGTCGGAGAAGTTGCTGAGAACTTATACTGCCAGAGTCCATCCAATAAAACATTTACATTTTTGGAACCGCTCAAAATCTCGAACTGTACTCTTTAAAATGCAACGAAATAATTCCTCGCAAATCCAAGACACATGACAGAATATGCAAAATATCCCCGTTCAAAAGTAGAGATGCAATATGTACTCTATGATACAACTGTGTGAACATGAGGGTCCTCAAGACCTTTCAGCTGGTTCCCTCGGAGTATAAGACTAAGCTTTCTCGGAGTTTGAAAAGGAACTTGATAATCACCTCTAAAGGGCACCTGATCAACCAGGTTGCGACTCATTCGGCAGATGGCAAAGCAGTATGAAACAGCCTGATTGACCAGACGGTCAACCAGGATAGCTGGTCAGAGACAGTACCGCGGGGACAGTGATCCTGGGAACCATTCCTTGGTAATGAGGGATAGGATCAGTTACCATGGGTGGTGAAGCTGGCCTGGCTTGAGGGAGTCTACAGTGTGGCGTGAGTGACAATGTATTCTTACAGTTTTGCCTTCAGAGATTGTGCTGCAGTTTCAGATTGCCTGGGACACCTCCCGACTCTCTTGTATTCCGTCAAATATACTCTCGGAGCTGTAAATGTAGTTGCTAAACTACCTACTCCCCCCCCCCCAGGCTCACTGCAGTAGTCCACTGCTCGCTCGTACAGTGAAGGGATGCTTCCATATGTTCCCGTTCACTGGTGTCCAGGGCCCACCTGAGGCCCCTGATCCCATACTGCCCTTGCCCACCCTGGCCACGTGTGAGACATGTGTGCTCTGTAGGCCTTCCCTGGTTCTCATCCTCACTAGTAGCATACGAGTTCCCTGAGGCTCTCCTCGTGTCCAAGCGGTCTTAATGGTGGGACTAGTCTTTTGGCCAGTTTCTGGGTCATGTAACTGTTCGTTGTGTTCAGGACGGTGAGGGATGATGCCGCTGCTGTGTTCTCTACAACAGGGAGTATAGTGAGCTGTCACCGTGGAATTAAACAATGGAAGCTGTCTGGTGTAAATCTCAAGGAGCATATCATGTAATATAACTACTTCTATCTATGACAAAACTGACATTCCTAGTTACCTAACAGAAATTCTGAGAGTATATTCAGAAAATCCAATATCAGAATATCCATATGCAAATTCAAACTCTCGCGGCGAAATGCTGACTTTTTCGGCGAGAATTCACTGTTTCTGCGCGGGAATCTTCAGCTGGAAAAAGAGTAAACATTTCCCATGGAGGTACGGGGGTTGCCAGCTCCACCCTGCCCGCCTTCACACCTCTTGCTTCTTTATGGCACATTTGGCGAAGGTATGGAGCATTCGGCGTTTTGTGCCAGATTTAATGCTTCCAACTCCATTTTCTCGCATGGAAAGTTCCAACTCTATAATCAGTAAATGATACACCAGTTTCGTACAATAATATAAGCATTCATATATATCAATGTGAACGTGCAGACCAATGGGGTGGTCGAACCTGTAACCTTCCTACTCAACTCCATCTGCCTTATGGATACTTTATCCAAAGACTCCTGCAACATTTCACAGGTGATTTCAAAGGGCGTCGGATCCCAGGCAGGGCGAGACGTACGGGCAAGTCTCCTTACACCCATTACCTCTTCAAATAGCAGTGATTAGGCATCTGGGTGTTAGTCGACTGTTGTGGGTCGCATCCTGGAGAATAGTCAAATGCTGCATGTATCCCAGGTGTACTCGAATTTTCCACAAAACGCCGGAAGGCTACACATGAAGATTGCCGCAAGACAAAAAAACTAGAGCCGCAACGCCGCTGCGAGGAATGGGCCGGAAGGTCCCAGTCCAAAAAAAGGGTTCTCGCCCGAAGTCAAAGAGTGGGTTCACGCCCAAACAAAGTAACTACTACTACTACAGTTACACGGGTTGGTTAGTCTCTGGACCACCAAGCATGCCAAAGACGTTGGGAAACAGCTCTAACAAGGTTTCGTACTGCCCACATTAGGCTAACCCATACTTATTCAACCCGTTCTCTTAATTTGCCACAACGTCCAAAGTAAGGGGTGCGGGCGTGCATGTTTAGGCAGCATTAGGTAGTATTACGCAGTAGAGCACCAGGAGAGCCGCGCCCCACACCGTCCCTCTCGTCACCTCCGTACGTGCTGCCAGTTAGAGGTGATTAACCGCATCATTACACTGCGAATGAGACGAAGGGAGGGCACTGGGTGAAGGGAAGCTGCAGAAGGGTGGTGAAGTTTGCTAGCTGAAGTATAGGGAAGAGCGGTGATGGGGGTGGAGAGGGGTAAAAGGGGGGCTGGTAGATGAAGTGCGTGTGTGGACCTCATCCACCACTCCGAGGGATGTTGCACTCTGCAACAAGTTACGGTGAGCACAACAACTGAGAACCATTAATGAGTAGCCTAAGCAGCTAGCCTCCCACACGAGAAGTCATCAGCGATATAATAGGCTGTCTGCCTCATGGTAATCCTCACACACCATCTGCTTAAACCTTTGTAATTAAACTGTTTACTTGAAAACTGCGGCTAAACGCACCAGCTTGTATATGCAAGAATGACTGAATAAATTATATATATATATAATATATATATATATATATATATATATATATATATATATGTGTGTGTGTGTGGTGTGTGTGTGTGTGTGTGTGGTGTGTGTGTGTGTGTGTGGTGTGTGTGTGTGTGTGTGTAAATCACAAAAAATAAACACATAATTAAAAATGTGACAGTGTCAGACCACGGAGGTCTGACATTGGTCTAATATACGAAAGTACTCAAGGAAATTCCTGTTTCAATTCTTCCTCCGTGGTCTGACATTGTCATATGTATATCTATATATATATATATATATATATATATATATATATATATATATATATATATATATATAGTTACCTATATAAATATATTTATTTATATATATTTTTATGCACTGACTTCGCCTTTTTAAATTCCAATAAGTCATGGGAATTCTGACTTATTGAAAAGTCCTGAATTTTGACTGTTCAGATATGGCAACCTTATTGTACAATAATATGTGATGATGGTTACTGCCGTCCCTACCTTGCGTGCTCCCTACAACACCCTCACTCTCCCTCGTGTCCTGCTTTCTCCCTTACCCCTCCTGTGGTGACTCTTCCCCCTCCTGTGGCCACTCTTCCCCTCTCCTTACCCCTCCTGTGGCCACTCTTCCCTCTCACATTTTTTTCTCGAGTACTAATACATTTTGGAGTTTTTTGTTGGCGAATTTGGATTTCTTTGTTGCAGAAACTCTCACAAGAGAATAATTGTGCCTTCATGTGGCAACGGACACATTGTATGCTGGCATATTAATGTCGGGAACAGGAAGCCTAGTTAGGAATATTAGGGTCTTCACTGGTGAAGATGAGGCTGTCTGCGCTCTACCCATTCAGATATAGCTGGCCAGAACCAATGGTACCTAACCTGACCGAATGAGGCGTACATACTGCGTAAAACCATATCAACAGACTGACGTGACGTGGACATTATCATTTATTATTATTTGATGCGGACATATCCAAGTAAACGCGGTGAGCTAATCAGATGTTAAAACTGCTTAGTGTACTATCACTGAACGTCTAGGCAACATCTCAGACATAACGGGTCGGGGGAACGAATGTCAATAACTAGAAATGGGCAGATTGCAGGTGAGAGAAGCAACCGGTGTTTATACTAGGTTATAGCTCAAGGTCCCGGCATCTTGTGTTAAAACACCACCATGACATGTCTGCTAATTTAATGAGTGAAATTTATAATTAGCCCATGTAGAAAGTTTTGAAATTTAGGACTAGGATATATTAAATAATATCTTGACATAAAACGTCATATATCAGCAGAAGACACCCATTACCCTACTGATACATACAATGTCACCCCATATATGTTCGTTATAAATTTATAATAACGTATTTTCATCTAGTTTCAGATTAAACAAAATAACACATTTCAAACAAAATGATACCAGATTACCGGTACTGATCACGGTTTCATTATTTCATACGAACATATGAATTCTTTGAATAAAAAAATACTTCACAAAAATGTTCAAACATAGCGTCGATCCCTGCATGCACAAAATAAACAAATATATAAAAGAGACTAATGCCAGTTATGGCGTCGAAGGTTTTTTCGACATACTGTTGCCCGCGCCCTAGGCTTCTATGTGGCGCTCCTGACACAGGTGTTCCGTACACGCAGCATTGTTACTGTTGCCGTTGCCAATGTCTCTCGAGCGTTATTTAGACCTACAGTTAACAGGATGGGGAACACGGCGAGGTGTTGGTGACAGTCATCCATTGGATGACCGAGCCATTGTCCTGCACTGTTCTGCAATATCCGAATGGTTGCCCATCATCCACAGCTGATAGTACCTAGCATATAGTACATAGCGACTATGGATGGAACGTACATAATATGGACTACTGCACCTCAAATAAGACACCGCCATTATTAGTGTATCTTATACAACGGGTATAGTATTGGAATAGTATTTACAATTTATTTACAAACTCTGTACAATTGGTATAGAGTTTACCTTACCTAACTTGTTCCAAGTCTAAATAAACAATCCTAGGTTTATTATACTTATTCTTATGCCTAATTTAATACAATTTATATACTATGTTCACTTAATACACCCAGGGCAGGCCAGAGTATCCTGGGAAAGGTCAGTAGTTGGTCAAGGGGCCCTCGATAACTAAATAAAGGCTTTCTGTCCCCGACAACGGGAACTATTGATGTTATCAATTTTAGGCCAATACGTGGATAGTTTCACGTTATCAAACGGAAACCTAAGACATTCAACACACACCTGGCAGAACTGTAGAACACACCTAGCAGAACTGTAGAACACACCTAGCAGAACTGTAGAACACACCTAACAGAACTATAGAACACACCTGGCAGAACTGCATATGAATGCAGCAGAACACGACCAGTTTAAGCTCACCACCTGACACAAAACCTGAATAAAATAAAAAAATTATACAATCCTTGACAACAACAAGTAAAAAGCAATAAAAACACAAACAAAAAGAGAAACTGAAACAAGAAAAACCAGCTGTTCATAGCCAGAGAGAAGACACAAAACAAATACACGTACACACACACACAATACAGTGGGGGGAAAGGAGGCAAAGAGATGATCCACAGCGAGAGCGGGAGACAGCAGAAGAGATCCACAGCGAGAGAGGGAGACAGCAGAAGAGATCCACAGCGAGAGAGGGAGACAGCAGAAAAGATCCACAGCGAGAGAGGGAGACAGCAGAAGAGATCCACAGCGAGAGCGGGAGACAGCAGAAGATATCCACAGCGAGAGCGGGAGACAACAGAAGAGATCCACAGCGAGAGAGGGAGACAGCAAAAGAGATCCACAGCGAGAGCGGGAGACATCAGAAGAGATGCACAGCGAGAGAGGGAGACAGCAGAAGAGATCCACAGCGAGAGAGGGAGACATCAGAAGAGATGCACAGCGAGAGAGGGAGACAACAGAAGAGATCCACAGCGAGAGAGGGAGACAGCAGAAGAGATCCACAGCGAGAGAGGGAGACAAAGAACGGAACATTAAGGAACAGGAGACAATAATAACTCTTTGGTAAAAATAAAAATAGTAAAAATACACGGTTGAGACGAGAGGTGAACCGGACCGAGAGAAAACAAAGAAAAACCCGGACCAATGACAAAAAAGGCGACAGGCCTAACAGTCGCCACCGCCAAGAACACAGAAAGAACAAATGAAAACAAACACAAAATCAATAAAGTTCATATCTAAAGAAGGAATAAAAATACAAACTTCACGAGGCAGAAACCAAAGAAAAAAAAGACCGGAAGAGCTGTATATAGCAGAGAGGCAGTCCGCGGAATCCGTTTCCTGTTACACTTGTATTACCTTTCTCTCTGTTTACCACTGTGGCCTGTGTGACAGGTGGGGTAGACGGGCACAGGTGGTGAGAGACAGTGACCAGGGCATAAATGGCGCCACTGTGACAGGTGGGGGAGACAGTGACCAGGGCATAAACGGCGCCACTGTGACAGGTGGGGGAGACAGTGACCAGGGCATAGACAGCGCCGCTGTGACAGGTCAGGGAGACAGTGACCAGGACATAGACAGCGCCACTGTGACAGGTGGGGAAGACAGTGACCAGGACATAGACAGCGCCACTGTGACAGGTGGGGGAGACAGTGACCAGGGCATAAACGGCGCCACTGTGACAGGTGGGGGAGACAGTGACCAGGACATAGACAGCGCCATTAAATACACTTTCCGACAGCACTTGAGGCGAGGCTGGAGGAAGGTAGCCCTTGCACAGGAATGAGAACAATGAGGCTATTGTCGGTTTCTGGCTATGGGGGTTAGGCGTGATTAATAACGTTCAGTTTCAAGACACAAAAATTATTTTACGATGATTTGAAAGCTACTAAATGTTACATCTTCTGCTACTGAAGCCGCTACTTTTACAATAATAATAATAATAATAATAATAATAATAATAATAATATATCCACAAGGGCCGTGGATCATTTGATGCTATTGTGATTTCTGTGTTACTGATCCTCACTCTCCCACAATATGAGGGAAAATGACTGCATTCTCTCTTAACAGTAACAGAAGCGTACACGAAGCTGGCCAACGTCTAGATATCAGCCAGTAACTGATACTCCTATGCAAAAGAGTCAGCCAAGCGTAATACACAACCCGCACTTTAGTATGAAGACTCGACATCAAAGCCGCCAACTAAAAAGACAAAAAAGGTCCATAGATATGCAACAGTACTCGTTCCTGAGTGAAGGGCTTGAACTATGAAGAAAAGCTAAGGGAACTGAGCCTCACTACATTAGAAGAAACAAGAGAGAAATGATAACGGTATATAAGATTCTAAGGGAAATTTAGTAGATATACAAATAAGTCAAACTTAAAGCAAGGTGCAAGAATAGTAAATAAATAGAATGGGTAGGAAGCGAGGGATTTCAATTCAATAGCACTTTTAAATGTAAAAAATAAAATAGTCACTGCATTAAACTACTAAAATTTCAGCTTTCTGAACTACTGAGTTCCGAAGGCTGTACTCTCGAACTGATTAATAATGCAGGAACATAATTCCCGTTGTCGAGGGCAGGAATCCCCACTATACTGACCTGCTCCGGAATGAAATCCACAACACTGGCCTAAGTCCCGGGGTGCCTATTGACTGCTAGGTGAACAAAGGAATCGTGTGAATGGAAACTTGACCAAATATTTTTGTCCCACCTGCAGGTCGAACCCGGGTTCCTCGACTGTAAGCCAAGGACGTAGACCACTGTATTATAAGCCAGTAGAGTAACAGAGGACGCTTATCATTCGAGGGAAAATTTTAATGATCGGATTTCCAAAGCTTCGAAAATTGTATCAAATCAACACAAATCATTTTAGACGTCAAAGGCAATGATAAATTTGGTTGTACAGCAATTAAATTTGCGCTTTATAAGTGTTCAGGCTGTTATATTTTAGCTGGAATAATTCAGCTTCCTATAACGTGGGAATGTGTTCGCTAAACTTCACAAGTCTGGAAACGAGCACCGTTACAAGATTTCGTGCGATACTGAAGTAAAACATATTCAGTCTTGCTGTATGCCACTTGTGAGAGGACGGCAGAGAACACAGCTACTCTGAGCTGTGCAACACAAGTGCTCCTGACCGCAGCACAATGATGCTCGCCATATTATGAAGAATGGAGGTGTTGCAGGAGTTAGTTTCACCAGACCGTCAGCCTAACATAACAAATTTGAATATGTACAGATGTACTTACATAAGTGCCACAATAGTCGTCACCTCGTACAATAAATCTAACATTAAACTTAGATTAAAGTGCAATTTTAAGATTAAAATTGCAATGGATTAAGATTAAAGTGCAATTTTATGCGTATCAGTATTAAACGACACAGCCGGAGTGTTCTCGGCGCACTGCGAGCGCTCGCCCCCGGCTCTACCCTCCCTGCACTTATTCGTTTACGTTATTTTCTCCGTGCATACAGCTCGTACTCCTGCGGATTCCGCAATTCAATTTGCCACACCCGCACTGCTGAGCCCTTGTCACCTTACCCTACCTGCCCGAGCCGCAAGACCCGCCTGGGAGGTATTCTGCTCTTACATTCAATTTAACCAACCACTTGGGCTGGACGGTAGAGCGGGGATTTTGCTTGATGCAGGTCGGCGTTCAATCCCCGATCGTCCAAGTGGTTGGGCACCATTCCATATTCCCCCGTCCCATCCCAAAATCCTTATCCTGAGCCCTTCCAAATGCTACATAGTCGTAATGGCTTGGCGCTTTCTCCTCATAGTTCACTTCTCTTCACGTTCAATCTCTTAAGTATGTCCGCAGAATTTTGAACTTTCTTTCCGTCTGTTTATCTATCGATTTTATCCAGTTCCTTAAGCAGTCTATATTTACATTACGGAGTGAAGGCGACTGAATCATGTCTGGAGTCACAACGTCAAACATAATCAAGTTAAGAGAAGCACAAATTTGACTTACCCCATCGTAAGTGTTTAACTTAAACATGGCAAACCACAGGAAGGAAATGGGCTGACTTTCCTAACTCACAGGACGGAATAAGGCAAGACTTGGGGAAAATGTAGATATTTGAGCTGTTCTCACGTGTCTCCTGGTGGGAATGTCACCCCACCTGCACTCTCCATCCGTCTTTACACTTTATATTCTCTGTATAACATGTATATTATACATATTTATATATATTACACGTTTACAGGTTCTAGCTTCAAGCCAAGCATAGTTATGAACAAGTGCTTCAAGTGAGTTTATGTCTCCATACCAATAAGACTGTCGGTACAGCTCTGGCCTGGCTTCTTACATGGTCCGCGTACCATCCTGGATAGTCCAAGTGGTTCCTTCTTTCCGTCCACCTATCCCACTCTTAAGATGTCTTCATATGCCTTTCAAGTGTTATATAGTTATAGTGGCTTAGTGCTCTCGCCTCGTAATTGAAAGTGAAATAAGTTTATTGAGGTAAAATGCACACAAAGGGATGAGGTAGCTCAAGCTCTTCTCACCCCGTTCAGTACAACGTGTTCATACATAGCCTCGTAATTGTCTCATATTCTCTACATATATCGTGATAATAAAGCCATGTATATATGAAGATCTCACCAGGCAGATTATACACTGGAGGAACGTGTGGCTCCACACCTCTCGTGCGGTAAGTCAAGCATTTGGGACACAACACTTTACAAATACATTTTCATAGTCAAGATCTTAAAATAATGCTTATTTTTTCAGGGATATTCCTGCGCGGGCCCTAAGCCTCTGGCTGGCCCACTAAGTGTTGCTTATTTCTGTTTTACTTGGGCGGAGTATGAGTATTTATGACTCGTATGGCAAAATTAGTAAGATTTTGCCATAATTTAACATCTTCTTCTGCTCTGTTGAAGCTGAAATCTTAATGGGTTTGTAACTGTGCACTGTGTTAGATAATGTTCCAGTGGTCTGTCGGGCATTTCTCCACAGTGCTAACATTATAGGTTGTCTCTGCCTGTTTGATGTCATAAAATATTAAAAGTTAGTACTGTGTCTTTCCAGCCGAACCACTTGGACAGATCGGTACAAAGATGGCCTCGTTTCATGCAGGCCAGCGTTCGATCCCCGATGATCCAAGTGGTTGTGCACCATTCCTTCCCTCTGTCCTATCCCAAATCCTTATCCTCATATCCTTTTGAAGTGCACTACACTACACTTGGTACGTACGGTCACGGTACGAGTACCATTATGTACGACCACGGCCCTTGTCGATTTGTTCCTTTGAAGCGCTATATTGTCATAATTTTTTTTATTAACAAACTTAGTTGTACACAGCAATGTGCTGCTACCCTATACTATATGAAAGATTACACAGTGTAGGTCAAAAACTAGCTATAAATTTATCTAATATCCCCATCTCACAGGATAGTTAGTCATACATTGAATCAGGAGAGAAAATACCTGCCCCAATACAAAAAATGCATTAAATTTGACTAAATAATACCTTCATGATTTTCATAAAAGCTAAGCACTGAATCATGGAAATATTATATTATAATTATTTTTTACTAGTTATTGTCATCATGGCTTAGCACTCTCCTGATAATTACCTACCTAACGTATCTTTCTCAATGATATTATTTATGAATAGCATATTGTAGAACATATCTGTACATGAATATTTACTTAAAATGTTATTAAATAAATTTATATGTGGGTGAATTCAAACCTAATTGGCCATTATATTATACGAAGATCATAGGTTAGTTAAACACCCTAGTGAATAGACAACACATATTGTGGCAGTATTTGACTCGTGTCCTGTTTCATTCAGGATCTGACACCACTAATCAACATTCAAGTGAATTCGACTTCGAGCATACAGTTATTTGATGGCTCTCCATTGATCCAGAGGAAAGATAGCACACCCGCGAGACAACTAATAGACAGCAATCACCTCACCCCATTCTCAGGCGCTCACTACGATTAAAGTTAGGTGAATCGTAGGGCGAGGGTGTGCAAAGTTACAGCCCCGCTCCGGTGCCAGGTAAATCCACTACGGGCTCACCATAACCCGTGCTACTTGGAACTTTTTGTTCCAATATATGTGTGTCTCCATGTAAGCTTTACGGGCTATTCATGCCCGTGCCACCTCTTGGGTGGCTTAATCTTCATCAATCAACCCTGTAAGCTTAGTATACCTGTGTCTATAGTGCATAGTGTGTATTCCTGAAGGGGTCACATTGCTGACGAAACGTCGAACAATAAAATGGAAAGATTAAATTCTTTAGTGTTTCTTCACCCTCTAGATGGTAGAAGATGTTTCCGTAGAATGGAAAATATCCGTAAGAAAATTAATAATATAATATGCAATATTGAATATGACAGAAAGAGTGAGATCAATGATTCTAGCACGAATTTTCTCTATTTTCATTATGTTTTCCTTAACTTCAGAAGGAAGTTGAAAAATTAACTCTCCATATTATATAATATATATATATATATATATATATATATATATATATATATATATATATATATATATATATATATATATATATATTACATTTTCAAAGACTTTAGTTTATCTACACACAACTTATGCTTTATGAAACAAACATTGGCTCTTATACCTGCATTTGGGTGAGGTAATAATATAAGCCTAATATATATATATATATATATATATATATATATATATATATATATATATGTATATATATATATATATATATATATATATGTATATATATATGTATATATATATATATATGTATATATATATATATATATATATATATATAATATATATATATATACGTATATATATATATATATATATATATATATTATATATATATATATATATATATTATATATATATATATATATATATATATAGGGGGGTACCACCTCTGGTGCAATTATAGGGACCCACAGCCTCAGAGAAGGGAACACAGAGCATTCAGGGAAAAACTTGCCATTTAACTCTGAATACATGAGGGTGTTCGCTTCTCCTACCACCCCCTTTTTTATGGTGTACACTTTATTAAGCAAGGTTATACAGTTACATATCTGATTGTATACAAAAAAAGAGCATTAAGAGGACACAAAAATAGTTCGCTTCCTAGAGGCTGTAGATTTCCTCGAACTCCTCTATTTTCTATAATATATTTTCTCTATATATAATATATATATATATATATATATATATATATATATATATGCAAACAAGCCTGAATGGTTGTTCGCATTTGTGTTCCTCACGTGTTGCCCCAAAAAATGAGGTGATTTGATAAAATTCTATGGCCAAGATTACCATCCGAGTGCCGGCGGGGAAGTGGTTCAAATAGCTTCGGCTATCACTTCCTTATGTCCGGTCGTGATGGTCAAGCGGATTAAGGCGTCCCTGTACAGTTGCATTGCTCCTGGCAGTATGGGTTCGAGTCACTTCTGGGGTATGAGTTTTCAGTTATATTATATATATTATATAAATATATATATATACATATATATATATATATATATATATATATATATATATATATATATCTACCACACTGTAATTGTTTTTGAGCTAGCATTACTAGCCAAATCTTATAACACCTAACTGAATTAAGGCAACTAACAATTTTAGCACGCTAGGCTTCCTTGAGGCTAGCGTAAAGTAAACTTGGAGTACAGTAACTCGCCCTGATCTATCCAGAATAGTATATTTCTATAACTATATCTTGTCACCTCCAGTATATACGTCAGGCCTTTGAGAGTACACAACAAACGCTGTATTAAGAAACATTGATATTATGCAGCTATTTTGTGTATAGTAGGAAAACAAAAAACTGCTTTAACCTAAATGCAGTTAGCTTTATCATAGGCAGTTCCCTTAAACAAGATTTCATAAGTTCCTTGGAGTCGTCACGTCACAAGTGACATGTTAATCCTTTCATAAATTTCCGGTTTATGTTAAGTGAGCGAGGAATGGTGAAGGCGCGTGCTAGAAACACTGCTCCCACACCACGCTGCTCACCAACCTCACAACTCACACACAGGAGAGGGTGGTGGAGGCCAAAACCCTCAGTGGTTTCAAAGCGTTATATGAGAAAAAAAAAGAGTGCTGGGAAGACGGGACACCACGAGTGTAGCTCTCGTCCTGTATCTACACTTAGGTAATAACATAACCATTTCCTCAAACACTAGCGGGATCATTACAAAATCCTTCTGACTTGGTAATATCGGGTTTGTCTTATATAAAACTCACGCTAGAAATGTCAGCAGTGCAAATAATTTATTCAATTTATGTCTGATAATTATGTGTCAAGGTTAACTGTTAGTTTCAGGGAGTTCTTCTGCCACCACATTCACTACCAGCTCGCTATACATTTGAACAACCACCAGCAAGGTGAACACTTGTACAACTACTAGCACGGCATACACTTGTAACCATCTGGCTAAACATCTGCAACAACATCAGCTGGCTAAACACTTGCAACACCACCATCTGGCTAACACTTGCAACGCTACCAGCTGGCTAAACACTTGTAGCAACACCACCAGCTGGCTAAGCATCTGCAACACCAATAGCTGGCTAAACACTTGCAACACCAACAGCTGGGTAAACACTTGCAACACCATCAGCTGGGTAAACACTTGCAAAACCATCAGCTGATTAACACTCGCAACATCACCAGCTGGATAACACTTGCAACACAACCAGCTGGCTAACATTTGCAACGTCACCAGCTGGATAAACACTTGCAGCAGCAGCACCAGCTAGCTAAACACTCAGCTGGAACTACTACTTCCACCAGCTGATCAATATCAACACTACTACCATTACTAGCTGATTAGCGTCAACAATAAGATCCCACACGCTAATCAGTGTCAAGACTACCTCACCAGCTGATCAATGTAACAATACAACCCCACCAGCTGATCAATGTCAATAATACTACCACCACCAGCTGATCAATGTCAATAATACTACCACCACCAGCTGATCAATGTCAACAATACTACCACCACCAGCTGATCAATGTCAACAACACTACCACCACCAGCTGATCAATGTCAACAACACTACCACCACCAGCTGATCAATGTCAACAACACTACCACCACCAGCTGATCAATGTAACAATACTACCACCACCAGCTGATCAATGTCAACAACACTACCACCACCAGCTGATCAATGTCAACAACACTACCACCACCAGCTGATCAATGTCAACAACACTACCACCATCAGCTGATCAATGTCAATAATACTACCCCACCAGCTGATCAATGTAACAATACTACCACCACCAGCTGATCAATGTCAACAACACTACCACCACCAGCTGATCAATGTCAATAATACTACCACCACCAGCTGATCAATGTCAACAACACTACCACCACCAGCTGATCAATGTCAATAATACTACCACCACCAGCTGATCAATGTCAACAATACTACCACCACCAGCTGATCAATGTCAACAACACTACCACCACCAGCTGATCAATGTCAACAACACTACCACCACCAGCTGATCAATGTCAACAACACTACCACCACCAGCTGATCAATGTCAACAACACTATCACTACCAGCTGATCAATGTCAACAACACTACCACTACCAGCTGATCAATGTCAACAACACTACCACTACCAGCTGATCAATGTCAACAACACTACCACTACCAGCTGATCAATGTCAACAACACTACCACTACCAGCTGATCAATGTCAACAACACTACCACTACCAGCTGATCAATATCAACAACACTACCCACCAAAACAGGTGTCTAGCCACCTGCACCTTCGGGGTTTCACATTTGAACCGTAGCCAGCTTAATATATTTCGTTATCGCCACTAGCCGATTTATCATTCCGTTTACCACTGAATTAGTTAATGGATAGCGTTATTTCCACCACCCGTTGGCTGAACGCGTTACTGCTAGTTCAGTTTGGCTTCATCGCCACCAACTGCTGCTGTATTCTTGTATCATCGTATCATCACATGTTGGTATGACTTGAACCACATCCACCACCTGGTTCAGTCTTGTATCATCACTACCAGCCGGTGTAAGTAGTTCAGGACGTCTACCACCAGCTGACTGAGTTCATTTGCACCATCTGCTGGTGTCTCTAACATTATTGCTAACATCACCTGGTTCATTTTTGGTTGCATTCACCACCAGCTGGAGGTGGGTACTTTCACCACAGCAAATAATTTGTTTCACTTGCACCACCAATAACAGCAGCTGGTTTACTCTGGTATTATCACCACATTTGCCTTTAATCTTGCACCACAGACAAATAGCTTCACTTACAAAGAGATTTCCAATTACGCATGTCAATTTTGAATCATCAGCACCACCTGGCTATCTTTACACCACTGTCACCGTCACCAGCAAATGCCATCTGCAGCAGCACCATCATCATCATCGGGCTACCTGGTGAGATTCTGGGTCACCACTAGTACCAGCTTCTTGTTCTTCTGGACCATCAAAACTGCTATCATCAGATGGTTTCACTATCAACATCATCAAAGCAGTTAGCTGGTTTCACTATTACAACTTATTCACCATCATCTAGCTTTACTTACACCAACTGAAGGGCCATCTTAACAGCTCTGAAGGCCCTGGAGAAAGCAATAGGGGCTCATACCCAGGTGATGGGCACTGCCACGAAAAAAAAATATAATAAACTATATTTCAAATAAAGCAACATGTAACCCCACAGCGTGGAGATACGAAGAGCACTCACAGTCAGAGACTACGATTAATTTTCTCGTGTAAAAAGAAGCCGGTAGTGAACTAATTGAGATATCCTGACAACTTTTAAACTTTGCTCGATCAACTTCCCATACGCTCCTAAACAGATACAGTGACAAGGAGACTTTATGTTTTGTTTTGTTTTTCTCCCCTCTCCTACAAGCGTGGGTGTTGTTATACATTTGTCTATTTCCCATGATCGTGATTTCAAAATCCGGACACGTACCACGACTGTGGGAATCCATAAACCTCATGTGTCAGCACTGTTGGCGTCCGTAAACTGTGTTAGCACTGTGTCAATCCTTAAACCATGTATCAGCACTGATGGAGCAAGTAAACCACGTGTCACCACTGTCTGCGTTCGTAAACCATGCATAGCCACTGCGGGAGACTAAACTATTTACCACTAATGTGGAAATCAATAATGTGTCACCACTGGTAGTCAGTAAACCATGTCACCAATGGGGGTGTCGGTAAACTATGTTACCAATGAGGAAGTCAGTAAACAATGCGTCAACAACCGAATTCGTATTTTATAAATTTTCTGTTCAGGTTATTCACTATTTCGCACTAAGTCTATCCTCACAATTTGACTAAAAAATTAAAGTTCACAAAGTTTAATCTCACAACCCTAAATAAACTTTAAAATTCATACACTGTAGTCTCACAACCCTCTTTAAACATTAAAGTTTATACAGCCTATTCTCACAATACAAGCCTGATAAATACAAATTTCAATCTAAACTCATCCCTGACTAAAAAAATCTAAGTTCACATATCCTAATCTCAAAATCATGACTAAAAAAAAATTTAAGTTCACAGCCTAATCTCCCAATCCTGATTTACAAACGACCAGAACACATTTACTATCGTTGCCAGACATGTATAAAACCACAAGTCTTATCTCCAGCCAACTGAGGCAAAGTGACATATCCGGGTAAGCGAAACACAGCATCCTCCACAGACGGATGAAATTCCTTCATATGCTCAACTCTAAGTATTTTTCAGAGCCACCGTAAAAGTTTCAATATAGGTCAAGTAAAGCGTATGCTCGTATCACAGTAAATCTATGCTCTTATCACCATGATACACTTTCAACATAACTGTGCACTCAACTTTATTCCAAATTCAATGACACTTGAGACAATAACCTTCTATCTTGTACACTCTGCAACACAGTAACACCCCATATTACACACCCTGCGGCTTTAGTTCACATACACATTCAACAATCGACAGATATAACCATGACAGACATACGACAGCCAAGTTGAACACAAATTGCAGGAACTGGTAAATAAGACGGTATAACAAGGTTAGGTTACTTACCTTTAAACAGATGTATGGTGAGGGATGTGTAGGGTATGTAGAGGCGAGGCGAGCACACCAGCAAGTATCCACACTTCCTTCATGACTCCCTACACACACATGGGCTCCACTACTGCCGGAGGGTCCCGCCACGCGCCTCCTGACGGAAGCCTCGACTTTCACAGATGTGGTCGTGGGTTACGCTTCGGGTTTACGTGTATACACTTTGGGTTCTGAATCTGGTAAACCGAGGTAGTGTGTGAGGAAAGATGTCGGTTAAGGCGAAGAAGGCAGCCAACATGAGAGAAGGGAGAGCCACTACCGGACCACAACGGGACGTGGAGCCTACTGAGGGAGGGTTACTGACACGTGCGCCCTCGCACGGACGCTGACGGGGTCAACAGAATATAGGAAGTTGATGAGTGGTGTATGGATGGATAGTGTGAGACCCTAGCATGACCAGTGTGGTGGGGGTAGCGAACCTCACGCCCCTCCAGGCTGGTACACGCCGCCTCGGGCTAGTCACACTTCATCACCACTCACACACTAAGTCCAAACAAGAGTGTAAACTATATTTTCCAGCGAGAAAATTATGAATTTTGGTTGATATTTATGGTGTCGGGTTTGGGGGATATGGTGGCCCAGTGGGTCGGTCGCAGCCTCGCGGGTAACTGGCATAGAGGGATATTTATTAGAGATTGTTGTGTTGGTTGGTGTCAGTGGTGCAGGAGCTCAGAGGTCGTTGTGTTCGCGGTGACGGCGGCCACGGGAGTGTGGTGCTGGAGGGAACCACACTACTAATAGTTACACTCACTCCCAGCGCCACCACTTGCACGAGGGGCGCATCAGCCAGGCCACACACCAGCCACAACCGCCTCTCTGTGGCCCGCTATTGTGCCCTCCGCTGCACCTGCTCCCTCTGTGCTTGGCGTCTGTTTCACAAGCGCTGCCAAACACCACTTTGCCAGGCGGAGCACTGCCCGTCAAGTATCCTACGAAACGTTCCTTCTCGCCCTTTGCCAACTCTGCCAGAGGACCCGTCCTGCAACACCAGGTCGACCCGGATACGCCTCTCAGCCCACCCGGCTATTGATCACGCGTTTCCATGGTAACATTGATCTGCCCGGTGATTCCATCTTCTCAATCGGCGCATAAGAACTGTGCAACAAACCAACCAACTTATTGATCACCTAGGATTCAGACGCCAACATTAACCCCCGTAAAGTTGCTTCCCTCCACTCGCAGCTCAATTCGCGGCTTATTAGCATGGCAAGAGAAGAAATCCCCAGTCCTTGGCTCCCCTGCCAGACGTCGGGGGACGCGGGCCGCTCCCCATCCTCCGTCAGTAGCGGGGCGGGCGGGTGAGGCCAGGACTGGCTCCTCCCCGGACAGGCTCACAAGGGCGACTTTGCCTGTTGCCGGGGATGAGGGCCTGCCCTCCTGATCCTCTCTTTTGGGAGAAACGCAACAGCATTTAAGGCCATATTATCCGAGGTCGCTGCTGCCATCCTGGGAGAGGGGGGGGGTGCCATCTCTGGGCTAAATTGGGGGAAATGGCAGGGCGGCGCTTGGAGGGGAGGGGCGAGACGGTCCATGGAGGTGTGGGGCGGGTGTTGGCCGTTTGTTGCCTTGTTCATGTGCGTAACGCTCTTCACGTAACTGTCACATTCATCATTCTCCACCCTGAAGCCCACAAAGTCTCTCACCCCTACACAATTACTCTCACCCCCAAAGTCGCACACTCCCCCGCCCCCATACACCCTCACCCTACCGACACACCCTCACTGGTAAGATCACTCCCACACCTTCACTGGCACGCCCACTCCCCCCACCATCATTGGTACGCCCACCTCTCTTGACAAACTCACTCTCATGGGCACTCCCACGCCCACGCCCACACCTTTACTGACACGCCCACACCCTTGCAACTCATCGCCTACACCAGCACCAGCACCAGCGCACACTATCCACATCCTTCATTGTCAACTATTGCAGTTTTGCTATAAAATTCTTCCTTCCGGGTAGAGCCTTAAGGAATTTACCTTACAACCCTAACACCTTTCTTCTGCCATATCCCTTTTTCATGCACCTTGGTATAGTTCTTCCTGTCAACTTTCCCTGCAAAATCTACCCTTGTCAACTTTCCCTGCCACATTCATCCCTGTCAACTTTCCCTGCCACAGGTCTTCCTGTCAATTTTCCCTGCTACAGCTACCTCTGTCAACTTTCCCTGCCACAGCTCTCCCTATCGACGTAATTGAATAGTTGAGAGGCAAAAATTACATCACTTGTGTTTATGTATTATAGGTCAAGCGAGAGTGAGTAAAGTATCAGNCTGTGAGGGGGAGGTATACGGGGCTGTGAGGGGGAGAGTATACGGGGCTGTGAGGGGGAGGTGTGAGGGGCAGTATACGAGGTTGTGAGGAAGAATTGTGAGGTATTACAAAGCAAACTTAGGAGCGTACAAATCCTGGCACACAAACACATACGGAAACATTAAAATATATGAGTGAAGCAGACATTTATGAGGTGGTGTGTGAGTTAAGAGACACCGGTACGACGACCCCGGTGTTACTAGACTGTGTGTACCGCTCTAGGCCTAAAGCTACCTGCTTCCTCCAACAGTGTCGTTGTTCAAATAACAGAAATCTTGTTTTCTTCAGTAAGGAACCAGACAAATAACGGCAAGGAATCAACCGCCGGTGATTCCCGAACCAAACCTAACCAATTCTAACCAAACCTAGCTTACTCCATCAAATCTAACCTAACCAAACCAATCCTGTCTAACCCAACCTTCACTAATATCCTACTCCAATAGTGTATGACCCTGAAATAAGATCAAATCAAGGTTTGCTTGGCACCCGGCCCAGTGTGGCAAGCCTCACAAGGCATGTTTACTCCTTCACCAATATCGGAACTTATAGTATATAGAATATAGTATAGTATAGTATAGTATAGTATAGTATAGTATAGTATAGTATAGTATAGTATAGTATAGTATAGTATAGTATTCGTATAGTATAGTATAGTAGTAAGCAAATTTCACGATTACAGAACGTCTCTTCCTATTATTTTATTCGTAAAACCCTTTAAGCGAGACAGTAATTTGTTATCCAGTAAGCCATAAACCTTGGTGCCGCGGCCTTCACTTGTTTCCCCGGCAGAGGACGAGAATAAACCTGAGGAGCCTATTTCAATCCCATTAAGTGGGGTGAGCCGCGCTGCCTCGCTGCCTCTCCAGGGATGTAACCGCTGCATTACCTCCAGTCCTCTCACTACGGGCTCACCATAGCCCGTGCTACTTGGAAATTTTTGTTCCAAGTAGCGAATCTTAAACAACAACTACTCTCACTATTACACCTCTCCTGGTTATTTTGCCCACATTTATCCCATCTGGTCCCATTCAGAGTGAGAAGATAACCAAAGAAACTTAGTAAGATCTGAGTTTGATAAAGCCCACACAAAGGTAACGTGTTTGCTTTATCAAAATGTCCTAAGGCCAAGCTCGTTAAAGCGGCGGCCATCCCTCCCTGCCCCCTCCAACCTCAAGATTCATTCGTCAGTTTTAACATAATTCGTATTAAAAATAAATTTCTTTTCATATATAAATCGATTACTTCCATTTGAAGTATGTGGGCGAAGCATCAACCCGCCGTCGACTCAAGTCCATTACATCCAGCGGTCGACCCCACAGACGCGTTCATATATTTTGACATGCTGTTCATTCAAAACGTGAATTTTCTCAAATATAAATTAATATTATAATATATTAACATGTTGTGCATATATATAGGCATAGGTTAGGTTAGGTGTTTAGGTTCTGTTGGCGATTATTTGTATATGTAGTACGTGGGTGAAGCATTTACAGCGTTGTGGTTCGAACAAAATTCGTCAGTGAAGCACTTGTTCCGGAAGTGTTCGAACGTCAACAGTTGTGAGTAAACCGTTTTTTATTCATAAACAGCTGGGGTTTGGCGGGTGGATGGAATCACTTTTGGGTCTTTGTTTGGGGGACGGGCTGCCATTCCAGCCAGCGGTCGAAACTAAAGACTCATTCATCCATTTTAACAAGCAGTTCATTCAAAACAGGAATTTCTCATATATATAAATTAATATTATTATATATATCGTCCGTGAACGTTCCGGGAACCCTTCGTGCAGTATATATCGTCCGTGAACGTTCCGGGAACCCTTCGTGAAGTCTTGGCGAGGTCGCTGCCCTAGTCACGCTACCAATCATTGTTCCAAAACTGAACTAGACGCATTAAACATTCACAAACCTCGTGCTAAATCTCATCAACCTCACGTCGGGAGCAAGAGCATATTTATCTAAGCCCATAAAAATGTAGCGCGGCGTGTTTACAGGGCCGTGATTGGCCAACTCTCAAGCAGTCGACTTCTTTCTTCTCGCTTTCCGAAAACGGCAATATTTTCACCCGGGCTGATATTTTGAGCGAATTAGAATCCAGGTTGTGATTGTTTGCCTGCGCCTGATTGGTGGTTGGCGTGCTGGAGTCTTGCACTTAACAGGGTCAAGCATCATCCAGCTACACGTGTACACACAGTGGGGATCCCACGTACACACGAGTACACACATTGGTCACCCACGTACACAGTACACGTACTCTCACCCACCACCAGAGCCAACCAAACCTATGGCATAATAACCCGCTAGGCTTTACCACAAACGTTAATACCTATTACATATAATGTGTAATTTAAATATAAAATGTAAAAATTTAAACCGAGGACAGAAATTTATTTTTTTTATTTATTTATTTATATACAAGAAGGTACATTGGGTTTGTGGGAATACATCGAATAGTACAGTATTTACAATCTTGTAAAGCCACTAGTACGCGCTGCGTTTCGGGTAGAAATCAGAAAGCAGAAATAAGTTAAAATCTAATCTTCTATACAAAGCGTAATGTATATACCAATCACAAGCATTTGATTCGTCTCGTACAACACCACTGATTATGAAGTTACGTTGAGGATTAAATAAAAGATGCCACAAGAGTGGGAACCGGACCAGAGTGCCACAGTGCCAAGAAACAACAGTGCCGCCTCCTAACTGTATGATGGCAGCGTCGCTATGGCAACACACCACTAGGAGGTGAGGCTACACCTACGCCCGCCACGGCTCTCACGCACGCAATACTCGCAGGCTCTCAAGCACGCAATACTCACAGACTCTCAAGCACGCAATACTCGCAGGCTCTCAAGCACTCAATACTCGCAGGCTATCATGCACGCAATACTCGCAGGCTCTCATGCACGCAATACTCGCAGGCTCTCAAGCACGCAATACTCGCAGGCTCTCATGCACGCAATACTCACAGGCTCTCAAGCACGCAATACTCGCAGGCTCTCATGCACGCAATACTCGCAGGCTCTCATGCACGCAATACTCGCAGGCTCTCTAGCACGCAATACTCGCAGGCTCTCTAGCACGCAATACTCGCAGGCTCTCAAGCACGCAATACTCGCAGGCTCTCAAGCACGCAATACTCGCAGGCTCTCAAGCACGCAATACTCGCAGGCTCTCAAGCACGCAATACTCGCAGGCTCTCATGCACGCAATACTCGCAGGCTCTCAAGCACGCAATACTCGCAGGCTCTCAAGCACGCAATACTTGCAGGCTTTCAAGCACGCAATACTCGCAGGCTCTCAAGCAGGCAACACTCGCAGGCTTTCAAGCACGCAATACTCGCAGGCTCTCAAGCAGGCAACACTCGCAGGCTCTCAAGCACGCAATACTCGCAGGCTCTCAAGCACGCAATACTTGCAGGCTCTCAAGCACGCAATACTCGCAGGCTCTCAAGCAGGCAATACTCGCAGGCTCTCAAGCAGGCAATACTTGCAGGCTCTCAAGCACGCAATACTCGCAGGCTCTCAAGCACACAATACTCGCAGGCTCTCTAGCACGCAATACTCGCAGGCTCTCAAGCACGCAATACTCGCAGGCTCTCAAGCAGGCAATACTCGCAGGCTCTCATGCACGCAATACTCGCAGGCTCTCAAGCAGGCAATACTCGCAGGCTCTCAAGCAGGCAATACTCGCAGGCTCTCAAGCACGCAATACTCGCAGGCTCTCAAGCAGGCAATACTTGCAGGCTCTCAAGCACGCAATACTCGCAGGCTCTCAAGCAGGCAATACTTGCAGGCTCTCAAGCAGGCAATACTCGCAGGCTCTCAAGCACGCAATACTCGCAGGCTCTCAAGCAGGCAATACTCGCAGGCTCTCAAGCACGCAATACTCGCAGGCTCTCAAGCACGCAATACTCGCAGGCTCTCAAGCACGCAATACTCACAGGCTCTCAAGCACGCAATACTCACAGGCTCAGGCAATACTCACAGGCTCTCGCAATACTCACAGGCTCTCAAGCACGCAATACTCGCAGGCTCTCAAACACGCAATACTCGCAGGCTCTCAAACACGCAATACTCGCAGGCTCTCAAGCACGCAATACTCGCAGGCTCTCAAGCACCAACACCCACCAGCCCTCAAGCACCAACACCCACCAGCCCTCAAGCACCAACACCCACCAGCCCTCAAGCACCAACACTTACCAGCCACCAAGCAGGCAACATGCACACACTGCCCAATGGCCCCAAAGAGCATGGCGCCCCGTAGGGAAGAACACCTGGACAGAGGTAGGAGGTGTAGGCAAGGGGGGGGAAACGGGACCAGGGGGGAGTGGGCGGGGTCACAAGATATGGCGGGGACATGCGTAGGGGGGAAGAGGGCGTGGCCAAGGGAAAGGGGGCGTGCCAGCGGTTATCCTGGAGCAGGTAATCAATACATGTTCACAAGTCCTCTACTTATGCAGTGCCTCCTGGTCTGCAACTTTCTGCATCCTCCCTACAGCCTCCTCTCTCTCTCTCTCTCTCTCT
Organism: Procambarus virginalis; assembly: GCA_020271785.1. Classification (NCBI taxonomy): domain Eukaryota; kingdom Metazoa; phylum Arthropoda; class Malacostraca; order Decapoda; family Cambaridae; genus Procambarus; species Procambarus virginalis. The sequence continues at coordinate 6,523,017 of WNGS01005680.1, forward strand.
CTCTCTCTCTCTCTCTCTCTCTCTCTCTCTCTCTCTCTCTCTCTCTCTCTCTCTCTCCCTCTCTCTCTCTCTCTCTTCCGTATCCCCTTCCTGCACATTGTCACAGGAGAGAGGCAGGTAGTCCCTATACCCATTAGGTATAATTAGTCATAATTGTGACTGGCAGCTGTAGGTCAATCATCTCCTGACTACTAATAATATATGCAGCACCTGCATGTAGCTCCCACCACCCAAAAGAGGGAGAAATATGACATGTTGGACATGAACACTTTTACCAGAGAGAACGAGTGGGAGCTGGAGACTCAGAGGACCCACCATAATGTTAGGCGGTAATACACTTCTTCACAACTGAGAGGTCATGGAACAAGAGGTCACGGAACTAAGAGGTCATGGAACTAAGAGGTCACGGAACTAAGAGGTCATGGAACTGAGAGGTCACGGAACTAGAGGTCATGGAACTAAGAGGTCACGGAACTAAGAGGTCATGGAACTGAGAGGTCATGGAACTGAGAGGTCACGGAACTGAGAGGTCACGGAACTAAGAGGTCATGGAACTGAGAGGTCACGGAACTAGGAGGTCACGGAACTAAGAGGTCATGGAACTAAGAGGTCATGGAACTAAGAGGTCACGGAACTAAGAGGTCACGGAACTAAGAGGTCACGGAACTAAGAGGTCATGGAACTGAGAGGTCACGGAACTAAGAGGTCACGGAACTAAGAGGTCACGGAACTAAGAGGTCACGGAACTAAGAGGTCATGGAACTAAGAGGTCATGGAACTAAGAGGTCATGGAACTGAGAGGTCACGGAACTAAGAGGTCACGGAACTGAGAGGTCACGGAACTAAGAGGTCACGGAACTAAGAGGTCACGGAACTAAGAGGTCACGGAACTAAGAGGTCATGGAACTAAGAGGTCACGGAACTAAGAGGTCATGGACTAAGAGGTCATGGAACTAAGAGGTCACGGAACTAAGAGGTCACGGAACTAAGAGGTCACGGAACTGAGAGGTCACGGAACTAAGAGGTCATGAACTAAGAGGTTATGGAACTAAGAGGTCACGGAACTAAGAGGTCACGGAACTAAGAGGTCACGGAACTAAGAGGTCATGGAACTAAGAGGTTATGGAACTAAGAGGTCACGGAACTAAGAGTCATGGAACTAAGAGGTTATGGAACTAAGAGGTCACGGAACTAAGAGGTCACGGAACTAAGAGGTCACGGAACTAAGGTTATGGAACTAAGAGGTCACGGAACTAATAGAGCTAGAGCATGATAAAGACTGAGGGTACTGAATTCTGCTGCATTAGATAGAGCTGGGAACGACTAGACATGACTGCGACGTATGAGATACAAAGAGATATTGGCATAGTAATAAGAACATGTTCACCAGGTGCAACAAAATAACGAGTGATAGGATAGACGCTAAAGATGCAGGTATGCCATAAGTGAGCACACACACACACACACACACACACACACACACACACACACACACACACACACACACACAACCACACACACACACACACACACACACACACACACCTCCCTAACCTGGCACAAGATCAAACAGTGTGGTATAAACCACAGAGGTGCCTCCCCCCACCCCCACCTTGATAACAGCTAGGTGCCTCCCCGAGGTGCAGGCCCCTCCAGTGCCACTCCGGACAGCAAACAGCGCCACATACAGGCAATGGTCGGCACCCACTTACAGGGTGGCGAGTCAAAATGTGTCGAGACGGGGATAGGTTGGGGGGGGGGGTAAGGGGATAGGTAAGGCGTTGCCGGGGGGAGGGGGAGGACGAAGGAGGACCAAGGGGAGAGGGACGAGGGGTTCAAGGGGGGAGAGGGACGAGGGGTTCAAGGGGGGAGAGGACGAGGGGGTTCAAGGGGGGAGAGGACGAGGGGTTCAAGGGGGG
>WNGS01005680.1:6554757-6589938 GCA_020271785.1 Procambarus virginalis
AATGTCATGTGGCACCAGTGTAGCAGAAACAGCCGCAACTAGTAATTTAATATCATACTGTACGACTTAAGCTGATGATCACACACAGACAAGCTCATACTGCTGCTGTCAGTTAAAATCAATATTCCGTGTGAAAGGGTTAATATATATATATACAGTATTTGTTTACCATAATATTATAATGTAAGTCAGCTGTTTTCCAACTTTTCATTCAGCATAGCATATGCAGTATGTAAATAAATATTGTTCTATACCGTGTTGAAAAATAAATTGGTAAATCACTTAGTTCACTTATTATGCACCTTTTACCCATCCTGTGAGTATTTTGTAGTAATACTCAGGATGAGGTTTTATTGAGAAAAGAGTAAAAAAAACATAAATTGTCCCAGGTCTCTATAATATTTACTTAAGTTTTCCTATTTAAAGTAACTTCACTCTGCATTAGGCTTTTCACGAATGCCTCTCTCATGCAAGTAGAGGGCTGACTGTACTGTATAAATACGTAATAATAATTGTTACAATAATCCTCAGATTTCATTCAAATTTTTTATTGAAGAATTTTTTCCCTGAAAATACTCAGCCCACAATTTATATACAAAAAAGTCATGATTAAAAGCAATATATACTGTATAACATCTTTGTTTAATATATGATGACTCGGCTAAATGGTAGAATGCAGCGAGACACAACCAATGAGAAGGAAACTCCCTGTGCAATGGCAATAACTACTGTATTGCAGAATGCAGTTTAGTAAGAAACATGTTATTACACAACTTGCATAACTTCAGATACTGATATTGTAAAATCAGCATGTATAATTAGGATATATTTCAAGAGCACCTTCAAAAAATGTTAATGCAGTACTGTATTTAAAAATAACTTTCTAGCTGAAGTCCAGGGATGTATATATAATATAATATTACTAGGTAAAGAAATAATGACCCAAATGGCCAGCCAATGGCCAGAGGCATCAAGGAAGACAACACAACCTGCCTGTCACTGACACTCATTGTCTCAATACTTATTTGTGAATTTGCTTCAATTTATTAGAACTTTGTGGGAGTAAAGAGGATTTGCGCTTATAACTAAATTCACAATTTTTGGTGACACTTTACGTGAGTGATCACAATACAGCTAACCTGATTGACCACTGTGAAAGTGATATAATAAAAATAACAAAATAACAAAAATCTGAATCATATTGTTCTCGATCCAATCCAGATTTGTACGAAATACTGTACAAGCTTCTGAAAAATTTAGCTTTTTTGGTTTATCACATACAATATAAAAAAATGATTTATTTTGCATATAAATAAAAATTATGCACTAAACATATACCGGTAAACAAAACATTAATTTGTTCACTTACCTTTTCTGTAGTGCTGGCTAGTCTTATTAACCCAGAGGTAGTAAAATGTGGTTATAGTATCATACCATGTCATACCAACTAATATTATGCCATGTAGACTAGTACTAGTTCTGCATCAGAACTAGTACTTAAACATCTGGTGACTGCAGATGTTAAACATCTGCAGTCACCCTAAACAGCCCTTGGAAGTCCTAAGAGCCTATGGTTACTGACACTTTCAGCCAGACTGTAACTGTGCACCACCAACATACAGTCTCAGCTACAATGCTGCATATACCCTTGGTAAACAATATCACCAAAATTTACCATCACCATCATTAAACATTAAACTGTCTAATGGCTGTTGTCTAACTTTGGCCTCATTGGGGATGGTATTTGAGCTCACCCTACACTTTCATACAATAATTCCCACCCATATCAGATCGCCACTTGAGCAGTGTTCATACACTAATGGATGGCTCAGAAGCTTTAAACTGCCATGGCATTAGGTAAATTAGAGTTCATGGTGAAAGGCAGTCTGCTGAGGTTACCCTATCACCATTAATCTCCACTTCAGTCAACCCAACACTCATCATCATCCACCACCTTTTCTATCTAAATAACTTGAAGATTATAGTTGATGTAGCATTGTTAACAAGCAGATCAGAACACATATTAACGAGTACGAACAAAACACTGTTGAATTTTTGCAACAAAATTGTCAATTTTTCCCCCTAGCTTTTCAGGATGACTAAACACTTATCCAAACACAACATGTCATCCATTCAGTCTCGGGCCTGAGGGGTTCGGATAGGAAATGGCTGACTAACATATTTAGTGTGTATTATCGGTGGGTCTATTGCTTTTTTCAGTTGTGTTGGGTTACTACATACAAAGCATTTCTTGCCTTTTATAAACATTTTAAATTATATTCTTGCATCATTGCACCTCTCAAGCCTTCTGGACTTCGTTAAGTAATGTACTTTGGGTGGAAAGTGGAGGGAGATTAAATATTCATGTTCACATAAATATTTTATTCAATAAAGAGAAAAAATGAACTTTGTAGGTCACTAGAATATGATCTTATTTTCATCATAAACTTTTTAAAACTGATTTATGAAGTATTTGCTGTACAAACAGTAGTTAAGGGCTGCTTGGACAGTATAAAACAATCCTTGTAACTTTTAAAAATTAATTAGTCAACAAGATGTTGCAATTGGCCATCAAATAGCTTTAATTTCAGTAATTATGTAAACAATGATTTGAAAATTACTCTTGAGATATATTTGTATGGCACGTTATGTCCTTTGCAGTTCTTTATAAAATGCATATTTTGTTAAACATTTGAACAATTAACTCTTGAGAGGTTGTTCAAAAATACTGTGTGCAAAGGACTAATGCACACAAACTTTGACTTGTTCCCCGATGGATGCCCCTACCTGCTCAAAGATTGGCAGTACCATTACTGATAGTTTTCACCAAGATCTATACATTTTGCAACAACTTCCCTCCTCTCCTGATGCACCTTGTTGTCTTTATTAGATGGTATGAAATCATACCCGTCATTATAACTAATATACCTGGCAAGTGTAACCCATCAGAATTGTAACCCATTTATGAAGGTTAAATTTCTAGTGTTTTAATCTGCTTTAACATTAATGTAAAGTAGTTTGTAGAACTACAGAAAAATCCATTTTTTTTTTACTGGAAGAAAACCACAAAACTGTTCATGTAGGTCATGAGAGGGGCTTGAATGTAAGTAACTTCAAGTACTGTAGGTCACAGGTGGGACACAATTGTATAATGCAGGTTACTGGTTTAAGAAGGTTCTATGTTGAGTTAGATAAAAATATATATGTAGTATTACTACTTTGTATTAATGACTTATTGTCTCCCTTGACAAATTAATCAAGCTTGGTATTACAAATGAACAAATCCACAAGGGCCACGACGAGGATTCGAACCTACGTCCGAGAGCATCCCAGACGCTGCCTTAATCGACTGAGCTACGACATGGTAGTAGCTCGCGTCGTAGTGTCACCATGTCGTAGCTCAGTCAATTAAGGCAGCGTCTGGGATGCTCTTGGACGCAGGTTCGAATCCTCGTCGTGGCCCTTGTGGATTTGTTCATTTGATGCATCACGCAATTGTGATTTGTGTGTGTAATTGGTATTACAAATTGCCTTTAATTTAATTGATCAGTTTTTGTGTTTGGTACATTGAACTGAACATTGCCAGATGTTAACTATTGGTGCATATTAAATTATGTTATAATGAGCTGTATTATAAATTACAATTGTGCATTAGATTATTTCATAACGAGCCAAACAGTAAATTAAATAACAATATAGACTGAATAATATAGGTTATCCTTACTTGAGCATGTTGCAGTGTATCCTGTTTTTGATTCACTAAAATAAAAAGAATGGCACTTGTAGTCTGAATCTTCACAGTGTTATTATATTTCTACTGCATTTCATGAAAGACTCTTATAAGACTTGCTAAGTCAAGGTCTTATAAGAGGGGGGGACTTCATGCAACAGTTCAACCAGTATAAAGCTGTCCAGAGGTTTCTAGCTTACCTAAGCCCTTGTAATCAAATATGATTGCCACACACAATTTGCTAAACAATAGGCCTAAACTTGAAAACTATTCATTGCATTAATTTAAAATTGTAAAGTAAATATTTTGTTGCTTAAGAATGTGTATGAAATAAAAATGAAAATTTTATTATTAAACAAAAATAACTAAGTGGAATGGCACACTCCCTGAGCAGCACCTTGGTAGGTCCCCTTAGCCTCTTATGCTAGAGCCATCTGGGACACTTGACAAATTGCTGGGCCGCAGATGGGTCAGTAATCTTACAAATTGTCTGGTCGAACACCTAAGCTGAGCGAGAGCGCATTGGAGAGCATACTTAAATCCATCCCAAGGTAAACCAATTGCTATGGCAACTGAACTGGTCAGGTTATTTAGATGTACAGAATAACTTAACCCAAGCACAGGCACAACTGTAACACGAGGTTGAAAAATTGGCCTCATGAGAAACATACTTGGAGTGTGCTCAAAGAATCCAGAAACTAATAACAAGATGGAATGAACATAACATAGAACTATAACAAATAAATAACTTCACATTTCTCAAGCATTACCAACCCGGCAGTAGGGTCTGCACACAGTAACCTGAATGAGACTATGTGCTTGAACCTCTGAATAGGTGAATAAATGTTTTGTTTATAGTTTAACACAAAGGCCATGGTTAGGAATCCAAGTCTCACAAAGCACTGTCATGCATAAGTCTAACTGAAGACAAGTTGGACCAGCTCAAAGTCCCAATGGACTTGAAGATAGCCACTGGCAGCCAACTTACAATAAGCATCAGAAGTGTGCCACTTTAAAAGGGCAGAAACAGATTATAAGTTATGTGCAAACAGACTGATCCCAATGCTGTGAAATGATCACTGAAGCATGGAACCCTGAATGCTAAGATGAACTTTAGAATAAAAAATCAGAATTTGACTAAGTTATTAATCTGAGTAGAGCAAGGGTCTCATCAGGCTGGACACCAAGCTTCAAAGTGATGTACTGTATTCACATCAACCAACCCTGGTATTTAGCAGCACTATCACCTGGTGGTGGTCAGTGTAGTCGGTTAACAGGTGTTTGGCAGCTCACAACGATTCTTAGCAACTTTCAACTTGCCCAAAAAAAAATTACTTACAATGGGTATTGAATGGCTTACTTTTGGATAGATTGAGGTATGATTGACCCTGAATTCCCCACTCCCATTAAGTAGGAAAGGTGGGCACAATTTACACGATTACTTTTTCTTTTTCTTGTGCAGTTCAAAGTCATTAAGGGCAGAGAATTCATCAGATTTCTTGATGGAGCCAATATAAAAGCATAGGAAAGGCTACTGAGGGAACATGCTAAGAAAAGAAACAGAATTTCTTTAAAATGTCATTAATTTCTTATATTGGTAGATTTCTGTGACAAATAGTATTGATAATTAAAAGTAAAAATGTTACCACCTACTTTTCATGCCATTCCATATTGGAAATCTAAATTATTGCAAAACATTTCATTAATTCAGTGATAATAAATTTAATGCAATAATATTAGCTAGCAAACATATTTAGATGTTTATTTCAATGCTATTTTGTTATGGGTGTATACTTGCATGCAGGCAAATGTGTGTGTGTGTGTGTTTTGATGATTGTTTACACTGCAACCTGCAACCTTTAATATCCAGATAATATTGTTCTGCACCAAATCTAGATTTCTGGATTCTCCCTATAGCAAAGGATATAATACATGTTCCAGCATGTAAAAAAATACAAATACCTGTACTGTAATAATGATTTTGTTGGTACTTTATATCAATTATAATTATGCATAAAAAATATGAACAAAACATTAATTTGTTCACTTACCTTTTTCTTTGTAGTAGAGGCTGGTATTATTAACCCAGAGGTAGGAAAATGTGGTCCTAGTACTATGTCTTGCCCACTTAACTATCAGCAGTCCTCAGAGCCCATAGTTAGACACTTTCAGCCACAGACTGTAACTGTCCACCCCCCAGCTACAATGCTGCATTATACCCTTGGTAAACAGCATCACCAAAATTGTTATAATTCGAAGGTTTCAATGTTTATGTTACAGTATTTCTATCACCACTGCTGTTCCATTTACTCATGAACTTCATGATCTGCTTCCTTTGCTATTTTATCAATGTCAAACAACACTAGTAATAATACCACACTCCTCTGCCAACTGCATGCCTACCCAGCCATGTTCACGTTTCTCTAATAATTTAGCCTATTTATCCACGATACAGAAGTTCCTCTTACCCTTGACTGATGTTCCCATACTAGAGTAACAATAGGTCAGACTGCACTCATACATTAGCAAAACACACTCAAGACTAGTATGTGTGCCCTCACATTAGGTCAGGATACCTCAGAAAAACACCATATGAGAAATCTTGCTGGGTGGATGGTTTTGATTCTCACTATCACACACAAATAGTCCAACAAACTTTACAACAAAGTGTCCCTAAGACAGCCTGACAGTTTCAGGCTGCTCTTACAAGGGTTTAAATATGGCACCAAGCTCCATGTTGTATCATGTGCAAACCATGTGCAAAGTTGGGTGAGGATATCCCCAAGCATCTGGCCTCCAATCTTGCAAAGATATTCTCTCATACATATACTGTACAGATTCAATTTGATATTTAATATCATTTTAAAAAATCCAATATAGACTGTGTGTGTGTGTGTAATTATCTAAGTGTAGTTACAGGATGAAAGCTACACTTGTGGTATCCCATCTTCCCAGCACTCTGTCATATAACACTTTGAAACTACTGACGGTTTTGGCTTCCTCCACCACCTTCTCACTTAACGTGTTCCAACCATCTACCACTCTGTTTGCAAAAGAAAACTTCCAAATATTTTTTGAACACCTTTGTTTCTTTAGCTTCAATCTGTGACCTCTTGTTCTTGAAGTTGCTGGTTTCAGGAATTCCTCGTTGTCAATTTGATCAATTCCTGTATTACTGTATTTTGTACGTGGTGATCATATCACCTCTTTTTCTTCCAGCCTTGGCATATTTAACACCTCCAGTCTTTCCTCGTAACTTTTGTTTTTCAGTTCCACAAGTCATTTTGTAGCATGCCTTTGCACCTTTTCCCAGTTTACTGATGTGCTTCTTGAGATATGGGCAACATACAACTGCTACATATTCCAGTTTTGGTCTCACAAAAGTCATTAACAGTTTTAGTATCTCACCATCCAAGTAATTAAAAGCATTTCTGAAGTTGGAAAGCGATGCATATGCTCCTCGCACCATGTTCTTCGGGTGTTCCTCTCGTGACAGTCTACTATCCAAAACCACCCCCTAGATCTCCTTCTTTGTCAGAGTTCTTTAATTCCTTTTCACACAATTTGTGTGTAATTACCTAAGTGTAGTTACAGGATGAGTGCTAAGCTCGTGGTGTCTCGTCTTCCCAGCACTCTTTGTCATATAATGCTTCAAAAGTACCGACAGTTTTGGCCTCTACCACCTGCTCACAAAACTTGTTCCAACCGTCTACCACTCTGTTTACGAAAGTGAATTTCTTGTGAAAGTGTGTGTGTGTGTGTGTGAAAATGAGCGTGTGGGGTGGGAGGGAACAGGAAGACCTGTAAAAGCATGCACACATTTCCAATTGATTTTGAAACATATATACCTGTATTAATATAAAGAGGACAAACAATTCCAAGAAAAATATGTCCTTGCCAAATAAGATAACTGTAATAATACTCACCTCATTCATGATATCATTTATTTTGGACATTAAAATTAATACAAATGTTTTCACAGCTATGAATAACATTAAAATGAACAATGCATCTCGATGAGTAAATTTCCTCTATGCTTTACACATATGCAATCCACATTTACAGCTTCATCAAGCTCTGGAACTTATTTATATCACTATTAAATTTGAATTTGTCACTTTCATTTATAAAATGAATGTAAAATTATTTACAAACTTTCAATGGTTTAATTTCCATATTAATAAGTGTGATAATAAAATACCATAATATTCAAGATAAGCTTAGTTGATATACCTGTGACGTGTCTCCACAGCAACTATAGAATACTCATACTTGAGGAAGTAAACAAACTAAACACGAGTATTGTTCCTTCTCTGTTTAGTAACACGAGTACTGTCACTTCTCTCTCAAGTAACACGAGTACTGTCACTTCTCTCTCAAGTAACACGAGTACTGTCACTTCTCTCTCAAGCAACACAAGTACTGTTACTTCTCTCTCAAGCAACACGAGTACTGTTACTTCTCTCTCAAGCAACACAAGTACTGTTACTTCTCTCTCAAGTAACACGAGTACTGTCACTTCTCTCTCAAGCAACACGAGTACTGTCACTTCTCTCTCAAGCAACACGAGTACTGTCACTTCTCTCTCAAGCAACACGAGTACTGTCACTTCTCTCTCAAGCAACACGAGTACTGTCACTTCTCTCTCAAGCAACACGAGTACTGTCACTTCTCTCTCAAGCAACACGAGTACTGTCACTTCTCTCTCAAGTAACACGAGTACTGTTACTTCTCTCTCAAGCAACACGAGTACTGTCACTTCTCTCTCAAGTAACACGAGTACTGTCACTTCTCTCTCAAGCAACACGAGTACTGTCACTTCTCTCTCAAGTAACACGAGTACTGTCACTTCTCTCTCAAGCAACACGAATACTGTCACTTCTCTCAAGTAACACGAGTACTGTCACTTCTCTCTCAAGCAACACGAATACTGTCACTTCTCTCTCAAGCAAACGAGTACGTCACTTCTCTCTCAAGCAACACAAGTACTGTCACTTCTCTCTCAAGCAACATGAATGCTGTTGCTTCTCTCTCAAGCAATATGAGTACTTATTACCAACTTCTCTTGCATGCAATGCGAGTACTGTCACTTTTCCCTCAAGCAACAAAATACTATACAATCAATGAAGTAATTTTTTGTTATTTAACTCTTCTAACACACATTTATGGTAAATCTAGTATTTAAAGGTATCAAAAACCAGCAACTAATAAATAAACTGATACATTTGTTACTGTCTTTGATACCAATATTATATATGGTTTATGACACTACAGTATCTTCAAATTAAAACATTTTTATAAAATACCGTACGAGAAAATCCGTAAAAGCCATCAGGATTCGAACCTGCACACTGGGTAAACATGGCACACACACTTTGTTTACCTTGTAACAATACTGCAAAACATTCATTACAACAGGCTTGATAAAAATAAATAAGGGGATCATCTTCTTAAGTACAGACGATCTAAATAAGCTTATGTGATTAAAACACCTAGAACTCTATGAGTATATGTTGCCTGGGTCTGCAGACAAATTGAGAAAAGAAATACTTTAGAAAGCATGATCGTATGTCTGCAGACAACCCATGTCAGAAGGTAAGTTTTAGACAGGTGCATGTGTAATATGCATAAATTTAAGTCCAATATCTAAGTGTAGTTCATGGATGAGAGCTAGGCTCGTGGTGTCCTGTCTTTCCAGTACTCTTGTCATATGACATTTTGAAGCTATTGATGGTTTTGGCATCCACTGCCTTCTCAATTAACTTTTTCTAACCATCTACCATTCAGTTTATTAATAGAGAACGTTCTACAAAAAAAAAAAAAAAAAAATCCACTTTCTTTCCTGAGCTCGAATCTATGCAAAATTCTATGGTTCATTTTCATTTTCAGATTTCCCAGTTTTCATTTACAAATATGAGTCTGCTTGATACCTGCTTGATGGGGTTTTGGGAGTACAGTAGTTCTATTCCCCAAGCCTGGCCCGAGGCCAGGCTTGACTTGTGATAGTTTGGTCCACTAGGCTGTTGCTTGCAGTGGCCCGCAGGTCCATATATCCACCACAGCCCAGTTGGTCTGGCACTTCTTGGAGAAAATGATCTAGTTTTCACTTTAAGATGTCCACAGTTGTTCCGGCAATATTTCTTATGTTCGCTGGAAGGGTGCTGAACAACCGTGGACCTCTGATGTTTATAGTGTTCTCCGATTGTGCCTATTGCACCCCTGCTCTTCACTGGTTCTATTCTGCATTTTCTTCCATATTGTTCACTCCAGTATGTTGTTATTTTACTGTGTAGATTTGGTACCTGGCCCACCAGTATCTTCCACATGTATATTATTTATACTCCAGGAGCATAGCCTCCTGGAGCAATCTCCAGTTGCAATGAATCCCTCACTGCAACAAATTGAGGTTGGTCCCATATAGTTCACTGAATAGAGGATGCACTAACTTGCAAAAAAAATGTCAACAATGTCATCAATTTTGAAGCCATATTACCAAACCAAACCCAGTGCAACAGTGCAACAAACCAAACCCAGTGCTTCTAGTGTGTGGTCTGGTCAACCAGTGCAACAGGGTTCTTTTCAAACCCAACCCTCCACTAAGCCATTAGTTGAGAAAAGGACACACTGCATATTTCTCTATCCAGGCCAGTATGACCTCCAGAATATTAATTAAAAAAATAAAAAATCTCCAAGTGATGCTCATCTTAAAAGATGCTGCTGTGTAACACTATAATAACATATAGGTGGCCTGTCTGGTCACTACCCCCATCAGATGGCAGCACATATATTGTCTACCAAAAAGCAGGGGGCTGTCACCCTTACATTTTGCTTGACTTAAATTCCAAAGATTACAGGGAATTTAGGACAAAATGAAAGGAAATGGGAGTGACTGAGTGGGTTGGTAAATTTGAACTTTTCATCTGTCATACATGCAAAACATTATTTTTGAGCTATAACACGTTCCCTTAGGCAACAATAGTGACAATCATGGAGAATAACTGAAGACCTGATCTGCACATACAGTAGTAACAACAAGGATGAGGTGAACCACATTTCCAGGATCCAAACACAAGCCACTGCCCAAAAGGACAATCATCAGAGAGAGAGAGCGAGCGAAAGACAGCATAAAGCCATGAAAATAAATAAATAGATTGCACCTTTCAATTCATTCTCCAAAACTTCTAGGTTCAGATGTCAGCATTACAAAAGTGAATGCTGAGAGTGGCAAAGTTCCACAGATATTGGATACAGGCCTGAGCCAATGCAGCCCACAAAACTATGCAGAGTTTTTGACAAAAAACTGCCAAAACTCTGCTAGATTTTTGCCAAAACTCGGCCAAACTACAGCAGAGCAATACTTAGCAGTCTCTTGAAGGCCAAAGACCTATTGAAGGGTGCCGTTGAAAGATGAATTAACTTTCTGAAGATCATTTTGGGCTGGATAAAGAGATCTTCAGTGTCTCCCTTCTCTCACTAATGGCTTGGCAACAGTATCGGAAAAAAAAACCCACTACATGGTGGAGTAACTGTAGACCTGGCCTGGTTGATGTTTGGTTATGTCCTTGGGAATGCAGTACATTACCTAAGAAAGCAATCAGTTGATAAGCTCACAAAATACTGCATTACAATACTACAGAAGTCATAATCATCAAGTTTCATTGGTGATGAGGCATCAGTTCAGATAAAAAAAGCTGCTAATTCATTCACATAACACACACACACATTATATAACCTCATAGAAACAAGCACTACCACACTTCAGGAAATTATCCAGAGCAGCACCCCAATGCTTTATTATACTACGTACTCGCCTAGTTGTCACTTGTACCCCTCACAATGTTGTCCAATGGTGTTTGTGCATTTGTGAAATGTCACAGACAGTACAAACACGTTCATTCCATCCTCATAAATCCCTGCCAGTCAGACGTCCCCCCCACCACATCCCATGCACTATTCACATTCGATCTTACTTTACCATATCTCCAACGCCTTCCCAGTTTTCCTCTCCTACCTTTATATATATGGGAATACACTCGTGCCACATGTCTAGTATCATCCAATCATTCATTATCCCCAAACCCTTTTGGTATATTCTCCTAAATTGTGAGAATTATTGATGCATGCCACATCTTATTAAGGACAATTTCATTCTCCTAACACCACATATGCTTCTCAAAATGTGTATTTTGACTTCTCTAGTTCATACCACTTCATCTCTCATCACCACAGACAGGCACTACCACTCCTTTGTACGACTCCATCTGGCTATGTTTCTTCCCATCATGTTTTCCTTACCAAACCCTTCATTATATCGGTCCTTTCCTTTAATGCCACGCTCTACTCTCAACTTCTCTAGAAACAATTCCTCGTTAGTCAATCATAGGTATTTCAACCGATTCGCTCTGATTTCATTCACAGTAATATTACTTAAAGATTCAGGTACTAAACACCTAATAACTTTCCAAGATGCATGAAGAATATACATGATTTTTTGTAATCTTGGTCTAAGTGATGTGGTGCCTAATGTACACAGAGATGGTCTTCAGCCTGCTAGCACTGCATGGACACCAAGTGTCATGGTTTACCATGAACATTTCTACATCCAACTGCCATTTTAAAATGAACAGTTGCTCCTTCCCATAGTAAGACGAAGATTTTTGTTCACAATTCACTATATCCATTTTTATCATGCCAGAACTGCATGGTAAAATTATTAAAAATTAACTTGGCAAAATACTACCATTGGATTTTTTAATACTATGCATATTTTTTTAGAAAAAATACAACTTTCATTCGTCATTATTTAAACACATTCCAAGCAATGTTTTCTCAAAATATACATATTTTAATACTGTACTTAAAAGTACTACAAACTCATAAAAGATTTTAAACAAGGACATCAGTCCAGCTGAGCTAAACTTGACTGAGTATAACTAAAAGAAACAATTTTGTAAGTATTCGAATACTGCAGTAATTTCAACCCTACCAATTATTGAAAACTGACATTAAGACGATAATCTGTTAATAACACAGATCCCTGAGACAGATGAATTCAAACTAAAAATAATAACAATCAACCTTATGCCAGAATCACAAAGATAGATTTGCTGAATACGTATCGAGAACGTATTATGTACCAATATGTACAAGAACGAACACAAAACTGTTCTCAAAATAGCAAATAAGGACAACATCTTTCTTTCATGACAAGAAATAAAGAAACCAATGCTGAATTACTGTGTGTGGTACTACAGACGAGACTACAACTCAAGATGTCAGAAGAACGCAGTAACCTAGATACCAGTTTATCCTATACATAGTATGGAAGCAGCATTTATATTTGATATATTAGAATTATTATAATAAATATAGAATGAAAATTAAATAGAAGCTCTTTACATATGTAAAATAAATAACTTTCATATCACAACCTTGCTAAATGCAATACTGTGAGTAAATACATGTTTTGTATTATCTAACCTAATTCAGGTACACAATCAATCACTCAAAATCTTGGCTTATAAAATAGGCATATTCAGTAATTGACAATAACATGTGTCTAACCATGAAACCTATCAGGCAACACACACATTTTACCTTCTGTACCTACAACCAGATAACAAATTTTAATCCTTTCTTATAAGTACACTCAAGATGTGTTAGGCTTATGATAAATCTCCAGAGACTTCACATCTCAAATGGACATTTTACCCCTCATAAAAATAAATAAATACACTAAAAGATATTTTATTAAGGATAAAAAAAAGGGAAAGCAAGTACAGTACACACTTGCTCATTGTCTCCAAGAACAACTACCAAGAATCAGGAGGAAAAGTATGCACGTCAGATATAACAGAATCAAGAGGAAACGTAATTATCAGATATAATACAGTGAGAGAAATAGATATTAGAATGTATAATATAGATTAATATTAATAGTGTCCAAAAATATTAATATCGAATACAGTCATGTCTTGGTTATCCACAGTAAGTGGCTCCAGAAATTGTTTTTATATATTAAAATTAGTTGTTCAAACAGTGTTGTCTCTGCGTGATAAAGCAGAAAAGAATACTGATGATGGTGTGTGGAAGTGGTGCAAGCAGACAGCTGAGACCCAGATATGGACTGCATGTCATAAACTAACACACAACCATCCTATCAATTTGTCCCAGAATTTGTCAAGATGTGAAGATGTACAATTAGCAATTATGTCCACCAATGAATACAAGTGGATAACGAAGAAATAATACCTAGACAATATATAAATAAGAAGAGAAATCCATTAATAAAGGATAACTCTGGTAAACATCAGAAATGAGACAGGTTAGATATTTGAATAACTGATCAGCTATTTAGGTGAAGACAGACAAATTTATAGTAAACAGAGCCCCACTTCTTATGTTGTTCTTTCAAGGAATCCAAGGCCAACTGTTGCAATCTAATAAATCAAGAATTATCACTAAGTTCATGCACTTATAAATTAAATAATTCATATAATTTAAATACATGACCCAACATCTTCACAAATTCTTAGCTTTTGCCACTGGACCTCAGTTCTTATGTCTATTTCTACTCTAAAGGAGAACCTCCAAAATACACAAGTTCACTGTCATATTTGCTAACTTAGTATTTTACTTTTTCTTGTTAGTAACACAAATCAATCATACACTACATATACAAATGTAGGAAACCATTACTTATCTTACAAGCTAAGAAGTACCACATTTAATGACTAGACAACAGTACTAAATTTTATTAACATAAGCCAGAACTTGCTTAATATGTTTTAACTTGGCTGCTAACCAATAATGCCATCTACAATCAATAACATAACTACAATTCTTGTGATGCGCATGAAACAGAAAAGCTACTAACTATTGTCCGTATTTATCAAGCAAACATCAAACTTTCACATTAGTGTATAATTCAGACATTCCATCACATGTGCATTGTACAACAGAATCTAATGTGTGATATTTACCACTACACGCCTGATATTACACCAATACGACTTATTATTCCACCACTATCAGCATCCAGACACTAATCACATGTGACCTACTATGAGAGAGTTGAGCACTGTATCTTATGTGGCAGTGTACACCACTCTACACAACACAGACACTATGATGCAGACCTGCATCAATACCCGAACAAATAATATGAAATAGATGCATGCAATTTACTGTTTAAAAAGTAAATCACAGTCTTCCTCTTTAATTTTTTTTTTTTTTTTTGCAAAAATCAAAAGCAATGTAGGAAAACCATTATCTAGTAACACACTTCAATTTACTTAAGCTTTCCTAGAATAAAAAAATTACAATGTGCATTCATTCTACAGATGTACTGTATAATCATTGAAATACATAGTGCATACATTTACATATATATAACTTTATCTATTATCCATGAATCAGATATACACCACAGCCAAGATATGAATAATGTATGGCACCACACAAATGAATAATTGCTGAAAACTGCATAAGCAGCCAAATACAGTATACGTATTATTTAAGATAAAGTAATGCAATATGTTGACAGGACATTAGGACAAAAGTCTGCCAAAAAAATAGTTAGGAACTTTAAAAACTCAAATATCCAGAATTTTTATAGATATTTCATCTAGTCAAAAACACCATACATTTTTCTGATTGGGGAATGAAAATTAATATCTGAACAAAATCAATTTCCTTTGACCCTTTGGCCTGGTTCTGGCATTAGTGACTAGCCAATAATACCCTCATTTATACAGAAGAGCACTATATATACAAATCAAAATCTAAAATAAAGGCTACCGGAATAACTTACCAGAGAAACTGCAGCATAGTTATAATTTTGTTTGTTCGATATAGATGTGTGCATGTATGCATGCATATCTGTCAACATATGAAAGGGTATGCTTCAGAGATTTAAATAACAGTCTTGGTGTTGCAATGAAGAGGACACTAATCTATGTAAATTCATGTCTGTGTCAACCATACCATTTTCTGCACCATTAATAATCTTTGAATATAAAACTTCATAGATATGATTGAAAAGTTATAACAGATACTTAAAATAATGGTAATACATGCTTCAGAACATCAAATATCAAACAAAACACCTTCATATATATAAATGAATTTGTGCAAAGTTAAAACTTTATAAAGTATAAAAATGTTCATATTTTCTAATATACTATACTACACAACTACACAACTACCAAACATTCCCGAATGATCTGAAGGAGTGTTTACCTCGACAGAAGAGTTGAATTTGTGGATGTCAGTGACGGCCAGTCCACTTGTTTCCCTCCCACCCTCAAAGAACGGCAGAGTTCCACTGGCAAGGCTGCTCCCACTGCTACTAAATCCATTAGGTGGTGGTGATGAACTAGTCAGCCATTTGACTCGTTGCTGATGCTGCCACTGCTGTTGCTGTTGGTGCTGTTGCTGGTGATGCTGACGTTTCTCTATCTCTAAGCGCATCAGTGTGTGGATGAAGTGAGTGCGCACACGAATTGGATTGAACTCTATTCTTCCATATGCATTACCACAGCCCTCTCGAGAACAGCCACAGGGAAAGTTGTGACGGTCAACCTGAAAAAGAGCAACACTAGAGCTCAACTCTTGATACTATACCACTACTTAAGTCATTATTTATCTAATTACATACAGGTTTTAAACCTATGCTGATCATAATTGTCTATATGGTCAACTTTTGGGAGACAGGGAGATCAAGTATTTGAACAAAGCCCCAAAAATTCATTGACTAACCTGACATTTGATGCCAGCCTCAGCACACTGGCAAGTGTCAGGGTCACAGTAAACTTTGCATTGACATCCACACATCTCTCTTGACATCCTGATATCCTTGCATTCCTCTTTCTCGAGACCCTCAATGTGACAGATTCCAGCCTGGCGTAAGAGAGCTCGGCGCTGACGGATTGGTAAAGGCTGAGGATAAATAGAGCAAGAAATATTTGGTAGAATGATTAATGATTTTACCTGGCACCAGATTTATGTAAATCTTTGAACCCCTATGTGATTAATAACTTTAAATTATATATTTTTTAATCACTGTCAATTGAGGAAGGAACAGTATTTCTGATACTTTGACCATTTAAAGCCTATTCAAAAGGTATAGGTATGGGGGTGGGGTTGATATTTGATAGGTAGGGGTGGAGTGAGTATATTGTGGGTGGGGTGGGTAAATGGTTGTTGGGTGGGGTGGTTATGGTGGGTGGGAGTGAGAACAGGGTTGGTGTTATGTGCATAGACATAGTCACAGAATTTGTCTTATATTGATTCCAAACTAAAATTACTAGATTGAGAGATTCTGGTAAAGTATTCTGAAAACCATCTAGGGCATATTATTTTCTCAAAGGGGACATTTGAAAATTTTTCTGATGCTATTAGAGATCTTCAGAACAAGTATCATTGTGATTGAATTTAGTTATCTTGATACCTGGTCAAAAGTAAAGTTATTTAAGTCAATGTCTAAGCTTGTATGGATGTGAACAATGGGACCTTGGTAAGTTTAATTGTGAATGGAGGAAATATTCATGATGAATCTTGGAAATCCATCCTCGCACTCATTGCAATCTCATATCAGGCCTGACGTACATACCTACAAGTTTTTCCAAGTGTACTCACAATTAGGTGAGTACACTTGAAAAAGTAATTCACAAACGAATGATGTCGGTTTTGTCTGACGGTGAAATCACCCATCCAGCATATTCAATCAATTTTATTTTTCTGGCACTCACTTGTCACAGGCCACTCCAAGTTCTCCAGAACTATCACCTTAATTGTCAGGGAAAGCAGGTTAAGAATAAGTGATATATATGATATATAATGGTGCAGCAGGTATACAGGATAGATTAATGCAACTAGTCAGTAGAGAATGAAAGAAGACCCAAAGCTGGATATTTGGAATTATAAAGGAACTACTGTCACAAAGAGATGGCTTATTGACAGTCATTTTGAGCCCTACTCAAGTCAGATCTCTGTTGTATAAACTGTGCGTTGTGAGTAATTTTGATCCGATATAAACCTAGAATCTGTTGATGGAGAATACCGAGGGTGTGAATTTTCTTTTAACTACAACGAATTATTAGTTTATATTAGTTCTTTCAATTGTCTTATCCTATATTTTTATATATAGTGTGCCAATATCTGTCTTACTGTTCTAATAGAAAACTACACTTTATTTTTCCAATATATATTGTATCACCCTTTCAAATTATAAGCTAATTGTTACTTTATGCTAAAAATACACAAGTTTGATTCAGACTGATGTACACCTGTTTAGTTCCGTTATTATTGTAATGATCAGTATAAGTTGTTACAGTTTCCGATTCTGAATTTGACAACTGTAACGATTTTTAAATCGCTGATAAATGTAATTTAAAACTCTAAATCTTGAATATACAGTAAGTACTGGTAATTACAGATATTGCATGTTATGTTATTATTATGACACTCTTAGGTAAATAATTTACTATAATTTATGTAAACTAATCCAACTATAAATATATAAAACATTTCTGAATAAAGTATTTGAATTTGAATATGAATGATAGTAGTATGCACTGGCTTTTGAGGATAAAAGGATGGGGTGAATGTTTGGTTTGTGGTACAATGGGTGGTGGGCGTCCATGGGTTATTTGTTGACTGTGTAGGTGGGTGGGGTGCTGTTGGGTAGGTGGGTGTTGGTGGGCAGTCAATGGTCAGGTGGGTATTTATTTGTGGGGTGGGGGAGGGGATAAGCATTTGAGTGGGCACAGTATGGTTTTGTAACTGAGGTTTAAGTGGAGGTGTGGATGAGTATGCTTCCTAACTGTGCTTATGGGAGGCAAGTTCTAGTGCTTGGACCCTGATTTACTGCCACTGTGCTTGACGAATTTATATCTCCTGACATTACAAGTCATACATGTTCTTGAAGCTGTCTTGCTTTAGATACAGCAGTTCTTTTTAATTGACAACACTTTTACTTCACCATGGCTTGATTTGTAACAACTCGTCAACTGATGGTCTACTATAATTTCTCCATGAAGTCCACTTACATTAAATAATAATTAATTTAACATATTTCTTATGATATTTACCTTACACTCTAGTATTCCTGCTTTATAATTAACAACTCTCCCTTACAGACATAATTTACAATCATTACCTGGAGAGCAAAATATGAAGTGAACCAATGTTCACAGCTGACCCACTTGCCTAATGCATCACAGCCTCATGACACTATCAAAATAAAGCTAAGAAGTCTTACTTGAAGAAAATAGTAGGAATCGGCATCCAATTCTGAGTCGGAAAGATCACTGGCCTCCTCACTGTTTTCCTCGCTGTCTTCTGAACTACTGCCCCGACTGCTGCTGTCTCTCCGCTCCTGCAATAACACATTAACATTAGAAAATGTAGCTTCTTGAATTTTCTGATACAAAACCATATGCTGTAAAACCTTAATAGGTACAGTGAGTACCTATTTACAACAAGAAAGACTTGTTTTCTGCCTAATACATTCTAATCATGTTAACTGATCAAGATTCGAAATATATCTTAATATGTAAACAAAAGTTCACTGGTAGGGTTCGCTGTTAAAGCTCATAATTCATATCTGGCATTGTAGAGATAATCTGAATTGTGTGTTGTTGTGACTTTCAGTGTAAGGTCAGTGCAAGTGCTCTACAGGCTATATTCATCTGATGACTTATGTTCTCCCATGATATAAAGTTATAGATAGGGCCTACTTATACCATCTAAGTTTATATATTATATACTGTAAGTATTTATATATTATATACTGTAAGTATACTGTATACTTTTTGCTCTATGAACAGATAACTCTGAATACAGACCCTTGCCGTTCGTTGTTGTCGTAATCTCATGAGATATTCCCTGTGTGCCCTTCTCTGTTCCACTGCATGTTCTGCCAAAGAAAACTGACGAATATGTGAATGTCGGCGCGACATTCCTAATGAGGAGCCACCTTGGGAGGGAACACATGTGAAGCCTTGTGACCTGGGAAAGTAGAAAACTGTCACACCTTCAAACTGGATGCCTCGTTTACACTTCGGTGGTGTTGCTTCTGGAAAATGAAGGAAAAAAAAAAATTAATAATTTTATATATAGCCCTGTACTGTAACACATACATCAATGATTTGATACTCAAATGATGTATGTCATATACATATAGTACCTACAGTACTTAGCTACTCATCTTTGCTTCTGAACCTTCAATTCCTCTCAAAGACGCCTATATACCCAGCAACTGAAAACCTTCAAATCTCGTAGGCAAGATCCATTTTCCTCTCCAGACCACCTAATGCATTCCTCCACCTTCTGTTCCATTACAGTACAACCTCGATTTCGTGAACTATGTTGGAGCAACTTCGATATGTTGCAACTGTTAATAAGTTTAATTCAGTTATTATACCCCTCATACCCATCTTATAGGCATAGTGGGAAAAGGTTACAGAGGTACATAATGGACTCAGGGACTGGACCCCACAATTCAATTAGCTAACCATCACAATCTTGATGAACTAGTTACAAAACTCAATGCACATACGTCACATCAGCAATGGACTTGAGACCAACCACACATAGTTTCTAAATTAAGCAACTGACATGTGGAGAGCTAGTGTCACAACTGATATGTTTGTCCTGCACAACACGCACCATCCAGTGGACAGCAGTGGATATGTTACAATCGCCCAGTTACTACCTACAGTTAGCAAACTGGGGATATTTGTTGGACTGGAGATGCTTTCTGGTTGTTTTTTGTTTTAAAATGAAACTACATTGCTATGTCTGTTTATTTCTCCTAATTTGCCTTAAAAAAAAATGAAAACATAACTGGAACCATACAAAGTGCTACCATTCATAACCTAGTATTTCCCATACACTATAGGCTAATTTCACCAAGCAATATTTAAATTTCAACCATTCATATCCTAGTATTTCCCATACACTATAGGCTAATTTCACCAAGCAATATTTCAATTTCAACCTTTCATATCCTAGTATTTCCCATACACTATAGGCTAATTTCACCAAGCAATATTTAAATTTCAACCTTTCATATCTTAGTATTTCCCATACACTATAGGCTAATTTCACCAAGCAATATTTAAATTTCAACCTATCACTTGATCAACTACCACTAGAACATGTCTAAAGATTTCACATCTAACTAATTTCTCCATGCTCCAGCTTCAAAACCTCATTTTCAAAGGCAGCAGGGAACATTTCACTGACAAATTTCAGTTTCAGTCGATTCTATAAGGAATAATCTCCAGCAGGTCCTGGCTGTAAAGAAATTTCACCCTCATTGCCAGTAATTCTCAGGAACTAGTCCCTTGAATCTTTTGTAAAGATAGGGAAGGGGGGCGCATAATACCAAAATGGTGTAAATACAGTACAATATATTTCATCACCAGGGGGGAAGATGAAGCAAGGGAAGCATTATCTCCTTGGAGAACCATAAATGTTGATCTTTCTGATGCTGATTACTTATTTCTATTGTTACCTTTTTCACTGCAAAGCCTTCTGATGTTCAGCTTAGTCTTTAAGTTCAGATAAATACACATCTGTGTAACTGAGACACTCTGTGCTCGGCCTCCCTGCTGCTCAGAGGACAGTAAGGTGACAGTTTCCTCCTCTGAGCCAGTTCTTGGTGGGCACCATGGTTTCGCTTCCTTTAACATGAAACTGCAGTTATGGCTTTCCAAAGCGAGTTAGTGCTCTTGGTCTCTGATGGTCAATCTTGCCGTCTATCACTGCCTGTTGGGTTCAGGACCATTCTCATCCTTGGGACTGGGACATGTCACCATAGATTTCTACTTTAGTGAACAACCATCACAGTCAACAGCTGCTCCTCAGGATCGGACCTCCTAGTTCCATTTTATGGCAGTTCCTTTTGGTCCAGCCTGTGAGGTGATGGACTTTCTGTTGTTCTTTGAGGAGGAAGTTGAGCATTTGGTGTAGTACACTTGTGCCAAATACTCTCTTTCCCTTCTGATGTGTCTGCATTGGCTGTCATGTTGTAGGTCCATACAGCCACTTAAAGATGAATTTTAAATTTCCTAACATACAGAACCCAGAGTCAAAAGAGTAAGAGCTGGATCCACTGTGAAAGCCTCAGTCCTCCAGGATGCTGTACTTACCCCAGTATTTTTCTTCATTCTTATATTAGACATAGACAAGGACACAAACTACACCAGCATATCATCCTTTGCAAGTGACAAGGATTTTTCATGAGTATACAATATATACACAAAAAGCTTTCAAACTAATGAAAAGTATTTCTTTAGATGGGAAATAAAATACAGGATAGAAATAGAATGGGCCAGAGAAAACTATGCTATTCAATGAAGACAAGCTCTAGCTCCTGCACTATGGTAATAAATAAAAAATTAAGACAGCAACCACTTATAGAACAGTCAAATCACACACTCAAAAAAAAAAGGTACTGTAATGTGAAAAATCTTGGATTTTGTTAGAAGACTTTTAAAGAATACAAAGTAGCTGTCACAACCAACCACAAGAAAATAGACAGGCTGGATAAAAAGAACCTAAACGTTAAATCAATGACCGTACTTTTTAAGACATAATGGTGACTAGGGTGGAATATTGTTGTACACTAACAGCCCAATTCAAAGCTGGAAAAGTTACTGACCTGGAGAATGTGCAGGATCTTTGCTACCCAAATCCATGCTATATCGGTATGTAAATTATTAGAATTGTCTAAAATCTCTCGCTCTATATTCTTTAGAACACAGGTGAGAGATGTACATAATTTACTCCTGGAATGTATTAAGAGGAATTGGGTCCAAATCTGCACATGGAAATACAGTAACTCGGAGAGACAGGAGGCACGGCTGTACGTATTTGCAAAATACCTCCATTGTAATGAAGAGTTGCAATGGCTATACTGTACTAAAAGACAATTCTAATAAATGCTCAAGACTTGTCAATATCCTGCCTCTAAACATAGAGGGCATAACTGCCCGACCCTCTCACAGTGTTTAAATGGAAACTGGGCTAACACCTCCAAAGGATACCTGATCAACTGGGATGTAATTCATACACCAGATTGTAAGAAACTGAGTTTAACAATCTGATTGACCAGCCTGGTCATAGATTGAGTTACAGGGCATTGATCCTTGGACCACCTGAAGGCAAGGATTAATGATAATTATGTGGTCAATGTGAATAATTAACTCCGGATACAATAAATTACAGATTACGATAATGAGTTTTAGCCTCGGTGCAGAGTCAAGTGAAGAAATTAAGCCCTAACTTGTGATCACTAATCTTTGTTACAAGTAATGTGCTATTAGCCATGTATTAATATGTTGCATGACTATATTTTTAACTATATAACCCATTAGCATATATCATTACTGCCTGTCTGCTGGGGATTCAGTTAGCAAGAGATTTCTAAAGTAGTGTTCTAATAATCTGACAACTAAACAAGTGGGATTAGAGAATTAGAATTACCTTAGTTTATTGTGAGCATTCAACAAACTGTGAACAGCTGAGATGGTGTATGTACTGTATTAGTGTTAAGCAGGCTAATGAAAACAACAAAGGTAGGAGTCCATCATAATTATCCAGGTCATGAGTGGAGGTTATAACAAGGTTTTTTATCTTCAGTTGGTATAAGTTTACTCTTGTTACTCAGGCAATTACTTAATCTTTAGGTGACGAGGATATGGGAACAGTGGAAAAGCCTCCTAATTCCTGTGGAGGAATAAGAATAATCCCAACTGAGTAAGCGTTAAAGGATGTGCATAAGGGTTGCAGAATTTCCCAGCTCTCTCTTGGTTGTTACAATGCAGTCCTGTTTAAAAAAAATTCTTATGTCATGAGTAATTTTCCCACCTCAAGTACACACTAGACAGCCCAGAGTTTCTTTTAGTTCATGTTGAAAGTCTGTGTGGTAAGGTTTAAAAAAAGTTTTCAAGAATTCTGAAGGGGTAGCCTAGCAGTTCACTTTAAAAAATGATGGAGGCAGATGTCACCTTGTCGGTAACATTTTCACACTTGGAGAAAAGGCAGGGCTCATGAACAAGATAGCCAGCATCAGAAATCCAGTTCCAAACGGAGCCTGCCTTTTCTCATTGGATGTGGTATTGCTCTGCCTCTCTCTCTCAGAGAGAGAGGCAGCCAAAGTGGTAGCAATCTTTTTTGATGAAAACACACACAAAATTACACAGCAACTACGAGAAGCGAGAGTATGGAGGCCGCCTTACAGACAAGTTATTGGAGGAAGCAATACTCCATGTAATGAGGGTTACCCTCCTTCAATTCGATGGCAAGGCATATAGACAGACGAAGGGCACTGCCATAGGAGCGTCCAGTAGCGTAGCTATTGCTGACATCTTTATGCATGTAGTTTTTGAAAGGAAGAGATCCCACAGAGAAGATGCTCCAGCAGTGTACTACAGATATATATATATACGATATCTTTGGAGTCATGGTAGGAGGACTTCCACGTCTAGAGGGTTTCTTTGCCTGGGCGAACACATTCCACGGAAATATCAAATTTACCCTAGAACACGACGACACCACAATAAATTTCCTGGACACCACGGTGTACGTGGACGAAACAACCCGACACCTGAACACGAAGGCATATTACAATCCTACGAAACTTCACACATACTTGATGTTCGACTCATGCCATCCACTAGCCCTAAAGAAATCATTACCCTTCTCCCTAGGATTACGCCTTAAAAGAATAAACAGCAAGGACGAAACCCTCTACCCCCAGCTAGACGACCTATGGGAGATGTTTAGGCATAAAGGTTACCCTGAGGAAACGCTGAACCACGCCCAAGAGAAACTACACAGAAAGACCAGAGAACAACTTCTCAGGCCCCCTGGCCCCACGGTTGGAGGATAGGAGATGGATCCTCCCTACCCTGTTCTTTCCTGGTTTTGCTGGGAAACTAAAACAAACTCTCAAACGTATGGGCCTGGATGAGGGAGGCATACAGTGACCACCCCTCTTGGGAGAATTTCCTGCAAAATCCACCAATGATTGCATGGAGGCGAGGTAAATCCATCAAGGATCACCTCGTCCGAGCAGGTTTACAACCCGGCACCCACGACCTGACAAGGGAGTAGGATATCCATGCCGAAGGAACCCATCAAAACCCACCAGCGCAGACCTAACCTGACACAGGAGCCTGCACAACACACCAAGGTAACCGAAGTATGTGGAGTGGTTAGGAGGGGCCTACTTGCAAACAATATCCCCCCAGGAACCAGCCAGTAGCAGCTGTCTAACTCCCAGGTACCCTGACCAGACCACACACTAGAAGGTAAAGAGACGACGACGTTTCGGTCCGTCCTGGACCATTCTCAAGTCGATTGTGAGACTTTAATTTCCCAGCTCTCTCTTGGTTGTTACAATGCAGTTCTGTTTAAAAAAAATTCTTATGTCATGAGTAATTTTCCCACCTCAAGTACACACTAGACAGCCCAGAGTTTCTTTTAGTTCATGTCGTCGTCTCTTTACCTTCTAGTGTGTGGTCTGGTCAACATACTTTAGCCACGTTATTGTGACTCATCGCCTCCCAGGTACCTATTACTGCTAGGTAACAGATGCATCATGGTTAAGGAAACTCTGCCTCATCTGTCTCTGCCGGGTGTGGGGATCGAGCCCCGGTCTCTAGGTCCACGAGTCTAGAGCGCTGTCCACTCAGCCCCGACGTGTACATGTATTTGTGTAAATGACTATATATATATATATAATATATATATATATATATATATATGTACATGAATATATAACATTAACAATTGTGTAACTAGCTTCAAAGATTGTCAATTGCTTAGCTAAATTAACTGTGGGGTTCAGTTCCTGAACCGATTATGTGCCTCAGTAGCCCTTTCCACCACTGCCCATGGATGGGTATGGGGTGCATAATAAAGAAAGAATCATCATATAATCTATATGGAGTATTTAAATCTATTCTATAATCTAGCTTTGGAATAGTAAGCAGGTAGTTCTTTGCATAAATTTGTTTGTGTAAGAGTATGTGCAGATAAATGAAAGAGTAAGTGATGTTTGAGTTGAATGTGATGGTGAATGAGCAAGTATGAGTGAGGGCTTACCTATCAATGACTATGGAAGGAGCTCTAGCGTTTTATGCCCCGCCTCCTGGTTGTTCATACCTGCTGTGCTAATTACCCTTCTCAACATTAACGTTTCCATCATAAGACTTTTCAAGGTTGTGGATGGAATTGGCTTCAACAACCTTTTCCTTCAATGCATTCCACTTGCCTACCATCCACACAGGGAATGAGAACCTGACAGAAGAAGTCAGGTTCATCTCCAACTCAATTGCAAATTCAGCTTCCACTGATGCCCTCCCTTGTCCTACCCATTTTTAATTTAAATAGGGATCCTATATCTACTGTATCTATCCCCTTCAAGATCTTGCACACAGTTATCATATCCCCTCTGTTTCTTCTCTCCTCTAAGATTGTGTGACAGTTCTCTCAACCTGTCCTCATAGACGAGGCCTCTCAATTCTGGTACTTTCTCAAGTTTCTGTGTAATGCTTCACAAGGTGTGGGTTCCATGCTGGAGCTGCATACTCAAGTAATGGTCTCACATTAGGAAGTGTGTATGGCTGTGAAAACCTTTTTTAGATTCTTAAATGACATTTTTATGGTTGCTAACCTCCCATTTGCTGCTGTTATCCTGTTCACGTGAGCTTTTGGTGTTAGTGTTGAGATTATATACAGTATACACAAATGTCTTTCTCTTGCAGTATTCTTTCTTGTAATTGCCTTCCCCTTATGGTGTAGTTAAATACAGGTCTCCTATCTCCCTTACCCATTTTCATTGCTTCAATGCACTTATTTGGATTGAATTCCAGCAGCCATTCACCTGCCCACTCCTGAAGTTTGTTAATGTCTTCTTACAGCACCCTGCAGTACTTTTTAGTTCTTACTCTCCTCATTAACTTTGCATCATCTGCAAACATTGACATGTATGAGCTCACCCCTTTGCGAGGTCATTTGCATAAATTAAAAACAGCAATGGTCCTAGGACTATGACCCTATTTTTCCTGTCCATCAAGTACAGTACTGTACTTTTGTACCCAGTCCAGTGCATTTCCTGTTGTCCCTGCTTGTCTCTCCATCTTGTGTATTAGTCTAGTCACATGAATCCCCTGCATAGCAGTGGAACTGCCTTTCCTACTCCCCCTCACTGCCTCTGTACTGGAAGTTCACCTCTACACCAGCCCAGATGAGTCATCAGTCCTGCCACCTCTCACCTCTCCATACCCCCCAGGATATGGCATGACCTGGTATGACTCTGTGGCAAGCAGGGCGCCTCCGCTAAACGGTAGTTTGCCATCACAAACAAGCAGTTAGCCACCTTCAACTAGCAGTGGGGCGCCTCAACACAAAGGCCCCGCCAGCCACAAATGAGCAGTTTACAAGTAGTGCTTGTTACCACCTTGCATTGACACTTTATAAGTCATCACCGCCAGACTATATAAAGGGCACCGCCTCCCTAGAGAGCCAGTCTCTCTCTTAGTGCTCTTGGATCACCTTAGCCTCCTGCAACACCATCTGCCCTCAGCCTACGTCATGTGCTGGATGTTGTGGTGGTATGGTAGTTGTCTTCAGCACACCAATATACTCTTGTATTAGATTTAAACTTTCCATTTACTTATTTCATTTGTTCTACAATAACAGCCTAGTGTCCTCAGGTGATATTTTGTTCATTAATATTTCAGTAAGTTGTTTTAATTATTTATATGATGATTTTCATTTGTTTCCACCTGCGACAAACACTGCAAGGGCCAATAGCAGCATTTTTTGTTTGTGTGATGGAGAGCCATACCACCTTGGTTCAGTATACAGGTACCTGTAGTTGCGATACCACAACCCGTCACAGTCTTTTGTGAAGAACTGTATCAAGAACTTTTTTGCAGTCTAAGAAGATGCAGTTTACCCATCCTTTGTTTTCTAACTTATTTTGGTGAACTTGTCATAGAATTCAATCAAGTTTGTTAAGTATGATTTTCCCACTCCCTGAATGTGTGTTGTGCTTCTGTTATAAAATTTACTTTTTCCAAATGTTCTACAGTCCTTTTTCTAGTGACGTTTTCTAGAATCTTGCATGGAATGCATGATAATGACACTGGTTTAATTTTAGCGTTTATATCAGTCCCCCTTTCTTAAATATTGAAAGTACATTTGCTTTTTCCAGATTCCAGTACTGTAGCTCTTCCCATCTCTAGTGTAGTGTTGAACACTATACTTAATGGAAAGCAAGATCCCTGCAGCTTCCTTCAGTAGCCACTAATATTTGGTCTGGTCCTACTACTTTTGTTACATCCAGCTCCTCCAGTGTCCTTTTATCGCTTGTACATTAACTGTAATTGCCTAGTATTGTTTCTGGTTGTCTGTTGTCATCCCTACTTGGACACCAATCTGGTTCTGGTTTGAAGACCTGCAACCGCTTGAGTTCTTCACACATTTCTTTGTCATTCTTCAAGAGTGATCCACCCCTGTCCCCACAGTCTAATCACATGATATCGTGCCATTGTTTTTCTTGCACATGATTTTCTTACATATATTTGCTGATTTTCCTTCCATTTTGATTTTCCATTGAACCTTTTGCAGATACAATAATTCCTAATCCTCCTGTAATCCCCTGTTTTATATTCTCACTTGCTCCTTGCCATTTTTCCAACTCTTTCAGTTTTACAATGTTATCAAATATGATAATGAAGTGGTCACTGGCTCCTAATGCTACCTCATATTTTAAGTTCTCTACATCACATTAATTTTGGGTAAACACCAGGTCTAGGGTAGCTGGTAGATCACCTATTTTTCTTGTCAGCTCCTTGATGTGCTGCCACTGGAAGCGTTTGTCTGTAGTGTCCATATATCTTGCTCTCAATGTTTCATTTCCTCCATTGGAATCTTTTGTTGACTAATCTATTTCCCTCTGGTTAAAATCCCTAAGTATTTAAGTATCGAGATCTTTACTCTGGCAATTCTTGCCACTGTGGCTGCCTTTTCTATTATCTTCAGGCATAACTTGTTGCATTTATCATTCCTCCAGTGACCTTTCTGTTGTTCATGAAGGGTTGTAAATTGCACCTACCACTATCTTTGTATTGTTCTCACTGTTATCATACCTAGTATAAAATCCTTCTGGTTGGCTACCTCTGGAATCTCTATCTCCTCAAACCAACCATGTTGGTGTTTCAGCAGGCCTATTCCTCCTACCCACATTTATCCCTTCTTTTCTTACTTTTTTCCCTTGGGAAAATTGCATCTTCTACTACATTCATGTTTTGTCTCTAATTGGAATGATATTAGGATTCAGTTCTGCCACCTGTTCTTGCAACTTTACTCCTTTATTTGTAATGCCATCTGCATTTGAGTAGCAAATGTTTATACTACTTATGTCTACTGGGTTATTTTGTTTCCTACCAGGATAGATTCTCCATTTTGGCTAGTCCCAATCTGAAGGGTAGCATTTATGAGTGTTGGTTTAATCACACACTCATTTCCGTGAGCTTTTTCTTCACCAGTGACATTAAGCCCAATTTCTTGCTCTACCTAATTATCCTTCTGCTCTGGTCTAACTTCTTGCTCCCTCCAAATTCCATTTCTTGTCTTTTTTTACCATTTTCCTTTGCTTTTTCTTCTCTATTTCCTTAGCTTCCCTTTCTTCCCTACTCATGTCCCAGTCAATGTACATTTAGGTGTATCTTCCCACATCCCTTAAATCTTATCTTGTCTGCCAGTACATACTTCACAGGAAGATTTCTTTGGAAGGTAACCTTCACTGGTCTGTTGGATCCTCCCTATTCTACAACTTTTTTTTTCTTGGGTTGGCCTACCTGCTTGCATTTTCTCTAGGACTTCTTTTATTTCTTTACTCTCCATTTCCTGTCTCCTGGCATGTGGCACTGGTTCTGTCAGGCTCTTTATAACCAATTATTCTCTTTCCCATTCTTGTTCATTGCAATTCACTGTACCTGCTTTGATCTAATAGCCTATATCATTGTTGCTTTTATTATTTGCCTTGCCTTTGACCTTTTGGCTAATTCTGCAAAGGTCATTGGTGGTTCTCGACCCCCATTGTTCTGTCATCTTTTCCACTTTTTGTAATCTTTATGCTGCTTGTCTAGTGGCATCCTTTGCATTTTTACCCTCCTCTACTACTACCTTAAGCCTTTCCTTCAGCTCGTTGACGCTTGCTTCCCTACCTTGGTGCTCTAATTTAAATTATCTCCTTCAGCCCTGATGTCTGTTACTGATTTACTACATATTCTCAATTTCTCTTAGTTCATGTATCTTCTCTTTCTCACAGTTTATGGATTTCTGTACTTTTTTTCTCCGGTCTTCCATCTCCATCTTCATCCCTTCTATCAACATCTCCCTCCTCCTCCTCCTCTTCTTCCACCTTTTGTCTCCACTATCTCTCTACCTATTCTTAGTTCTTCTAATGTCTTCCTTATTTCCTCAATAGTGCTTTCATTTGCTCTTCTGTCCTCTCATCCTGATCTCAATTTGCATTACAAGGTCCCCACATTGCTTTGTTTATTTCCTTTGATCTCAAAAGCTTTTCACCACATTCTATCCCTTCTTTACTCCCTATAGTTATCTCCTGTTTACCCATCCCATCTCTTTTCTTCCTTTAACACTTTGTCTATCTTTGAAACTGCACACCAAGTATGTTAAGCCAATTTTGCATTACAACAATAATGACTATATCCCCTATTCCCCAAGTCACTGACCAATAACTGGCAAGTTGTTCCTTATCATCTGTCGTTCTGTCATGTTAGATTTTTTCTAATGGTGTTTTTCCCACTGTGGACGGCACTACTCATATTTGTTTCTTTGCTCTTTCATCTGGTGGCTTCACTATTCCCTTTTTGTTGATAAATTCACAATTTTTTCTATTATAAAATACTTCTATGTTCACTCGTGTGGTTAATTTGAATCTACCCCTTTTTTTTCTTTACTCTTTCACTGTTTTACAGTACTGTATATTCCTCTATTGTTGTTTAGTGTTGTGATTTCTTTTTATCATTAAAATGTATGCAGCTGTTCAAAGCCTCATCATAATCAAATTCTAAAGAATGTCCCCCGTCCCATGGTAAGAGCAAACCTGTGTAAGATTTTGCAAACGTAATACAATATACAGCAATACTGAAGTACACTAAAGCTATTCTAAATATACCCTAACAGTGTTACATAAATTTTATAGGTTACCTGTACAGATCAAAATATCTTGTACACACCATTTTTATTCTTTACAACATTATTAATAAATCACCATATTGTACTCATGAGAAAAGCCATTACATTACAGTATTAATGCTAAATAAACAGTACAAATAAGAGCATATAAATTTACCTTCATGTTCTTCACTGGCTTTCCGCTTGAGGCTACTTCTCCTCTCGAGCTGATCTGCAGAACCATTAAAAACGGGTCTTCTTGGCACATTAAACTCTTCATCTATTACATAATCCCAGTTTTGTTCAGAATCACACACACCACTTTGATGTATACAGCCATTTTCACCTTGACAGGCATCGCCATGTTCCTGATCTTCGCTGTAACATGACTCGCCAGCTTCAGAATCCGTGTCTCTTATGGCATCCAAGTCGATGCCAAGGCCACTGCCAATACCATCCACTGTATCTTTTGAAACACTTTGATTATTCTGGCACCCTAAAGGAATCTTTTCAACACTATCATTTTCATTCACAATTGAATGTTTAGATATTTCTCTTTTTTTCTCTAATACTGATTCGGTCTCCTCGTATTTCTTTTTAATTTCTAATTCCCATTCTTCATGTTTCTCACTGGATATTAACTCAATTTCACTATCATTCCTAACCCCACAATATTTGTCACTGTCTTTTTCAGTTTCACAACCATTCTCAACAAATGTCTTGGTTTCGTTGTATTCCTTACTTTTAACAGAGTTGTTAACACTTATTTCATTTACCAAGTCTTTGTCACAAATTTTCTCACTGTCCAGAAAACTGTCTTTTTCAGTTTCATTCTTTACTTCATTTCTAACCGCTTCATTTACTACAATTGTCTCTAATCTTTTTGCGGTTTCAATACTGTCATTCCTTGTTTCACTTGTTTTATTACTTGTGCAAGTTTCCTCTTCATTCTGTATTGGCTCACTAACACGTGAAGAATCTTCCTCACATTTTTGGGGGATGTCCACAGCCTCTTTCACTTCAATTAATGGGGTAATATTACTTTCAGTGTCCAGACTTACCTCAGAGTCTCTAACAACTGCTACAGTTTGCCACAACACATCTTTTATAACATCTTTATTGCACTGAATGTTCAATACATCCCTGTTATTCATAAGTTTGATGTGATTACAGCATTCAGCTTCTTTAACGTCATCTGAAGAGTCATTTGTCTCATCACATTTTTCTGGCGAAGAAAATAGGGTATTTCCCATGCCACTATCACTACTAACACAACTATTTAAATCTGAACAACACTGGCTCTCAGGGGTTTCTTGTGGTGGTCCTGCCCTGTCCTCAATGGTCCCCCCAACCTCTGAGGTACTGCTGTGTGGGCTTCTACTGGTCTCTTGCTCCGACATAGTAGACACCTGTAAAGGATAAACAATTTAGTACAGTAAATTATTTCTACAAAGAACTAGTAACAAACATCCATAAATACACTTATGATTCAGTGTGTGAATGAATACCATGCTATGGAATAGGAGAAAATAGGCTACACACAACCTGCAATTACGTGAGAAAAATTTAAGAATTCTGACAGAAAGATCTATGGATAGCTCGGGATAGAAAACTGTCACCTGAGGACCATATAAAGAACATTGTGTGAAGAGCCAATGTTATGCTTTCCAATTTCAGAATTGCTTTTAAATACATGTATGATGAAATACTAAAGAAATTATTCATGACCTTTGTGTGACCAAAGCTGGAATATGCAGCAGTTGTATGATGTCATATCTTAATTGAATTGAACTATCAGGGGGAAAGCGCCAAGCCATTATGACTATATAGCAAGCACATCAGAAGCACATCAGCAAAGTGGAAAAAATGCAAAGACATGCAACTAAATGGCTCAAGGACCTGAAAGACAAGAGCTAAGTGGAGAGGTTTGAGGCATTAAATATGCTAAAACTAGAAGATAGGAAGAAAAAAAGGTGATATGATCGCTACATAGAAAATGTTAACAGAAATTGACAAAATTGATAGGGAAGAATTCCTGAGACCTGGAACTTCAAGAACAAGAGGTCATAGATTTAAACTAATTAATCAAAGCTGCCAAAGAAATATAAGAAAATTCACTTTTGCAAACAGAGTGGTAGATGATTGGAACAAGTGGAGGTGAAGCCAAAAGCGTCGGTAGTTTCAGAGTGTTATATGATAAAGTACAGTACTGGGAAAACGGGACACCACGAGCGTAGCTCTCATCCTGTAACTACACTTATGTAATTACACACATACACAAATTGTGTACAGTACAACACTACAATATCACATAAATGCTGCATTCACTAGACCTCTGTCTTCCTGTGGATCTGGGGACAGGATTTTTTTTTACCCTTCTTTCTCTCTCAAGGCCTTCTGGCCAGGACACAGCCAAATCATTCATAGACTTCAGTAAAAATAATTTCCTAATTGTTATAAAAGTTTATATTAAGTTAGGTTTCAAAATCCATTGGTAAAGTATTCTGGTCACAAAGTGACCTGTATCTCTCGTATCTCTCGATAATTTTTTTTTCTTTTTTATATATATATACAAAAGTTGTTACATTCTTGTACAGCCACTAGTACGCGTAGTGTTTCGGGCAGGTCCCTGGAATACGATCCCCGCCGCGAAGAATCGTTAAATCTCTCATACCGGGAACGGTTGAGGGCCACAAGGCTAACAACACTACAAACCAGACATGACAGGACAGATCTCACTGAAATTTTTTAAAATACTGAACAAGTTATAGGATGTTGATCCGGATATTTTCTTCAGAAAGTCAAATGTAACAAACAAGGAGCAACAGTTTCAAGCTCAACAAGCCACAATGTAAGACTGAGAACGTGATGCTTTTTCCCCCACAGGTATATTAATAACCTTCTTGAATACCTTCCCAGTTATGTTAACACTGTACCTCACCTCCAAAATGTCAACCCATGTCTATTATTTTAAACAATGCTTTTTGTTGACCAAATTGTATTTTTGCTTTTTTTCTGCCATGTCCCCCCCCCCTTTTTTCATTTTTTTCTTATTTTTTCTCAACACAATTTATACTTTAAACTCAATTAGTATTAAGTTTTAGTCTTAACGTGTTTTTCCTGCCCGAAACCTTTGCGTAAATAGTGGCTTTAGGCATTGTATGTACTAGCTCTATCTATAAATCCATCAACTTTTGTAACTTACCTTGTATATATGTACTTTACCTGAATAAATATTTGTAACCCATGGAAACGCCTACCTGCCGAAGCTGTAACTGCCAAAACTGTATCCAGTTTTAAAACACACCGGAAACTTATTTATAAAGGCAAATGGGGGGGGGACCCTTCGACAAGCTGCTGGCTTCCTGTCTTCCAGGCCACTAGGGTTATGGCCCTCATGTAAATTGGGTAAATCAGGTATCCTCTTGGCAAGGGTGCCGATCACCATCCAGTAACTGGCCACCACCCAACAATGATTAATCCAACTAATGAGACAATATGCACCTCATCGACAATGCCACGATAACACAATTATCTTTGCAGCAAAATGTTGTACAGTATTCACAATAATTCTCCACTTTCCATGACTTTAGAGGTTGACCTTGTAACTGTTCAGGGGGGAAAATTCTTGTATGTTGTTTTACACTTTCCTAGAATAAGTTACCTATACAATAAGTGACATTAAGCTCACTTTGTCGAAGAAGTAATGGCGTAACGTACAGAAATAGTTTAGTGCTTGCAAGGAGTCATCAGGCAACACAGAGCCTTCCGGCCCCATCACCCGTCCTCATATACTGCCTCTCAACACCCGTCATCTGGCCGTCCTCGCCTGGTGCCAGCCCCCCGCTCCACCTCACTTACTTCTCTACACACATCTATGTAGGAGTAGTTCTTCAAGGGTGTATAAGGTGGAGGAAACAAGGCAGCCTCCACAACCTCCGTGTTTTCAGTTACACTGACTTATCACACTGCGTCCCACTCTATGGTGCTCACCTAGTAGTTGCTGCATCCCACTAATCATTATTCTTCAGCTACAGCAGCAGAAGCTTTGGTCACACATCACACCCACTTCTTATTTTTCTATAGGTTGTTGTACTCCGGGAGCATTGATTCGGTAGGTGTGGGATAAATACTATAGAAATTATTAATATGCAGAAGCCGCCGTGGATGGTGTTGGGACCATGTGGCCAGATGACGAGACTACTAGTGACCTCACCGCACCC
>WNGS01005680.1:6607008-6625339 GCA_020271785.1 Procambarus virginalis
ATATATATATATATATGTCGTACCTAGTAGCCAGAACGCGCTTCTCGGCCTACTATGCAAGGCTCGATTTGCCTAATAAGCCAAGTTTTCATGAATTAATATATTTTCTCAAATTTTTTTCTTAGGAAATGATAAAACTACCCATTTCATTATGTATGAGGTCAATTTTTTTTTATTGGAGTTAAAATTAACGTTGATATATGACCGAACCTAACCAACCCTACCTAACCTAACCTATCTTTATAGGTTAGGTTAGGTTAGGTTAGGTAGCCGAAAAAGTTAGGTTAGGTTAGGTTAGGTTAGGTAGGTTAGGTAGTCGAAAAACAATTAATTCATGAAAACTTGGCTTATTATGCAATCGGGCCTTGCATAGTAGGCTGAGAAGTGCGTTCTGGCTACTAGGTACGACATATATATATATATATATATATATATATATATATATATATATATATATATATATATATATATATATATATATATATACTGTATGTTGTACCTAGTAGCCAGAATGCAGTACTTGGCCTACTATGCAAGACGTGATTTGCCTAATAGGCCAAGTTTTCCTGAATTAATTGTTTTTCGACTACCTAACCTACCTAACCTAACCTAACCTAACCTAACTTTTTCGGCTACCTAACCTAACCTAACCTAACCTATAAAGATAGGTTAGGTTAGGTAGGGTTGGTTAGGTTCGGTCATATATCAACGTTAATTTTAACTCCAATAAAAAAAAATTGACCTCATACATAATGAAATGGGTAGTTTTATCATTTCCTAAGAAAAAATTTGAGAAAATATATTAATTCATGAAAACTTGGCTTATTAGGCAAATCGAGCCTTGCATAGTAGGCCGAGAAGCGCGTTCTGGCTACTAGGTACGACATATATATATATATATATTTCTAGTTCAAAATACAACTTGGAAAAATCAAGAGGAATAATGGGGAGACCATTGACGAGTTACAGCTTCCTGGGGCCATCGAGACTACCACCAGCTATTAGCAGCCATCTCCATCGTATGTGCTCTGAACTAAAACGTTCGTGTGCTATCTTAATGAGCGCAGAGACCACACACAGCAGAAGTTGAGCTCGATACAAGGGAATAGTTGTTACACTTACCCAGCAGCGTTGAATATTAACTCTGCATCAAACACACGTAGACAATGGGCTTCTGCACGTGCGTCTGGAATTTGTTTGATATCTTCACTAACGTCCCTGGAAAATAACTATTTTTCAGTTTTTTTTTTCCTTCTTCAGCAGACAGCCTCTTTGGTCTTCTCTTTCAACAAAGAAGAGAGTGAGTTTTTGTTTACAATATTTTTTCCAGTCTTCGAAGCGAAGCCTCGTGTAAACAAAAGTAATGTAGTTGTTAAAAATGGCTGCATAGACTGTTTTCTCAGGATCCGATTGTCTTTGCGGGAGGGAAAACAAAGTTCTGCTTTGTGATTTGATCTCCTGCACCTCAGTTCCTTGAAGGTCAGGAAGCATTTGCAATCTCGGAACGTTCCTGGAACTGAGGGAGACAACATCGTTAGAAAGAGGTGAAGACGGTGTGTGTGGGTCGGGTGTGGCTGAGTGGTGGCGCTGTGGTGCTGACGAGTGATGGACCATCACGTTTGATTCTTGTAATATGCTGTACTTACTATATTAACCTGCAATGTTAAATGGGATTCTTGTAATGTTATTTGTGTATTTGACTCACTAAATTTGTGCGCCCCTTGAGGGACTTGAAGTAGAGGGGGGTAGAAATAGCCTAAGCTACTCTATCCCTTTGAGATGTATTTCTTGCTTATCTCAATAAACATACTTGAACTTGAACTTGAACCATCACAACCACCCAACCCACTCAAACAATTATCTCCACCTATCAAAGTTCACAAGTCGATATTTAACTAATAATGGTTTTCCCTTGACTAAAGGTTAGTGGCCCTCAGATAAATTTTCTTCAGC
Organism: Procambarus virginalis; assembly: GCA_020271785.1. Classification (NCBI taxonomy): domain Eukaryota; kingdom Metazoa; phylum Arthropoda; class Malacostraca; order Decapoda; family Cambaridae; genus Procambarus; species Procambarus virginalis. The sequence goes on from WNGS01005680.1 coordinate 6,608,962, forward strand.
ACGACCAACACTCCCATAAAATGCATAACTCAAATTAACCTATGAAAATGCAAGCCTATTTTTATGGTTCGTGTAGTTTGCGCGAAAGTTTTTCTCCTACCGATGACCATGCGAATGCAGCCCAGCAAAATAAGCTTCGTTTTCCCATGACTATAATCTACCAAAGTCAATCACAACACACGCTACTAATAAATTACAAATCTACAACTCCCTCGCCATAACAGTAACCCAATAACCCGGCTGCCCTTCAACATGTCGGCCGATCACAACACACCTTGAAGCAGCTGGGAAGTCCTTGAGCAAGCGTTTCCTTGGTTACCTGTTTGGCAATATGAGGCAGGAGATACAGCTCTTCTTCTCTCCTTTTCTCTCTCCCTCTTTCTTTTTTCTCTTCATCCTTCAAATATCATTTACATTTATCACTTGTATGCCTCCTGTCTCTAATATTGTACTGCCTTTATAAAAGTTGTGTAATTTCCTTATCAATTATCGGATCATACTAGTTATCTCTTGAATTTGTGTTAAGTGATGGCAGTAGCATCGCCCACAGCTGTTGTGACTGTGTGACCAACATGGCCGCCAGTGTGTCCACCCTTACACACTACTCCAAACAGGCACGTCTGCACCCAAAAAAATCTCCCCTGCAGAATGAGTGTCGGGTATACCTTGTTCAATCCATCCTCTTGTTTAGATAGTAGTTTTTGTAACTATGTGCACCATAGTACAAAGAGTTACGTACTAAGCAATTAGATAATTGAATTTTGTACTATTCACTTTATAGTCCGAAAAAATGAAGCAAAAAAATTAAATATTCCTAGGCCTAGTAAAGCACACATATGTACTATATTAGGTCTCAAATATAGTTTATTAGGCCTAGGAAGTTTAGGTTAGTTTAGTTTGTCTTTGCAACAGAAAATCTTTTTCCAGATTGTCCAAATTCAATAGTACCGATTTCTACTTTCTAATTGTGGTGTACGTCGGTATATGTACTATGTTCCTCCTCGTTACTATAAGTACTACCAAAACAGGAGTATGGGCTGACCTTGTCAGGGACAGGAAACCCATACTTGGCTAGTTGAGGTCTTAGTCAATATACAGTAAAGATTATGGTGTACTGGTGTATGTACACAAATGGTGTACAGTTTCCTGAGCCTAATGGGCTCTATCATATCTACACTTGAAACTGTGTATGCAGTCAGCCTCCACCACATCACTGCCTAATGCATTCCATTTGTCAACCACTCTGACACTAAAAAAAGTTTTTAATATCTGTGGCTCATTTGGGCACTCAATTTCCACCTGTGTCCCCTAGTGCATTGCCCCCTTGGGTTAAATAGCATGTCCTTATCTACCCTATCAATTCCTTTGAGAATCTTGTAGGTGGTGATCATGTCCCCCCCTAACTCTTCTGTCTTCCAGCGACGTGAGGTGTAACTCCCGTAGTCTCTCCTCATACCTCATGCCTCTCAGCTCAGGTACTAGTCTGGTGGCAAACCTTTGAACCTTCTCCAGTTTGGTCTTATGCTTGACTAGATATGGACGCCATGCTGTGTGTGTGAGCGTGTGCGTGCATGCTTGTGTATTCACCTATTTGTGCCTGCATGATCGAGCATTGACTCTTGGATCTCCCTTTCTAGCCATCGGTTGTTTACAGCAATGGCTCCTGCCCCATTTCCCCATCATATCTAAGTTTTAAATTATGAATAGAGTTGGCTTCCACATCCTGTTCCTTAAGTGAATTCCATTTTTTCCATTACCCTCACGCTAAAAGAATACTTTCTAACATCTCTGTCTCATCTGATTTTCAAGCTTCCACCCATGTCCCTCCTCGTTCTGTTACTATTACGTGCGAACATGTCATCTATTTCCACTTTGTCAATTCCCCTGAGTATTTTATGTCCCTATCACATCCCCTCTCTCCCTTCTTTTTTCTAGTGTCATAAGGTTCAGTTCCTTCAGGCGCTCTTCATATCCCATCCCTCGTAACTCTGGGACAAGCCTCGTCGCAAACTTCCGAATCTTTTCCAGTTTTCCCTAAAAGCCTCCTCACTTAGGTTTCTTAGGTTTCTGAATGAAGTTCTAACTTTTGCCACTGTAGAGTACGCTGCTGTCGTTATCCTATTTATATGTGCCTCAGGAGTTAGATTAGGTGTTACATCCACTCCCAGGTCTCTTTCTCGAATCGTTACAGGTAGGCAGTTCCCATTCATTGTGTACTATCCCTTTGTTCACCTATCTCCTGATCCCATTTCCATAACTTCACATTTACGCGTGTTGAACTCCAGTAACCATTTCTCTGACCATCTCTGCAACCTGTCTAGGTCCTATTGGAGGATCCTACAATCCTCATCTGTCACAACTCTTCTCATTAATTTTGCATCATTCGAGAACACTGACATGTAGGATTCCACTCCTGTAAACATATCATTTACGTAAATTATAAATAGGATTGGCCCCAGCCGATCCTTGAGGTACTCCACTCGTTACTGTTAGCCAGTCCGACTTCTCGCCCCTACTTTCGTGTGTGTGGGGGGGGGGGGGGAATCTTAGCCAGTTTTACTCTAAACATCAATTAAGTAGTCTATGCGCAAGTAGTTTCTGAAGAGCTTGGATGGAAGCCCGTTATGTTTAACAAGGTCATCCAAGCCAACAATTACCACTCTTCCCCATAACTTCCAGGTACCTATTTTACTGCTGGGTACTGAAGGCTGCTGCAGAACGACCTGTTCACAGTTGAACAAATTCATCAGTGTAGGCCTAAACATACTGACTGTTGCCACTACAGCAGCATATTCACCCTGTGAGCGATAGCACAAAAGAATTACAGATCATTAAAGGTCTTAATCAAACCCCAGTTAGTGCTGTTTGATATCTTGGTAATACTGAATTTTATTGGGTAATAGAAGCTGTTGTGTATGATTATATGCTACACAGCTTTTAATTTAACCTTCATCACATATTTTCCTTTATCTACTAAAAGCGAAATATGGATATATTGCAAGAATTTCAGATATTTTAACATTAGAAATTAGTAAATAATTATCAAAAGAAGGCACAAAGCCGGGAAGGCTATGTAGCAACATTAGAAATAAAATTATTTGCTTTTCATGCAACGCAAGTTTAGATCCGTATCTAAATGGTTTAATTTTCTCACATAAGATGTAATGGTCTAGTGTGTCGCTGCTTTTGTTTACACACTTTACAGTTTTGTTATATAGATCCTCATACAAGATGAACTGCCAGAGATAATTAGAGCAAAGTAGTATTCCAGCTTTGTCATATGTCGCTTTTGTTATTACAGTACTTGCTAACACAAGGGTTTTGTTTGACATTTATTGATCTGCAGGCTTGTTACGGTTTGCACTATTCTCCTGTCTTCAAATTCATCTGATAGTTCTTGTCTCATGATTTATTCTAGAATTCTATACAACACAAAATAATGTTACTGTTTTTATTTACAGTAAGCTTGGCATTGGCATCAACTTCTTCATGTTCTTGCAGCCCATGTGTGCATGAGGTTCACCATAATTTGACTGGTCCCTTTTTGAAGTATGCATATACAATATATCTATGCATATTTCAGAGATAAACAAGCATGTTACAATTTGATTTCAAGCTAGTAATGAAGACAGAGTTGGGCGATAATTTAGTTGTGTAATTTTTAAGAAGGTTAGCCACAAAGGCGCTAACTTATGAAATGACACTATTGAATTTTAGTCATTTCCTAGCTCTCTGCCAGGACTAATTAGTCTTTGGCAAGCTTGGTTTGTGTGAATCTTGTTTGAATCCCAGTTAAGAGGTGGTTATCGATGGTTCTTTTTGCCTCCTTTAATGTTTTCAGAGTAGGATAGTTTACCATTTCTTATTAATGTCAAGGCCACCTTTTTGCAAATTCTTATTTTGCCAGTTTTCTATTCATATTCATGTTTATTGTTAATTTTTTTTAAGTACAGTATGCCATGTGTAAACCTTAGATTGTTCAGTTATTTTAGTGTTAACTGTTTGACGAGTAGACGACTGTGAATTGTACTTTGAATTTTGGTAAGAAAGATGTCCGCTGCTCTATGAACACATTATCAAGGTTATGTAATTCTGATTATCAACTGATACGTCAAAATATATCAATGAGGTTGTTTAAGAGGTTTCACTTTCACATTGGTACCTGTCTTTAGACAGGTACCATCCATGTGCTTTCAGTGATTGACTAGCCACTAGGTAGTTCCAAAGTTATTTGTTGACAGGTCATTTCAAATAAAAAAAGGGTCGAGTTTCATTTGAACTTGTTTTCGGCAGTTCATTTTTTAGGGGATGGAACTCCGATATCCAAGAGTTTCCTGCCACATGGAGGGGACAAGACTTTTTGAAACAGTACTTGTGCTAAGTGTGCAGAGATTATCACTGTCAGCCTGACACTGTCCTATGCATGATAGTGATGTAAGCCAAGTGGAGCTACTATGGCCTGCAAGCCTAGTAAAGGCAGTATGTACCAGAAAACTGTGAAAACTTCAATGGTCAGGAGCAGGCCTGGTCCCATATGATCCATTCCATTTAAATTACACTACAGTAAAAACAATTTTATCTGAAGAAACATATGCTAGAATTTGTCCACACACAAAATTTTGTAAAATTTATAATATATTTTAGTATTTTAATTTACAGACATGATAAAAAAATACCTTTATGCAGTTTTTTTTGGAATGATCCAATAAATATATGTAGGAAACTAATGTTTGTACTTACCTTCATAGAGCGAAGGTCTTGTGCTGTAATCCTTAATGGTCAAAGGCGTATTTTCAAATATTTTGCTCTTTAGTCACGTTTCACAAATTATACTGTAATGTGCCAATATTTTATTGCCTTGCAGTACAAAAACTCAAATGGGTAACTTATTTAACTTGAAATTTTTTATGTTTTAATCTGAAAATAAATCAGAATACTGAACTTAGTGTCCATCCACACACTAGAGAATTCAAATTTCATCTGCCAAACAAATTTATATTAATGCTTATGCTATGTCTTCTTTATGGTTGTGAGGAATTTTGTGAATGTATATCAATGTCTACAAGAATACAAGCATGATGTAACACAATGATGGGTTTCATAGGAAATGCAAGTAAACACATATTTCAAATAATATACTTTTAAAAATTATCTCACATAAAAAATCGCACTTTCTGAGAAGAGCTCAATATACACATGACACTCAATGTCTGTACAGTATAAACAGTTAGACATTATGTGTTATATTATCACTGGTACTGGTCAGACTTTGAAGACAGTCAAAATCCTTTTTTTTATTTAAAAAATCCAGTTAATGAGTGGAAAGATGAAAACAATAACTTAGCTTAAAAACCACATGGTTTTCCATGTGGTTTAAAACAGCCTGCACAAGAGTTGGCTGGTGATAAATGGTGTTAATTTGTCTTAATAGTATTTGAGAACCCTGAAATGACCATCAGTGGCCAGGACAGTATTAGAAGACTGAAACACTAATCTGTACAAGTTCATACAATTAAACAATAGCCTTTTGGACAAAATTAAAGCTCCTTTATATAATACAAATAACAATCACAAAAACAACTATGCATGAGAGAGAAAAAATACAAGAGCAATTTAAAATACACTGTAAAGTCAATAAAAGTAAAACAAGTTGTCAATTACAACTAAATTAAAATGTTCTGGGAAAAAATCAAAATCAATACATCATGTATTACACTGAATAAAAATTTAAAAATTATATAAAATCATAACAGGAAATGTAAGTTATTAGAAGTATATTACCCTGAACTGTTAGCAGGATCCCTGTGTGGGAAGGGGGGAGGAGGGGGGGGGGGCCAAAGCATACATCACTTTCACTATTTTCCACTCAATAATAATGACACAATGCATGAATTCACTTGAACAAAAAACGTATTATTCCCCTATGAATGTCGGCTGTTTTTTCATTTTCCTTTTTTTTTTTACATTTGTATAACTCTTAGATGTACATTTCATTTCTTGAGGCAATGACTTGAGCATCTGATATTAGTAACCAGTTCATTAGTGCTTCATTTTATCACAACGGTCATTATTCTTCATCACTTTATCTTTAGTAAAGAACAAAGGAATTTCACCTTAAAAAGCTGGGACACTGCTGTTGGGACAAGAATACCTATTTTCCCTGCACTAAAAGATTCAACAAATGTTTGTAAATTAGCCATCATAAATATTAGACAGCACTGCAGTTGGGCTAATTTGATTTCTAATGTAGAAAGATATATCTCTATATTGAAATCCTTTCTAAATGTGTATCAAAACTTATCTCTATGGTACCTTGACCTTGTATTCAAACCTGGCAAATCTGTTCAACAATGAACTTGAGACTCAAGTCCACTGTCTTGAAACCTTATTAAGCAGATACAGTTTCCACCATAGACTTCTTAACAATTTCTCCTAAATTTTCAGTTGCTTCAGAAGGATTTTCATTACTGTTATTCATGATTGAATCTTTGTTTGAACTACCAAGGTGATTAGCATTGAAGTTCAGTGGTGGTGAAGGTGTGTTGATGGACTGGGTAGGCAATGGCTGATCAGACAGTGAGTTGTCAACAGGACTCTGTGAGACATTTGATGCTGAGCTGTCTACCTTGTAGCTTCCTCCAACCATACTGGAGCATCCACTTGAAGTTGCTCCCGAATATTCATTGCAGATCTCCTTGCTAGGCCCAACTAAGGATGATGCTGGAATGTATCTGCTGGTTTTGTCTGGAGAGGCAGAGGAGGAGGAAATAGCCTCAAAGTTGGGTTGAAAATCACTGCATTCAGTTACATCAGCCTTAAACAAATTTTGTGTTGAAGCACTAGGTTCATGGTACTGTCCAAAGACTGTAGCAGTATTGTCATGCACCCCAGGCATACAAAAGTTGTTCTGAGTATAAGAGCAATTAACAGGAGTAGGAACAGGAGCAGGGGCAACACCACCAGAATATGAAAAGGAAGTGGATACCAAATTGGTAGAATTTGTGAACTTGGAGAGAGAGTTGTAGGCCTCTGGTGTGGGCTGGGGAGGAGGTACTTGGGATGGTACCTGCGGAGGCACCACTTGAGGAGGCGCCACACTAGAAGGAGGAAAACTGTGGCAGGACCCATATGGGGCAGATGGGTCAAAAGTTGTACCCAGTCCACCAAATACAGAGCAAGTCCCAGAGTTGTAGTCACTTACACTGTCTGCAAGAAGAGGATGCATCTATTAACTACCATAAACAAGCAATACTTGTTCTACACTAGCAAGTAAAGACAGAGAAACAGATGACCATCTATTTCACTAGTAATAAAAATAAACTAAAATATCCTACAAATGTGAATAACTAGTCTACATAATATTTAGGTACTAATAAGTACTCATGAGGTTGTAAATTGTGCAACCCTATTATTATCATTGTTAAATTATTATTTACATTATTAAAGTGGCACCAACAAAATCCTAAGCCTCCATACAAAAGATCCAACTAAATAATGAACTAAATTTACTCATGGAATGCCAATAACAAAAACTGGATTTTTAGAATTATAATGTGAATTTTCCAATGACTGATGTAAAATCTGGATTATCATGTACTGCATGATAATTTCCAGCTGAATGTATTTTGTTTTCCTATTTTTTGCTCTTAGGCTTTTAATAGCATTCAAAATACAGTAATGTTTTTCAATATTTTACTGTGTTTGTACTGTACTATAAATTGTATGAGTGTTTGTTAACATGACTACTACTGTGGCATCCAAACACCTCTGAGAGTAACACGCATACTGACTACATATTTTCCCTATGTGTGACCTTCCCTATGCATTTNTACTATTTACCAGAAATAGTACATAAATCCCTCGAATATATGTAGTGCGTTAAACGTAATATTCCAAACAGGCGTCCATTGCCTCCACAAGTTTGTATATATCACAAGTCGCCTCAAATGTAAAGTTTCCGCCCCGGCGTGTCACAAATAACTATAAAAATTAAAAACTTAGTTCAGTGCTTACAAAATAACTCAAGACAACAGTCTGACCTTGAAATGTGTGGACCAGACCTGGCGTCAGCATCTTGAGACATCCCATAGTTTTCTCGACTCGCCGAAAAGTCCTAATTGTCAGCCGGCCGGATCCTCCCAAGTGTTACACTGTCAGTCATGACGGCTAAGATTGAGGCAAATAACGTAGCCATTTATACTGTCATCACCTTCGACTTTCATTTGGCCTGGACAACACACTGGGATGTTGACAGCGCCTCGACTACTGTCTGTCATGACAGTCAGTCACCCATTACCGTCCACTAACGATGTCCTGCCCATTGCTAGATGAGATTTGACATAACTTTCTAGTTAACCTCAACGCCTAGACTTGGTTTAAGCCTTCGTTCAGTCCTCGAGAAGGTAGAGTCGAGGAACAGAGTCGGGCAGTCAGTTGCACAGTAGCGCCGTCCCTCGAGGCTCAAAGTGAAGTGAGGGACCTCACGCGCCAAGGCTCCGAGGTTACGTCACGGTGTTATGCACCTCATGATTGGTTGAGCTTCTGGCCCTCAACCAATCATATTCCAGCAAATACTACCACCTCTCCTATTGGTCACTGTGGTCACGTGAGTGTCGCGACGGACATGACGTCACAATATAGCCAAGCGCCATCTTGTTTGCCAATATAATCCAACAAATTTGATAATAATACAGCAATGACATCGCTGTATATAAAATATTTCATCCCATCTGAAAATAAATATTGATATGCAGTATTTTATGGTTGTGCTACGCGTTATCCCGTTCTCTTGATTTACCATGCCGTAAAATAAGCAACTTTTTTGCCTAACCAGAAACGTCAATATTATGGAACTTCAATTTTCATTAAGACGTCGTATTTTAAGCTGAATATCCGCTAAAAATACGACGCAGTAGGTGAGTGGAGGGAGAATGGCGAGCGAGAAACTGCACAACCTCTCACAATGTTTATCCTTATTAAAAGAACTTTAAAATCTATTAACAATATTACAAAAAATTGCACTGACATATTTACTCTCGCAAACAAAATGTAATATCGCTTTAAAAGCACAAATATCCAGTACGATCACAACCTGAGACGGGCATGAAAAATCTGTCACACATTGTGTACACCATATAAAATACCAAGTTATTTTTTATTTTCGTTACCTTGAGTTAGTTAGATTAATAGGACAGACAGTTGGGCTGGTTAGGTTAGGTTAGACTAGGATAACATAGGTTAAGTTTTTTTTTACGTTTGGCGCAACGTTTGGAAGCTGGCGTTTTAGCACGGTCGTTTGGTCGCCAACCTATATTGGCGCCAGCCCATTTGGCGACGGACTTTTGGCGCCATTCTAATTAAAAAATATCGTACAGCCTTCTGTAACAGGTCCACATAGAATTTTAGTCTAACAAAGTATTAAAACCTAACTTAGAAAGCCATTACAGTTTTAGTGATTCACAGACTTGATGTTTTAATTTTTTACAAACATTTAATATTTACAAATTGGAAACAGGATTAACATGGGGTTCATATCCTAGTATCAGGAATAAATATATTTTAATTATGATTTAGGTGTAATTCACTTCGTTATTCCTGTGTTTATCACCAATAAAAGTTTGGTGTGTTAAATATGAAGTGTTCCCCCGAACAATACTAATATTATTGAAATATTAATTAAAATTCTTGTGGCAACACTTGCGGGGAGACGCGCGCCATCAGGGTTGACATGCACTCAGTTAGCAAACTTTCGTGAATCTAGCTAGCAGCTAGTTAGTTTAGTTATTTATCATGCACCCTATACCCATCCCATGGGCAGTGGTCTTCCGTCCACAACTCGTCTTACAGCTCTTCACTGTCTATGAGGAGCTGGAACACGAATCACTGTCTCCAGGTCTGCTGACAGGGTTGGTGACAGGCCGTTTCTTCTCCAGACTCTGTCCTTAAGGCTTCTGTATAGATGGATTCATCCAAAACCACCGAATGTAAGAAAATATGACAATTATATTTTATAATATTGTAATCCTGATTATTCTGGATTGTGTTCGTAGAAACTTCTGGGACACGAACCCTGAGAGTTAGGTCAGTAGCGACCTGTATTAGTATTTCCACATAGGCTACCTGTAAGCCTATGTGGAAATCCTAGAAAACTTGATAACCTAACCGAGGCATATGCTCGAAAATTTGTGATTTGTAACTGGAAAATTATTCTTACAATATTATAATGTTAGATTTGTACTTATTTACGGATTGACAAGTAGTTTTGCGTACTCGTGGTTGACAGTGCATGTGTACATGTAGTGGAGGACGGAGCCATCTTGCACTACCCTGCGTCACCACCTCTCTAACTTCATTAGTACTCTTACCAAAGACTGTAACACCCTCTTTGTACCCCTACCACCACAAGCCTCCACCCACGACCCATTACCTCAACCCTTTCACAGTACCACTCACTACTCCCCATCATCACCATCCTCCACCACACCTCCTCCAACGTCTCGCCTACAGCTGCGACCCCCCTTCATCCTCTCACACAACGCCAGGTGTTGCCTCCCCTTCCCCTCCTCCTCCTACCACATGGGGTGGTCGTGGGAGGTGGTGGCAGGATGCCATCATTATTATGGGGTCATTGCAAGACGCACAACACATAATAAATCAATAGGAAAGCCCCCTCTCTCATTCCACCTACCTCATCTCTCTCATCGTCTCTCATTCTTTCCTCTCACCTAACACACTTCCTGACACTCCCTCATCTCTATGTTGCTCCCTGACACTCCCTTATCTTCCTGATTCACTGCTCTTTACCTGCATATAAAACATGTAGGTAAAACGTGGGTAGTAGTAGGTTCTCTCTCACTTGGGCTGGACGGTGGAGCGACGGTCTCGCTTCTTGCAGGTTGGCGTTAAACCCCCGACCGTCCAAGCCGTGTTGCACTATTCCTTTCCTTCGTCCTATCCTAAATCTTTATCCCCATATCCTTTCCAAGCTCTGCCCCCACCCCAGTGTTAATGTTGCTCCTCAACCTCCTCTCTCCCACAACAGCCTCGTAAACCAAACATAAACATGGAAGTTATAGTCTTCCAACTAAATGAACTATTCAATCAAAGTGAAAACTTGCGTTGTGTGCTACATTAACAGTTAGGCATGGGGGGGGGGGGGGTTGATCAAACTAAAGCAAGAACGCCACACAATAACCCCGTCGGGTTAACTATTACCTGCCGGTCTCTCGCCTACAGTAAAGCGACCAAAATTTCAAATATGTTAACATGATGGCTTAGAGGCTGTACAATAGGAGGGTAGTGGGTCAATACTAAAGGTAAGGAGGCTCGTTATGGAGCAGGGTAACGATATCATCCAGTTCAGTGATCAGGCTTGGATACCCATGTGCATGGGAAATAGGCTTACAGGTTCCGGAAGATGAGAGGAAAATCAGCACTGTGGAGAAATGCCCGACAGACCACTGGAACATTATCTAACACAGAGCACAGTTACAAACCCATTAAGATTTCAACTTAGATTCAACAGAACAGAAGTTGTTAAACACATATGGCAAAATCTTACTGAAGCGACATTACGAGTCATAAATACTCATACTCCGCCCAAGTAAACAGAAACAAGCAACACTTAGTGGGCCAGCCAGAGGCTTAGGGCCCGCACAGGAATATCACTGAAAAAAAGTTCAGTGATTGCTGTGAACAAGAATGTTTTACATATAAACGTGCCTGATTATACACAAATCTGTTGATGCACGAGTTTGTATAATAGCCAGACATAGATTATATGATATAAACTCTGGACATTAGGAGAAGAGTAGATGGGCGATAGGAGAAATTTTATTTATAACAATATAGCAGCGATCTCGTTTATTGACTCATTCTACAGCTAAATTTCAAGCCTTGCTTAGCGCTTTCTCCTGATAATTAATTATCTTCCAGAAAAGGAAACTGATGATGTGTCTAGTCTAGCACCCAGAGTGGAGAGAAAACATGGTCTGCGTTCAAGGAACATCAAACCGGTTTCTTATCCACAACAGAACCTCGTCCTCAACCTCGAATGTATTCATTAAGTTTAGAAAATGTCTATTTTGTTGTTCAGTCCCCACTGACGTCAAGTAAATAAACACAATCTTATGATAGGAGGCTACCAAGAAGTGCAGCCGACCTTACGATAGGAGGCTACCAAGAATTACAGCCAACCTTACGATAGGAGGCTACCAAGAATTACAGCCAACCTTACGATAGGAGGCTACCAAGAATTACAGCCAACCTTACGATAGGAGGCTACCAAGAATTACAGCCAACCTTACGATAGGAGGCTACAAGAATTACAGCCAACCTTACGATAGGAGGCTACCAAGAATTACAGCCAACCTTACGATAGGAGGCTACCAAGAATTACAGCCAACCTTACGATATGAGGCTACCAAGAATTACAGCCAACCTTACGATAGGAGGCTACCAAGAATTACAGCCACCTTACGATAGGAGGCTACCAAGAATTACAGCCAACCTTACGATAGGAGGCTACCAAGAATTACAGCCAACCTTACGATAGGAGGCTACCAAGAATTACAGCCAACCTTACGGTAGGAGGCTACCAAGAATTACAGCCAACCTTACGATAGGAGGCTACCAAGAATTACAGTCGACCTTACGATAGGAGGCCACCAAGAATTACAGTCGAAGATTTTGTGCATGAAGTGAAATCTCAAACTTGATTTCCTAAAAGAGCAAAATTTTAAATTAACCTCTCTAATTTATAAACATTTTCTAAAGGCGTTTTCCCCATGCAAACATTCTTCATCATCATCACAAACATTCTGGTGTTTGGTTGGAGGTGACAGGTGTTGTGGCAGACGTGAGTGTTGTGATATGCATGAACATGTTGTAGTAGGTGTACAACACGTTCACAACATATGTAGACGGGTTCTGACATGTATGAATGTGTTATGACACGCTCGCCCAATTACCTCCACTCTGACAACACTCGTCCCAGGCGCTGTTGTTCTCCAGTTTCAAGCCCAATTATACGCGGTGATAATGATGCAAGTGTTCGTCTCTGGCCCTTTATTCACATCCAATTAAAACTTGATTCAGTTGACATCATTAATTGCTATTAGTGCACTTAATGATACATAGTTTTACGTGTTATTGTAATCCGTTAATATATATGTATTAGATACATTATAACTTTCTAATTAAATATATTATTCCTGCCTCTTTCATATAAAAAAGACATGTGACCTATGTTCTTTAGTGACGTTTGAGGTTCTGCTTATACACGAATGTGTTCAAGTGTTCAAGCTCTCACTTAAGCTTCATTTACTTTTGTGGTTAACATTCATCAGAATGTGTAGGCTGCATCAACATATATATATATATATATATATATATATATATAATATATATATATATATATATATATATATATATATATATATATACAGACATTATAAATAACTTTTTCAGTGTCAGAGTAGTTAGTAAATGGAATGCATTAGGCAGTGATGTGGTGGAGGCTGACTCCATACACAGTTTCAAATGTAGATATGATAGAGCCCAGTAGGCTCAGGAATCTGTATATCAGTTGATTGACGGTTGAGAGGCGGGACCAAAGAGCCAGAGCTCAACCTCCGCAAGCACAACTAGGTGAGTACAACTTAGCCTAAGCTACTCTATCCCTTTGAGATGTATTTTTTCTTGGGTCAATAAACATACTTGAACTTGAACCAGACGAGTACACGCAACCATATATGTATTATTAAATAAATAGATTAAAAGCCCAAGCACGATTTTGTCTTATATTTCGGATTTTTTCTTCTCTTTCGAAGTTGAAAAGTTAACGTTCCAAAGTTTCTTTTCCACTTTTAATAGTCGTGATGTGTGTCGCTAAAACCTTAAATATTCAGTGTGAACGGGGGAGTGATATAAATGAGGAGTATATATATATCCAATACTTTAAGAGATGACTGAAGTAATTGTGCTGTGATCCGATAACGTCTGTAAGCATTAATTTTTAATGTAGTGCAGCGATGACTGTTAAAGTTTCCCTCTGCTCTAAGGTGTTGCCTGTTTGAGGACCATACAACTGTCTAATGTTGTTGTCTATGTTCATGGTGAGTTTAGTATCCTTCAGATTCATGATGTGTTGCTCATGTTTCCTGTACGTGACATTATCATTAATATACTTTTTGACACGACAAAGGCACAACTTGTGTTCCTAAGTCCTCGCATCCAAGTGACAGGATATCTAGCTTATATAATTTTGTCACGATTATTGCAGGGTATAGTGCAGCCTCACTAGTCGACCTCTCCCCCAGTCTTCCCTCCTCCCCAGTCTTCCCTCCTCCCCAGTCGACCTCCTTCCAGTCGACCTCCTTCCCAGTCGACCTCCTTCCCAGTCGACCTCCTTCCCAGTCGACCTCCTTCCCAGTAGACCTCCCCTCCAGTCGACATCCCCCACCCCCGGTCGACGGCAGTAATGGACTCGCGGTGGCCACTCTCACCAACTTCTGGAGCAGGTCACACACTCGTCACTTCTGTTTCAGGAGGTTCGCCGGGGGAGGCGGGCACCAGGGACGAAGGTATCGTAGACCGGAAACTCTGAGGGAAGGGGGAGGGCTCTGAGGGGGGGGGAGACGTTAGGGATCGTAATCCGGGAACCGAAAAGGGGACTGTGGACTCGGTCTGAGAATGATTGTTGACCAAAAACTGTTGAAGAGTCGTGGACCGGAAACCGGGAAGGGAAATCGTGGACCTGGAACCGATGGGAAGGATCGATGAATGACTGGGAAACCGTTGTGGGGAGGGGAAGGGTTGAGAACCGGGAATTAGTTCGCAGCAAAAGGTGACAGAATCCATTTTCAAGCTCCATACTCCGTGCTATAGTGTGTAGGGGGTGACGGTTGCTGGGTTAGGTGACGCTGAAGTGTGTAGTAGCCATAATTCCTGCTTAAATAACAAATAGCAATTATTGCTACTTTATATTCAATAAAACCGTAACAATATTAATCATTTTTATTGAAACCGTTTCAATAAAATAACTATTAGTTATTACTACCTTTATATTGCTACGCTTTTATTTGTGGGAGGAGAGTAGTGAGGGAGAGCACTAAAGTCGTCGTCTGGGAGAGAGGGTGGAGTATCACTCAACCACTCAGTCAGTGGTTGACAGAGTGGCAGACAGAGAAGGTAAGAGAGAGGAAGGGGGTAAATAAAATGCGCCTCCACATTATGTACGGTCTGCTCCTACTGGACAGCTCAGTCCAACTTCCTTGCGCGAAAACTTTTGGATGTTAACCTGCAGATGATGAGACTAGTTAGTATTCCACCTTTTGGATTTAAAATAGATTTACTTACGAATACTTTTGGTGGCTGCATGCTTGCACCCAAAAAGCCAAATGGTCATCAGCTTTGAAAAGCGACTCCATAATACTACTCGTGTGTTACAATGGAAAACAAAGAGAATACGCTCATGGTGTTGCCATCCGCTGTGCTGGAATTCAGGCACCGTCGTCATGGAAGAGTGTCGTTGTTTCCTATCAGTGCGGTGGTGTTTGCACCGCTCCGCGCCTCCCTGCCTTGCATAAGAGCCGCCTAATGTGTTTACGGAGGCTGGATATACAGGCTAATGGGAAAGTGGCTCCACAGGGCTGCCCAGGCATTTGTCTCCTACCATTAGGATCTTGGTGCGGTGTGTCTGTGGGAGGGAAGAGGCTTTGGTGATAAAGTGTGCAGGGGAGGAGAGGGAAAAGTGGAAGAGTAGAAGAAACCCGAATATAAGATCATTCTGTCTTTGCACTTGAGAGTTGCTAGATTCTCAGTCTTCCGCTAAACAAAAGATTCTTTAATTTGAGCTTGTCAAGTCGTGATAACAGGAGGACAGTCAAAAAAACAAAGCGGAGGGAATGAGAAGGGGAACTCTGAACAAGGGAAGGAGGTAAAGAGACAAGAGGGTGATAAAGAGAAAGGAATGCTAAACATCCACTCAACCACCTCTGGTTGTTTGTAGGGACCCATAAGCCTTGAAGAAGACGATATACAGCACCCGGGAGAGCCTTGTTGGCCTCTCTCGTGCACTGGCACATATCGTCTTCGACCACCCCTTACATATTTGTATATATAGGGGAAATTTATTGTACAAAATTACATGATTACAAATGTGGCCTTAACACATACACAACACAACCAATACAAGTAAAATGAAAAACACAACAATGGGAAACATTGGTAAATGTCACAGAGAGGTTCGATCATTGTCGTAAGTCAAACACTTCTTCAAATTCCTCCGAAGTTGGACTGGTACCCAAGACGCAACAGGCATTTCCCCCTCTGAATCGCAACACTGAGGCGCTGAAACAGGAAACTTTTTGCTTTCTGG
>WNGS01005680.1:6628019-6643076 GCA_020271785.1 Procambarus virginalis
ACCTGCTGTCCCCTCACCTCTCATCCCTAGCCCATTACCCGGCACCTCACTTCTCACCGTCCGTTTCCCACCGGTCGTAAACTGCCCTTCTCCCCTCACCCAGTCTCATCAGTCAGTGACCCTCACCCAGTCCCTCACAAACTGAAGCTCATTAACTGTCCCTCACACGCCGCTTCAACCACCTATCTCCCCTTGTTTGTCGTCCCATCTCCGTGGCTGTTTCCCTGCCTGCCTGCTGCCTGCTGCTGTCCCTGCTTGCCTACTCGCCTCTCTGCCTTCGTGTTTACCTATCTGAGTAGCAACTGGCTCGTCTATCTCTGCCCTACTTCTCACAGGATGGGTATGGGGCCCACTACCGCTCACAGGATGGGTATGGGGTCCACTACAGCTCACAGGATGGGTATGGGGCCCACTACCACTCACAGGATGGGTATGGGGCCCCACTACCACTCACAGGATGGGTATGGGGCCCCACTAACACTCACAGGATGGGTATGGGGCCCCACTAACACTCACAGGATGTGTATGGGGCCCACTACCACTCACAGGATGGGTATGGGGCCCACTACCACTCACAGGATGGGTATGGGGCCCACTACCACTCACAGGATGGGTATGGGGCCCACTACCACTCACAGGATGGGTATGGGGCCCACTACTACTCACAGGATGGGTATGGGGCCCACTACCACTCACAGGAAGGGTATGGGGCCCACTACCACTCACAGGAAGGTATAGGGCCCACTAAAACTCACAGGATGGGTATGGGGCCCACTACCACTCACAGGATGGGTATGGGGCCCACTACCACTCACAGGAAGGGTATGGGTTACATAATAAATGAACCAATCAACAAACTAGCCTCATCTTCATTAATTATTTCACTCCCTTTACATATAGTAACTTTTACTCTTTCTTTCACTCCACCTTCTCCCCGTCACACAGCCAGTAGCAAGTATACACACCCGCACCCACGTCTCTGCCTAAACTATACAATTGTCTGTTAGTCATCAACACGGGCAATGGTTGACGTCACGCAGCCTGGCGGCCAGTCGGCTCACTGGTATTTTCAACTCAACATCAGAGGATTTCTCATCCTTGTTTCTCTTTAGTCTTGGTTCCCCACCTCTTATTTGTTTTGTTTAGTTCATTTATTATACCCCCACATACCATCATGAGGGTGGTAACGGAAAAAGTTAGAGATATACATTTGTAATAGGCTGGAGTCTGGAAATAAACGAAAATTTACTAGTCCTTTAGTAAAACGAAATTGCAGCCTTGATAAGCCAGTTATACATGTTTGTTAACGTACGATAATAGTCTAATCACAGTTTTTATGAAACTAATATAGCTGCAGCAATAGTGAACTTTCTAACTTTTTCGGCAGCTGTTTCCTTAGTTTGAACCTATCCCGCCAAACACACACCGAAACTACGACGTTGGTACAACGTTCGAACAAGTTTTAACACCTCCTGACCAGTTATAACAACCAATATAGCAAGTTTTAACAACGTTCTAATACATTATAACAAGTTAAGCCAAGATGTAACAACTTTATTACAAGTTATAACAAGTGGAAAATCGAGACCGTTTCGGTTTGTGTTTCCAGGGATGTCCTCTTGATCTTGAAATTCGGTTTCCAAACCTTTTTATGTGTCAATTTTGTCGATTCCCGTTACTATTTTGTACGCAGTGATTGTATCACCTCTTTTTCTTCTATCTTCGGTATATTTCACACCTCTAACTTCTCTTTTTTCTCATTATTATAAGCTACTTAATTACACCTCTTTTGCATTATTCCACTTTAGTTGTGTGTTTAGTTAACTTATGTGCTTCTTGAGATATGGGCACCATACAACCGCTGCATATTCCAATTTTGGTCTCACAAAGCTCGTGAAAATCTTTAATACTTCGCCATCCATGTATTGGATGGCAAATGGCAGAGTTAAAAGCTATTCTAAAGGTTGGAAAATGTAGCATAGGCTCCTCGCGCAAATGTTCTTTACGTGGTCCATTAGTGATTGTTTTATCTAGATTTCTTGATAAGAATTATTTAAAGCTTTTTTACACAATTTGTAGGTTGTGAGGGCCTGTTTTCTCCTATTTCACATTCCATAACGTGGTATTTATTCACATTAAATTCCATTTGCTAAGTATGTAAAACCATCATAATGAATATAATACGAACTTGTCAAACTCCAACCAGTGTCTGGCTGATATCTGCACCTCCTCTCGAATTGTCACTCCGTAAAATATGCAGCTGTTATTCCTAACCAAAAACCATACGAATTCATGCAATGCACCCAAACTATCTATCGAAGCCGATGCATAGAAAACATCAATATTACGATGTTTTAATGTGTACTCATACGTCGTATTTTTAATGGATTGGTAGATTCCATAAAAATGTTAAATACGAAACGTACAAACTTTGTGTACGAAATGGTAGAATTATCTGGGAGCGATCCGTCTTGTGAACGATGTGTTTGCATTCGTACATGGTTACGTCAGCTATGTCGTTAACTAATTAGAACACCATACGACACAAACAAATGTTCAACTCACAATTGACAATATGCCCACTTCGTGCGACAAGTAATTAGTGAAGCGCTGGTTCCAAGTATCCTAATGGGATATTACTGCTCCACTGAGCTCAAGTTAATTTACACCTTTTTTCTAGGATCTAAAATGCACAATTTCAAATATCTGACGCAAGACAAATGGTACTAAGCCCCAATCATGAACAAAGTAGAACGTTGCAGAACAATCCAAACACCTGCAGGAATCAATGTCTCGTGAAATGCTCCATTTTAAATATATCACAATTTAGGGTGGCACAGAATCTTATTCAAGTGCTGAATGGGCTTGCATATTCTATAAAAGCTTAAACACATTAAAATAGCGAAACATTAACGAAAACATAAATCTTATCCATCAACAAATTACACAGTATTTGTGGACGCTAGCCTATGGAAATCTGAATTTGTGCGCACAGAAATATCGTGTCATGAAAAAATAATAATAGTAATAATAATATAATAATAATAATAAAAATAATAATAACAACAATAATAATAATAATAATAATAATAATCACTTTCCATAATATAGCAATACATAATATATATAAAACGTCAAAACACTTATTATAATTGTACTTCCAATCATTTCAGGTTTGGAAGGTTTAAACAAACACCGCAAAACTACACTGAGGCTTAAAAAGCAAAACAATCATTACACAAACGCAACAGAATTGTCAATAAATACATTTTCTAGTCTGCTTTAAAATAAAGTATTCGCAGACTTAACTGCATAAACCACACAAAATGACTCTTTGTGCCCCTCCAAAACAGTATATTCACTCTTAAACTCCAAAGGGCAGAGCTTCTCTCTGATTATATACTATTTACCAGAAATAGTACATAAATCCCTCGAATATATGTAGTGCGTTAACGTAATATTCCAAACAGGCGTCCATTGCCTCCACAAGTTTGTATATATCACAAGTCGCCTCAAATGTAAAGTTTCCGCCCCGGCGTGTCACAAATAACTATAAAAATTAAAAACTTAGTTCAGTGCTTACAAAATAACTCAAGACAACAGTCTGACCTTGAAATGTGTGGACCAGACCTGGAGTCAGCATCTTGAGACATCCCATAGTTTTCTCGACTCGCCGAAAAGTCCTAATTGTCAGCCGGCCGGATCCTCCCAAGTGTTACACTGTCAGTCATGACGGCTAAGATTGAGGCAAATAACGTAGCCATTTATACTGTCATCACCTTCGACTTTCATTTGGCCTGGACAACACACTGGGATGTTGACAGCGCCTCGACTACTGTCTGTCATGACAGTTCACCCATTACCGTCCACTAACGATGTCCTGCCCATTGCTAGATGAGATTTGACATAACTTTCTAGTTAACCTCAACGCCTAGACTTGGTTTAAGCCTTCGTTCAGTCCTCGAGAAGGTAGAGTCGAGGAACAGAGTCGGGAAGTCAGTTGCACAGTAGCGCCGTCCCTCGAGGCTCAAAGTGAAGTGAGGGACCTCACGCGCCAAGGCTCCGAGGTTACGTCACGGTGTTATGCACCTCATGATTGGTTGAGCTTCTGGCCCTCAACCAATCATATTCCAGCAAATACTACTACCTCTCCTATTGGTCAACTGTGGTCACGTGAGTGTCGCGACGGACATGACGTCACAATATAGCCAAGCGCCATCTTGTTTGCCAATATAATCCAACAAATTTGATAATAATACAGCAATGACATCGCTGTATATAAAATATTTCATCCCATCTGAAAATAAATATTGGTATGCAGTATTTTATGGTTGTGCTACGCGTTATCCTGTTCTCTTGATTTACCACGCCGTAAAATAAGCAACTTTTTTGCCTAACCAGAAACGTCAATATTATGGAACTTCAATTTTCACTAAGACGTCGTATTTTAAGCTGAATATCCGCTAAAAATACGACGCAGTAGGTGAGTGGACGGAAGAATGGCGAGCGAGAAACTGCACAACCTCTCACAATGTTTATCTTTATTAAAAGAACTTTAAAATCTATTAACAATATTACAAAAAATTGCACTGACATATTTACTCTCGCAAACAAAATGTAATATCGCTTTAAAAGCACAAATATCCAGTACGATCTGCAACCTGAGACGGGCATGAAAAATCTGTCACACATTGTGTACACCATATATAAAATACAAAGTTATTTTTTATTTTCGTTACATTGAGTTAGATTAGGATAGGACAGACAGTTGGGCTGGGTTAGGTTAGGTTAGACTAGGATAACATAGGTTAAGGTTTTTTTTACGTTTGGCGCAACGTTTGGAAGCTGGCGTTTTAGCACGGCCGTTTGGTCGCCAAACCTATATTGGCGCCAGCCCATTTGGCGACGGACGTTTTGGCGCCATTCTAATTAAAAAATATCGTACAGCCTTCTTTAACAGGTCCACATAGAATTTTAGTCTAACAAAGTATTAAAACCTAACTTAGAAAGCTACATTACAGTTTTTAGTGATTCACAGACTTGATGTTTTATTTTTTTACAAACATTTAATATTTACAAATTGGAAACCGGATTAACATGGGGTTCATATCCTAGTATCAGGAATAAATATATTTTAATAATGTTTTAGGTGTAATTCACTTCGTTATTCCTGTGTTTATCACCAATAAAAGTTTGGTGTGTTAAATATGAAGTGTTCCCCCGAACAATACTAATATTATTGATATATTAATTAAAATTCTTGTGGCAACACTTGCGGGGAGACGCGCGCCATCAGGGTTGACATGCACTCAGTTAGCAAACTTTCGTGAATCTAGCTAGCAGCTAGTTAGTTTAGTTATTTATCATGCACCCTATACCCATCCACATGGGTTGTGGTCTTCCGTCCACAACTCGTCTTACAGCTCTTCACTGTCTATGAGGAGCTGGAACACGAATCACTGTCTCCAGGTCTGCTGACAGGGTTGGTGACAGGCCGTTTCTTCTCCAGACTCTGTCCTTAAGGCTTCTGTATAGATGGATTCATCTAAAACCACCGAATGTAAGAAAATATGACAATTATATTTTATAATTTTGTAATCCTGATTATTCTGGATTGTGTTCGTAGAAACCTTCTGGGACACGAACCCTGAGAGTTACGGCCAGTAGCGACCTGTATTAGTATTTCCACATAGGCTACTTGTAAGCCTATGTGGAAATCCTAGAAAACTTGATAACCTAACCGAGGCATATGCTCGAAAATTTGTGATTTGTAACTTGGAAAATTATTCTTACAATATTATAATGTTAGATTTGTACTTATTTACGGATTGACAAGTAGTTTTGCGTACTCGTGGTTGACAGTGCATGTGTACATGTAGTGGAGGACGGAGCCATCTTGCACTACCCTGCGTCACCACCTCCCTAACTTCATTAGTACCTCTTACCAGAGACTGTAACACCCTCTTTGTACCCCTACCACCACAAGCCTCCACCCACGACCCTACCCTCGACCCTTTCACAGTACCACTCACTACTCCCCATCATCACCATCCTTCACCACATCTCCAACGTCTCGCCTACAGCTGCGACCCCCCTTCACCCCCTCACACAACCCCAGGTGTTGCCTCCCCTTTCCCCCTCCTACCACATGGGGTGGTCGTGGGAGGTGGTGGCAGGATGCCACCATTATTATGGGGTCATTGCAAGACGCACAACACATAATAAATCAATATGAAAGCCCCCTCTCTCATTCCTACCTCATCTCTCTCATCGTCTCTCATTCTTTCCTCTCACCTAACACACTTCCTGACACTCCCTCATCTCTATGTTGCTCCCTGACACTCCCTTATCTTCCTGATTCACTGCTCTTTACCTGCATATAAAACATGTAGGTAAAACGTGGGTAGTAGGTTCTCTCTCACTTGGGCTGGACGGTGGAGCGACGGTCTCGCTTCTTGCATGTTGGCGTTAAACCCCCGACCGTCCAAGCCGTGTTGCACTATTCCTTTCCTTCGTCCTGTCCTAAATCTGTATCCCCATATCCTTTCCAAGCTCTGCCCCCACCCCAGTGTTAATGTTGCTCCTCAACCTCCTCTCTCCCACAACAGCCTCGTAAACCAAACATAAACATGGAAGTTATAGTCTTCCAACTAAATGAACTATTCAATCAAAGTGAAAACTTGCGTTGTGTGCTACATTAACAGTTAGGCATGGGGAGGGGGGGGGTTGATCAAACTAAAGCAAGAACGCCACACAATAACCCCGTCGGGTTAACTATTACCTGCCGGTCTCTCGCCTACAGTAAAGCGGCCAAAATTTCAAATATGTTAACATGATGGCTTAGAGGCTGTACAATAGGAGGGTAGTGGGTCAATACTAAAGGTAAGGAGGCTCGTTATGGAGCAGGGTAACGATATCATCCAGTTCAGTGATCAGGCTTGGATACCCATGTGCATGGGAAATAGGCTTACAGGTTCCGGAAGATGAGAGGAAATATCAGCACTGTGGAGAAATGCCCGACAGACCACTGGAACATTATCTAACACAGTGCACAGTTACAAACCCATTAAGATTTCAACTTAGATTCAACAGAGCAGAAGTTGTTAAACACATATGGCAAAATCTTACTGAAGCGACCATACGAGTCATAAATACTCATTCTCCGCCCAAGTAAAACAGAAACAAGCAACACTTAGTGGGCCAGCCAGAGGCTTAGGGCCCGCGCAGGAATATCTCTGAAAAAAAAGTTCAGTGATTGCTGTGAAAAAGTATGTTTTAACATATAAACGTACCTGATTATACACAAATCTGTTGATGCATGAGTTTGTATAATAGCCAGACATAGATTATATGATATAAACTCTGGACATTAGGAGAAGAGTAGATGGGCGATAGGAGAAATTTCATTTATAACACTATAGCAGCGATCTCGTTTATTGACTCATTCTACAGCTAAATTTCAAGCCTTGCTTAACGCTTTCTCCTGATAATTAATTATCTTCTACAAAAGGAAACTGATGATGTGTCTAGTCTAGCACCCAGAGTGGAGAGAAAACATGGTCTGCGTTCAAGGAACATCAAACCGGTTTCTTATCCACAACAGAACCTCGTCCTCAACCTCGAATGTATTCATTAAGTTTAGAAAATGTCTATTTTGTTGTTCAGTCCCCACTGACGTCAAGTAAATAAACAAAATCTTACGATAGGAGGCTACCAAGAATTACAGCCAACCTTACGATAGGAGGCTACCAAGAATTACAGCCAACCTTACGATAGGAGGCTACCAAGAATTACAGCCGAAGATTTTGTGCATGAAGTGAAATCTCAAACTTGATTTCCTAAAAGAGCAAAAATTTTCAATTAACCTCTCTAATTTATAAACATTTTCTAAAGGCGTTTTCCCCATGCAAACATTCTTCATCATCATCACAAACATTCTGGTGTTTGGTTGGAGGTGACAGGTGTTGTGGCAGACGTGAGTGTTGTGATATGCATGAACATGTTGTAGTAGGTGTACAACACGTTCACAACATATGTAGACGGGTTCTGACATGTATGAATGTGTTATGACACGCTCGCCCAATTACCTCCACTCTGACAACACTCGTCCCAGGCGCTGTTGTTCTCCAGTTTCAAGCCCAATTATACGCGGTGATAATGATGCAAGTGTCGTCTCTGGCCCTTTATTCACATCCAATTAAAACTTGATTCAGTTGACATCATTAATTGCTATTAGTGCACTTAATGATACAAGTTTTAACGTGTTATGTAATCCGTGAATATTAATGTATTAGATACATTATAACTTTTCTAATTAAAATATATAATTCCTGCCTCTTTCATATAAAAAAGACTTGTGACCTATGTTATTTAGTGACGTCTGAGGCTCTGCTTATACACGAATGTGTTCAAGTGTTCAAGCTCTCACTTAGCTTTATTTACTTTGTGGTAACACTCATCTGAATGTGTAGGCTGCATCAACATATATANTTGATAATACCGCCGACAAAAGGCGGACTTGATTTTTCATTCCTGAACCCTTGTTTACCAAGAGCTGATGCCCTATGGATCCGGAAATATTTATAATTGAAAATTAAATTAAAACGAGGCCTGAAATTAGTGTTCGTGAAATGAGGTGCTTAACGTGATTAAATTGATGAGGGTATGTGCATGTGTGTGTGTATTCACCATATGTGCCTGCAGGATCGAGCTGCTAGCTCTTGGACCCCGCCTTTCTAACCATCGGTTGTGTTTAATGGACTTCCAATCTATTTTCCTCAAGCATATTTGCTACAAATATTCTTCTCTCTCTCTTTCTAACACACACACACACACACACACACACACACACACACACACACACACACACACACACACACACACACACACACACACACGAGTCCTGCGCGCTGTCCACGCAGCTACCAGACCCCTAGAGTCCTTAGGTAGGACCCTGTGTGTGTGTGTGTGTGTGTGTGTGTGTGTGTGTGTGTGTGTGTGTGTGTGTGTGTGTGTGTGTGTGTGTGTGTGTGTGTGTCCCCTCAGTGATATGTAAGCTCGCCTCACGCCTGCGTTAATCCCCACACATACTACAGATGGTCAGAAGCATTCACTAATCCGGGGAATAATAAAAAGGTGTCTGAAGACTTTCAATAAAATCAGAATTATTGAAGATCATCGATTTTTCTAAATTAATCTAAGGATTATTCAAGATCCACTGATCTTCATTAATTCAAAATACTATGGAAGACAACTTGTTACCCTTCATTAAGCTGGATTTCACCCTGCGTTAGAACACTTACTGTTCTTTATTAATTTCCAGAATTAATGTAGGACAAGATCTTCCATGATGCTGGAATATTAATCCCCACAAAGGAGGCTCTTCCATGATGCTGGAAAATTAATCACCAACAGGGAAGGACCGCAGGGCTCCGCTCTCATGTTTGACCTGGCGGCCAGAGTTTACGGAAATGTAATTTGGCTGCTGGTGAGTGGTGAGCCTCACAGCCTCACCCAGGGACCAACGCAGGCTCCTCCGCTTCACCCAGGGACCAACGCAGGCTCGTCTGCTTCACCCAGGGACCAACGCAGGCTCCTCCGCTTCACCCAGGGACCAACGCAGGCTCGTCTGCTTCACCCAGGGACCAACGCAGGCTCGTCTGCTTCACCCAGGGACCAACGCAGGCTCGTCTGCTTCACCCAGGGACCAACGCAGGCTCGTCTGCTTCACCCAGGGACCAACGCAGGCTCGTCTGCTTCACCCAGGGACCAACGCAGGCTCGTCCGCTTCACCCAGGGACCAACGCAGGCTCGTCCGCTTCACCCAGGGACCAACGCAGGCTCGTCCGCTTCACCCAGGGACCAACGCAGGCTCGTCTGCTTCACCTAGGGACCAACGCAAGCTCGTCTGCTTCACCCAGGGACCAACGCAGGCTCGTCCGCTTCACCCAGGGACCAACGCAGGCTCGTCCGCTTCACCTAGGGACCAACGCAGGCTCGTCCGCTTCACCCAGGGACCAACGCAGGCTCGTCTGCTTCACCCAGGGACCAAAGCAGGCTCGTCCGCTTCACCCAGGGACCAACGCAGGCTCCTCCGCTTCACCTAGGGACCAACGCAGGCTCGTCCGCTTCACCTAGGGACCAACGCAGGCTCGTCTGCTTCACCCAGGGACCAAAGCAGGCTCGTCTGCTTCACCTAGGGACCAACGCAGGCTCGTCTGCTTCACCTAGGGACCAACGCAGGCTCGTCCGCTTCACCCAGGGACCAACGCAGGCTCGTCTGCTTCACCTAGGGACCAACGCAGGCTCGTCTGCTTCACCTAGGGACCAACGCAGGCTCGTCTGCTTCACCTAGGGACCAACGCAGGCTCGTCCGCTTCACCTAGGGACCAACGCAGGCTCGTCCGCTTCACCTAGGGACCAACGCAGGCTCGTCTGCTTCACCCAGGGACCAAAGCAGGCTCGTCCGCTTCACCTAGGGACCAACGCAGGCTCGTCTGCTTCACCCAGGGACCAAAGCAGGCTCGTCCGCTTCACCTAGGGACCAACGCAGGCTCGTCTGCTTCACCTAGGGACCAACGCAGGCTCGTCTGCTTCACCTAGGGACCAACGCAGGCTCGTCTGCTTCACCTAGGGACCAACGCAGGCTCGTCTGCTTCACCTAGGGACCAACGCAGGCTCGTCTGCTTCACCTAGGGACCAACGCAGGCTCGTCTGCTTCACCTAGGGACCAACGCAGGCTCGTCTGCTTCACCTAGGGACCAACGCAGGCTCGTCTGCTTCACCTAGGGACCAACGCAGGCTCGTCTGCTTCACCCAGGGACCAACGCCAAAGACTGTCCCATCGTTAACCTTATCCCCACTTCATATAATATATTCATAAACATATAAGTGAACACACTTCACGCCTGGTAGCATGAGAACTCATCTAAGACATTTATCAGACAAGTGTGAACGCCAGACAAAAATGAGCGTGAGGAATAACTTCCGCACTCTGACGCGACCACTGACGAAGTAGGAGAGAGAGAGAGAGAGAGAGAGAGAGAGAGAGAGAGAGAGAGAGAGAGAGAGAGAGAGAGAGAGAGAGAAGGCTGGGGAGCAGAGGGGAAAGTGTGGAAGGGGAGGCAAGGTGAGGGGAGGGGGTGGCAAACCTGCCTCAAACGCTCAAAACGCCAAAAAGAGACAACAAAGGAAGGAGTGAGAAAGCGTTCCTTAACCCCCACCCCCATCTCCCTCCCGCCACTGGCCCGAAATGCGATGGACTCGGGACATTTCAGCCGTCTTGAGAGCCGTAAGATCTCTCGGTCAAAGGGCTTTCTTGTTTTCTTGCTCCCGTCAGAGAGTGAGAGACCCTGGAGACGCTCTCGAAGGTCTCCTGCCGGAGGCCAGCTTCTTCATAACCTTATAGTGGTGTTCTTCAGCTAATCTTACTGAAGAGGTCAGATATGGGTTTGAAATAGGCTAGAAATACTCACCGTACCATACACACCAACAGGTGTACAGAACCACACAAGACAGCATGGTTCACTCTACCATACACACCAACAGGTGTACAGAACCACACAAGACAGCATGGTTCACTCTACCATACACACCAACAGGCGTACAGAACCACCAAGACAGCATGGTTCACTCTACCATACACACCAACAGGCGTACAGAACCACACAAGACAGCATGGTTCACTCTACCATACACACAACATGTGTACAGAACCACACAAGACAGCATGGTTCACTCTACCATACCCACCAACAGGTGTACAGAACCACACAAGACAGCATGGTTCACTCTACCATACACACCAACATGTGTACAGAACCACACAAGACAGCATGGTTCACTCTACCATACCCACCAACAGGTGTACAGAACCACACAAGACAGCATGGTTCACTACCATACACACCAACAGCCGCCCACTGCCCCATACCACACCAGGAAGGGAAATATCAATACACAATTTTTCCTATCTATAATCATGCTATAAATACTGGTTTAAATATTAACACATTCATAAATAATTAGATGATTAACTTAGGAATAAAGTGTAATGACCAAACGTCAGTGTCAAATACTCATAATAGAGTATATTTATGTTATACAATATATAATAGCCCGAGTTTACTAGCAAACTATAAACTTCCTGACATTATATGTTTCAAATATTTAATCTAATATGATTTTTCCTTGATAATATACGGAACAAGTTCTTTTTTATTTCAGAGCTAACTTATATCCTAAGGTATATGTGCGCATTATTTCCTAAACTGCTTAATATTGGTAAAACTTGGCCATTAATGTTGTCAATATATGGTAATATTATTACAAGTGAACTAATTTCTCATACATTATTTGATTACACACACACACACACACACACACACACCACACACACACACACACACACACACACACACACACACACACACACACCACACACAGGGGCCCTCGCGGCTGAGTGGACAGGGCTTGGAGGTCGTGGTCCTAATGGCCCGGGTTCGATTCCCGGAGGCGGAAACAAATAGGCAGAGTATCTTTCACCCTGATGCGTCTGTTCACCTAGCAGTAAAAGGCTCCTGGGAGTTGGACAGCTGCTTCGGACTGCTCCTGGGATGTGCGAGTGTGTGTGTGTGTATGTTAGATATAAATATATAAAGTAAATATAAGAGGAAAAATAGATTTAGTAGAAAGGCGGGGTCCAAGAGCTAATAGCTCGCTTCTGCAGACACAAATAGTAAATACAGATGAGCGCGAGCACGTTCATCACATCCCTTTTTTCATAATTACAATTTCCCCTTTGCTATCGTCTTTTCCTCTCCTTGTCGTCCCTTGTTCTTTCTCTCGTTGCCACTTACCCTTCTGTAATCTCTCTGCCACCTTATTTATCTAACATTGTCACAGCTCTCTTGTCTCCCCCCCCCTCACACTCTCTCCAACACCTCCCACATCCCCTCTCCCTCCTCCCTATCTCTCCCGCAATCAAGTGGTTTGTTTGGTTTCACTAGCCTGACCATTCACGCCCATTGTTGGCCCCGCCCACGCCCACACTGTTGACCAACACATCACCACACACACACACACACACACACACACACACACACACACACACACACACACACACACACACACACACACTGTAAGATATAAAAGACCTAACAACCAACTTGCAAAGATGAAATTTTTGTATAAACAAAGGAGTCGAAGCCTAGGATGGTTAGGTTTTATTAGCAACATAAATAGATACTTTTCCAGTTTTCCAAATTTAATACTACAAAAGTGTACTTCCTGGTGGTCCATCACGACATTTGAACTTTCGACCGCGTTACTATACGTACTTTCATTTTAGGAGGATGGGCTGATATATGCACAAGCTTCCTGTCCCCGACAAAACTAATTAAAATAAACAAAATAGAGGATTCAATGATATTTTTCATCAGGAATTTGATCTCCCACCAGAGCTAAGGAACGTATGTGAATAATAACCGCCAGGAAGATTCCTTGACACGAAAGTGACACTAAAGCAAAGACAGTGACACTAGGGGGAAGGACATTTACACCAGGGGAAGGATAGTGATACCAGAGAAAGGAGGGACACTACAGTACTGGACGTCATAACAGCTGCAGGACCTTAGACACTTAAGGAAGCAGCGGACGAACAGTACTGCCTCCTTGCTACAGTATTTAACTCCTCTCTGTAAAAGGGAAAACTGCCAGACTGTTGGAAAAGGGGTAATGTAGTGCCAGTAGTCTAGAAACGAGAAATACATGAACCGTTGAACTACCAATATCATTAACAAGCATTCCCTGTAAGAGTGATCCGAAGCGGCTCGAAGAACATTCAATAGCTAAATTATGTTAGCAAACACCAGTAAACAGCTACAAACACCACTACTGAGAGTCGAAAGGCGGGTGTTTAGAGTATACGCTCGACCCTACAAGCACACCTCAGTCAATACACATTCCTCGTGATTTAACGTGTCAGATACAACTAGAAGAAAGATCGAACCAAAAAGAACCAACAGCAAGAGTAACGAAGCACCTCGAGGAACCGAGTGTGATTAAAGCCAGAGGCCCAGACAAAATCAATAATTAATAATAATTTGCTTTGTGTGGGACAGGCAGACTGTGTGTGTATTTACTATTTGTGTCTGCAGAGTCGAGCTATTAGCTCTTCGACTCCAACCTTCTAACCAATTTTCCTGTTATATCTACTACATATATTTCTCTCTAAACACACACACACACACACATCCCTCAAGAAGCAGTCCGTAGCAGTTGTCTAACTCCCAGGTACCTATTTACCGCTAGGTGAAAGATGCATTAGGTCAGAGGAAACGTGCCTAACCATTCCCGTCTCGCTCATAGAGACAAAACGAGGCAACTGCAGCATTGTATAAACGTGTAAAGCAGATGTTAAGTCCTCACTAGAAAGGAGAAACTACTCGAGATTTGGAAAACGGTTAATGTGAACCAAATATATAAGGATGAAGAAAAAAATATATATGACCTACAGACTGACAAGCATCGCCCCCCTACAAGGTACTACAGACTGATTAGGAGGTGTCTCGTCGAAACTTAAAACGCTGTGTTGCTTACTTATACGGCAGTTCAGTAAACAAAAATAATACTTGACTAACTTATACAAGATGACAGCAGTCAAAGAGAAGAGAACTGGACAGACTGCATCTTCATTGTCAGCAAACTTCTGTGTTCCTCGTGTATCCTACTCACACTAGAGAAGCAAACGTGTGCATCGGGAAGAGTAGCAAGATTTGTGAGACTCCACCTCATGAAGGAGGTATAGTGACAGTGAGGGTGACTATAGTGGTACTAGTGACAGTGAGGGTGACTATAGTGGTACTAGTGACAGTGAGGGGACTATAGTGGTACTAGACCATAGTGATAACGAGTGGAATACCGTCACCATTGGAACTCTGCGTGTTGTTAACATGCTAACCACATAACAGCGGGCGTACGTTCATACATAGCTACGCAACTAATGAGAAGGCTCGGAAGAAAAACTATGACACATTGGAAATTGACCAAGACAGTCTC
>WNGS01005680.1:6669692-6706633 GCA_020271785.1 Procambarus virginalis
CAGAGAGTCCAACGCCGCTCCAGAGAGTCCAACGCCGTCCCAGAGAGCCCTACGCCGTCCAGAGAGCCCTACGCCGTCCCAGAGAGCCCAACGCCGTCCCAGAGAGCCCTACGCCACCCCAGAGAGCCCTACGCGTCCCAGAGAGCCCAACGCCGTCCCAGAGAGCCCTATGCCACCCCCAGAGAGCCCTACGCCGCTCCAGAGTCAATGCCGTCCCAGAGAGCCCTACGCCGCTCCAGAGAGTTCCAACGCCGTCCCAGAGAGCCCTACGCCGCTCCAGAGAGTCCAACGCCGTCCCAGAGAGCCCTACGCCGTCCCAGAGAGCCCTACGCTGTCCCAGAGAGCCCTACGCCGTCCAGAGAGCCCAACGCCGTCCCAGAGAGCCTACGCCACCCTCAAAGAGCCGTACGCCGTCCCAGAGAGCTCTACGCCGCCCCCAGAGCCCTACGCCACCCCCAGAGAGCCCTACGCCGCCCCAGAGAGTCCAACGCCACCCCCAGAGAGCCCTACGCCACCCCCAGAGAGCCCTACGCCGTCCAGAGAGTCCAACGCCGTCCCAGAGAGCCCTGCGCCGTCCCAGAGAGCCCTACGCCGTCCCAGAGAGCCCTACGTCGCTCCAGAGAGCCCTACGCCGCTCCAGAGAGCCCTACGCCGTCCCAGAGAGCCCTACGCCGCCCCGGAGAGCCCTACGCCCACCCCAGAGAGCCCTACGCCGTCCAGAGAGCCCTACGCCACCCCAGAGAGCCTACGCCGCCCCAGAGAGTCCAACGCCGCCCCAGAGAGCCCTACGCCGTCCCAGAGAGCCCTACGCCACCCCCAGAGAGCCCTACGCCACCCCCAGAGAGCCCTACGCCGCTCCCAGAGAGCTCCACGCCGCCCCAGAGTCCTACGCCGTCCCAGAGAGCCCTACGCCGTCCCAGAGAGTCCTACGCCGTCCCAGAGAGCCCTACGCCGTCCAGAGAGCCCTACGCCGTCCAGAGAGCCCTACGCCGCTCCCAGAGAGCTCTACGCCGCCCCAGAGAGCCCTACGCCGTCCCAGAGAGCCCTACGCCGTCCAGAGAGCCCTACGCCGCTCCCAGAGAGCTCTACGCCGCCCCAGAGTCCTACGCCGCCCCAGAGAGCCCTACGCCGCCCAGAGAGCCCTACGCCGTCCCAGAGAGCCCTACGCCGTCCCAGAGAGCCCTACGCCGCCCCAGAGAGCCCTACGCCGTCCCAGAGAGCCCTACGCCGTCCAGAGAGCCCTACGCCGCTCCAGAGAGCCCTACGCCGTCCCAGAGAGCCCTACGCCGCTCCCAGAGAGCTCTACGCCGCCCCAGAGTCCTACGCCGCTCCAGAGAGCCCTACGCCGTCCCAGAGAGCCCTACGCCGTCCAGAGAGCCCTACGCCGCTCCCAGAGAGCCCTACGCCGCTCCCAGAGAGCCCTACGCCGTCCCAGAGAGCCTACGCCGTCCCAGAGAGCCCTACGCCGTCCCAGAGAGCTCTACGCCGCTCCCAGAGAGCTCTACGCCGCCCCAGAGTCCTACGCCACCCCCAGAGAGCCCTACGCCGCCCCAGAGAGCCTACGCCGTCCCAGAGAGCCCTACGCCGTCCCAGAGAGCCCTACGCCGTCCCAGAGAGCCCTACGCCGTCCCAGAGAGCCCTACGCCGTCCCAGAGAGCCCTACGCCGCTCCAGCAACATATTCAGAAATATTAATTGGCGGCTTTTCCCTTTTTATGTTGAAGCATCTTTGGGCGGCAGTATGCAAGTGGTGTCCCGTCTCTCTCATTAGTCTCCCTTCCTGAGGGCCCGAGGGGAAGGAAGCTGATGGGAAAGGGAGAAGAGAACTAGATGGTACAAGGAGGGAGTGTGAAAGAGAAGACGATGAAATGGGAAAAGCCAAGGGAGAGGGAAGTGAAAAACAGACGGTAAAGATGAAATGAGGAAAGAGAGAAGATGGGAAACAGGGAAACGCTGAAATAAAATAATAAGGTCAAATAAGACATTAATGAGCACACGTGGCACGTGGCAAGTGCCATAATGGCACCCAGAAGGAGGCCAGGTATACAGAGGAGCCCCAGAGACAGCTGAAAGGATTGGTTACAGTTCAGATTAGCGAACACGCGCCTTCGCGTAAGTGTCCTAGGCTGTAATTCATCTCCCATAACTACTATTAGGAGAATACAGTTGCAATTGGTGCCGTGGCAAGTGGTTGCAGCGATGGTGGTTGACGATGGGTACTCCTCTACCTAGACCTCAAGTAGAGGGAAAGTTATGTTGATGAAGCCACTGGCAACACTGGTGCCACACTGGCCACACGATGCCACACTGGCACACTGGTGCCACACTGCCACACTGGTGTCACACTGGTGCCACACGATGCAACATTGACCGTGTTGCAAAGTGTTTTCATGGATCTTTATAATGAAAGGCGAGAAAAGGGAAGATTTCTTCGACAAGCTTGGGAGCAACCGAGCGTGTCTTATAAACTCCTCCAGTCTGACCAAAGGATATGAGACAGACTAACACTGTTCCGTAGCCTTAGGGTGAGCAGGTATGATGACGTTGTGTCATCAACGTTGATCAATGTGGTGCTGTCTCACTCACCTGTGGTGCTGTCTCACTCACCAGTGGTGCTGTCTCACTCACCAGTGGTGCTGTCTCACTCACCTGTGGTGCTGTCTCACTCACCTGTGGTGCTGTCTCACTCACCTGTGGTGCTGTCTCACTCACCTGTGGTGCTGTCTCTCTCACCTGTGGTGCTGTCTCTCTCACCTGTGGTGCTGTCTCACTCACCTGTGGTGCTGTCTCACTCACCTGTGGTGCTGTCTCACTCACCTGTGGTGCTGTCTCACTCACCTGTGGTGCTGTCTCACTCACCTGTGGTGCTGTCTCACTCACCTGTGGTGCTGTCTCTCTCACCTGTGGTGCTGTCTCACTCACCTGTGGTGCTGTCTCACTCACCTGTGGTGCTGCCTCACTCACCTGTGGTGCTGTCTCACTCACCTGTGGTGCTGTCTCACTCACCTGTGGTGCTGTCTCTCTCACCTGTGGTGCTGTCTCACTCACCTGTGGTGCTGTCTCACTCACCTGTGGTGCTGTCTCACTCACCTGTGGTGCTGTCTCACTCACCTGTGGTGCTGTCTCACTCACCTGTGGTGCTGTCTCACTCACCTGTGGTGCTGCCTCACTCACCAGTGGTGCTGCCTCACTCATCTGTGGTGCTGCCTCACTCACCTGTGGTGCTGTCTCACTCACCAGTGGTGGTCTCACTCACCTGTGGTGCTGTCTCACTCACCTGTGGTGCTGTCTCACTCACCAGTGGTGGTCTCACTCACCAGTGGTGGTCTCACTCACCAGTGGTGCTGTCTCACTCACCTGTGGTGCTGTCTCACTCACCTGTGGTGCTGTCTCACTCACTTGTGGTGCTGCCCCATTCACCTGTGGTGCTGCTTCACTCACCTGTGGTGCTGCCCCATTCACCTGTGGTGCTGTCTCACTCACCTGTGGTGCTGTCTCACTCACCTGTGGTGCTGTCTCACTCACCTGTGGTGCTGTCTCACTCACCTGTGGTGCTGTCTCACTCACCTGTGGTGCTGCCTCACTCACCTGTGGTGCTGTCTCACTCACCTGTGGTGCTGCCTCACTCACCTGTGGTGCTGCCTCACTCACCTGTGGTGCTGTCTCACTCACCTGTGGTGCTGCCTCACTCACCTGTGGTGCTGCCTCACTCACCTGTGGTGCTGTCTCACTCACCTGTGGTGCTGTCTCACTCACCTGTGGTGCTGCCTCACTCACCTGTGGTGCTGCCTCACTCACCTGTAATTGCCTCACCTGAAAGGGGGAAAAAAGAGGGTTTGCTATAAAAAAAATCCCAATATAAAACTGTACAGTAAACAAGTAATGTACACTGAAATTGGTACAAACAAGTACAGCGAGCGTGACCTTGTACCACCCAATTACAGTTAGAAATCATTCAACCAAATGCATAACAAATAAATTAAAAACACAAATTAATAACTGAAATAGATTAGCACATATGGAACTGAAATAGATTAGCACATATGGAATTGAAATAGATTAGCACATATGGAACTGCAATAGATTAGCACATATGGAACTGTAATAGATTAGCACATATGGAACTGAAATACATTAGCACATATGGAACTGAAATAGATTAGCACATATGGAACTAAAATACATTAGCACATATGGAACTGCAATAAATAAGCACATATGGAACGCAAATATAAAAGATGAATTATACCGCTCCACTCGTAGTTTCATGGAACGAAACTCTTTGTCAACAAAGGGTTCCTTTTTTTAAGTCTCGTTTTCTGTTCGGAGAAAGAAAATGGCGAAGTGGAGTCATTTTTGTCTCTGGGCGGTACGCACAAACCGAACTTACCTGGTCTTGCCTAACTTAAGAATCTAGTTACTTCATTTTTCTGTAAATTTATATTAATACCGGCGACTGTGTTTAGTACGTATATGTACTATGTTAGACCTAAGATAGAGCTTATTAGGCCTAAGATTGTTGGGAGAGGTTAAGTCTTATATTCATATTGCGGTTAAGAAAGTTTCAAGTTTGTCCAAATTCGATAACTCAAAAGTCATCTTTATGGTGGTCTACAGCTACATATTGGTAGTTTGGACCAAGTAGTTACTATACGTAGTTTCACTTAAGGAGGGTAGGCTGGATAATAAGCCCAATAAGGACTTGTGGTTGAGATAAGGCAGTTATCAAGGGAAGCCTTAACAACCGTCCAGTGGTTGACAGACCTTGACCCCGACATCAGACAATCTTAATTAGTTGTATCTCGTACACCTTTAATTGAAATGAAAGAAAACTGCATTAAGATTTGTATAATTATCTATTGAATTTAATTATACTCTGAGCCCTTTAATTGATATTAAAATTTTCCTAATAC
This sequence comes from Procambarus virginalis, assembly GCA_020271785.1. Taxonomy (NCBI): domain Eukaryota; kingdom Metazoa; phylum Arthropoda; class Malacostraca; order Decapoda; family Cambaridae; genus Procambarus; species Procambarus virginalis. Next base: position 6,674,605 of record WNGS01005680.1, read on the forward strand.
AAGGTATTATATGTAGAGTATTTAGGTATTTTCTCAAGGCGTGTTCTGATTTACGTCAAAACTGTATTTTTAATGTGAGCCAATTTGTTGAGGCATGCAATAACGCTGAATATATTATAATGAATAAAACGGGCACCCCTGCCAGACTGTCGCTCTCACCCACACCCCTGCCAGACTGTTGCTCTCACTCACACCCCTGCCAGACTGTTGCTCTCACCCACACCCCTGCCAGACTGTTGCTCTCACCCACACCCCTGCCAGACTGTTGCTCTCACCCACACCCCTGCCAGACTGTCGCTCTCACCCACACCCTGCCAGACTGTCGCTCTCACCCACACCCCTGCCAGACTGTCGCTCTCACCCACACCCCTGCCAGACTGTTGCTCTCACCCACACCCCTGCCAGACTGTCGCTCTCACCCACACCCTGCCAGACTGTCGCTCTCACTCACACCCCTGCCAGACTGTTGCTCTCACTCACACCCCCTGCCAGACTGTTGCTCTCACCCACNTAATTACAGCCTCGGACAAATATAGAAAATTCACCCCTACCACCAACGTGAATCCCTTGTTGACCAGACCACACACTAGAAGGTGAAGGGACGACGACGTTTCGGTCCGTCCTGGACCATTCTCAAGTCGATTGTGAATCCCTTTACACACCTTGAGAATGTTAAGTATAGTATATAATCGAGTATACTACTTTAAAATATAAGTAGTATATATATATATATATATATATATATATATATATATATATATATATATATATATATATATATATATATATATATAATCTCAGAGAGGTGTTGGGTATTGGTTCTAATTTAGATTTTAACGAGAGATTTGCAGAAATAGTTGTGGAACAGATGTAGCGAAGGGAAGTGAAGAAGAGGGTGGGAAAGAGGTGATTTATGCTAATTTTGTAACAACCACATATTTCTTGCAGTTTGTAACTTTGTACATGTTGTGCATTTTTTTTTGTACAATGTCCTATTTGTGAATATTACCCTTACAAGCCGATTTCTTTCCTTTCTGTGCCAACCAAGCCTGTACATGCTATTTTAAAGTGTCCCTTTCAAATGTATTTTTATCAGGTTCCCTCTCACAGTACCTCTTAATCTCAATTTCCAGTTCTTCCCAGTTCTTCCAGACCTACCTACCACCACTATTATTTTTTCCCTTTCTCTCAGCTGACTGGTGTTCTCTTTGAAATGGCTGACAGCTATGCCAGCTCCTGCAATGTTTCCTTGGAATCTGGGTTCATGTGTGTGTGTGTGTGTGTGTGTGTGTGTGTGTGTGTGTGTGTGTGCTCACCTATTTGCACTCACCTATTTGTGCTTGCGGGGGTTGAGCTCTGGCTCTTTGGTCCTTCCTCTCAACTGTCAATCAACTGGTGTACAGGTTCCTGAGCTTATTGGGCTCTATCATATCTACACTTGAAACTGTGTATGGAGTCAGCCTCCACCACATCACTGCCTAATGCCTTCCATTTGTCAACTACTCTGACACTAAAAAAAAATTTTTCTAATATCTGTGTGTGTGTGTGTGTGTGTGTGTGTGTGTGTGTGTGTGTACTGCTTGTCAACTTATCTTCTAAGATGTATAATTGAATGTATCAGTTTTCGTTTGACAGTGATCGAGGTGCACATAATTTTTCGCGGCACTTCATCTGAGTGCAACAGTCACTGCTACACCATTGCACCTCTGAACTACACATGTAACAAGCACAGGAGAGGTAGTCACACTATCATGCATCACCACACTCCACATTGCATCTGCTTCAAAGGATTTCAAATAATGCAAAACATGTCCTGTAGCACAATGGTTAGCGAAGTCGACTTATGCAGAAAAGATCTAAAGCTCAATTTCCATGCAAGGCGAGACATTTCAGCCCGATTCCTTCCATCTGATACTCTGATCACCTAACAGTAAAATAGGTACGCGTGATTTAGGCAACTGTTGTGAGTTGCATCCGGGAAAAGGTGTGTCACTGGCCTGTGGAGACCTCGATATGCTAAACAAGTTTCCAGTCTGCAACAACTCGTGCCCTGGGAGAGAGAGAGAGGAGACAAGTATCGTATGTGAATCCTGCCACCCAAGAGACACATGATACATGAACTCGGGATGCAAGATGCATGTGAAATACAAATAAGATCAGGGATCAACGTCAAAACTCTTACCTGAGCCCCTACGACCAACGACACAACTCTTAAGTTATTAGCGGGATCAACATCATTAAAGCCAAAAGCAATATAAACAGATGAATAAAATGAAAATAACTTGCCACCAAAAAAAACAAATAGTAGACTGGAGGAACATACTGGTACATGGGGGTAGAGGGTCAGCCACTCCAGCACCTCCTACTGCACCCCTCCTTCCTGCCCCTCCCAGGAACACCAGGGGGGGGAGATGGGGCAGGAGCGGGGTGCGGATGTATGGGGCTGAAATGAAAGCTCCGTGGTGAGGTCTCAAGGGAGGAAAGACAATGGTGGTGAGAGAGGTGGTCGGAGGTCCTGGTGGTGAGGGAGGTCCTGGTGGTGAGGGAGGTCCTGGTGGTGAGGGAGGTCCTGGTGGTGAGGGAGGTCCTGGTGGTGAGGGAGGTCCTGGTGGTGAGGGAGGTCCTGGTGGTGAGGGAGGTCCTGGTGGTGAGGGAGGTCCTGGTGGTGAGGGAGGTCCTGGTGGTGAGGGAGGTCCTGGTGGTGAGGGAGGTCCTGGTGGTGAGGGAGGTCCTGGTAGTGAGGGAGGTCCTGGTGGTGAGGGAGGTCCTGGTGGTGAGGGAGGTCCTGGTGGTGAGGGAGGTCCTGGTGGTGAGGGAGGTCCTGGTGGTGAGGGAGGTCCTGGTGGTGAGGGAGGTCCTGGTGGTGAGGGAGGTCCTGGTGGTGAGGGAGGTCCTGGTGGTGAGGGAGGTCCTGGTGGTGAGGGAGGTCCTGGTGGTGAGGGAGGTCCTGGTGGTGAGGGAGGTCCTGGTGGTGAGGGAGGTCCTGGTGGTGAGGGAGGTCCTGGTGGTGAGGGAGGTCCTGGTGGTGAGGGAGGTCCTGGTGGTGAGGGAGGTCCTGGTGGTGAGGGAGGTCCTGGTGGTGAGGGAGGTCCTGGTGGTGAGGGAGGTCCTGGTGGTGAGGGAGGTCCTGGTGGTGAGGGAGGTCCTGGTGGTGAGGGAGGTCCTGGTGGTGAGGGAGGTCCTGGTGGTGAGGGAGGTCCTGGTGGTGAGGGAGGTCCTGGTGGTGAGGGAGGTCCTGGTGGTGAGGGAGGTCCTGGTGGTGAGGGAGGTCCTGGTGGTGAGGGAGGTCCTGGTGGTGAGGGAGGTCCTGGTGGTGAGGGAGGTCCTGGTGGTGAGGGAGGTCCTGGTGGTGAGGGAGGTCCTGGTGGTGAGGGAGGTCCTGGTGGTGAGGGAGGTCCTGGTGGTGAGGGAGGTCCTGGTGGTGAGGGAGGTCCTGGTGGTGAGGGAGGTCCTGGTGGTGAGGGAGGTCCTGGTGGTGAGGGAGGTCCTGGTGGTGAGGGAGGTCCTGGTGGTGAGGGAGGTCCTGGTGGTGAGGGAGGTCCTGGTGGTGAGGGAGGTCCTGGTGGTGAGGGAGGTCCTGGTGGTGAGGGAGGTCCTGGTGGTGAGGGAGGTCCTGGTGGTGAGGGAGGTCCTGGTGGTGAGGGAGGTCCTGGTGGTGAGGGAGGTCCTGGTGGTGAGGGAGGTCCTGGTGGTGAGGGAGGTCCTGGTGGTGAGGGACAGTGAGACACGAGGTGTAAGGCAAGGAGGACGTAGACCTCTAACAGGAGTGTGGAAACAAACACGACAAAAAGCTGAAATAGATAAAAGAAAGAACCCGTGGAGTAAATTAGAAAAGGAAGAGTAACAGACAAGGACAGGTAATGAGCAGACAAAACCAAATTACTCAGCAGACAGAGGAAACGGGCGACAGAAAGCCAGCAGGACAGGTAAGAGGCAGAGAGCAGGAAGCAGAAGGTGCAGCCATGGCACTGACGTGTACCAGAAGTGCCAGCAACAGTGCCTCAAGTTCCCCAACATCAGGAGGAACACGCCCTTCCTCACATCCTTCTCTCCCTCTCCTCCTCATGGTCCCTCTCCATCACACCCTCCCCCCCCATCCTCTCTGTAATTCCTCACCATCACAACTTACACCCCCTCCCCATCACTCACTCCCTCAAACTCTCAATCACTCCCTCCCTACCCCTTCTCCATCACGCCCCATCTCTCTCTCCCTCCTCACCCCACTTCCCCGTTTCAGTTTCCTTTCATCTTTTCGTGACGGAGACGAGCCAGTATAATGGGGAAGTTAGTATGCCTGTCTTACCTCCCCGTTTCCGTCTCTCCTCCTCCTCCTCCTTCTGCTCCTGCTCACTTCAAGGCGTTCAAGCAAGTGTCTACAAACACAAATACTGGAGGATAGTAGGGTAAGAGAAGCTGCAGGAGGAAGAAGAGAAGCTCTTCTTGCGTCTCCTGTCCCTGCGTCTCCTCCTGCTCCTCTTCTTCCCTGCTGCACCTGCAATTCTCATGTGTTCTTGGTTGACGTGCGGGGCTTGGAGGCACTTGCTTGTATACCTTAATGTTTATACAGAACAAAAACACAATATTGTATATATACAATATTGTGTTTTTGTTCTACAAGAGCGAAGGTTTACTTGTTTTTCTGGTGTTCGTGTTTTTTTTTTTATGTACGTGTCTGCTGGATTCCTTCGTGTTTAAGTACACTTATAAATGTTTTAGATTACCGTAATTACCACAGCTCTTGGTCCCCGGCTAGGTTTATACTCTTGAACTGTTGTTGTGTTAGTTAACGTTACGTTAACGAGTTAACGTTAACTCAAGTTAACGTGAGTTTAATGTGTTCCAACGTTAAACTCTACAACGTTACCTTATTCAGCAAATAAGCAAAAATTCTATAAAAAAATTAAAATCATTCATTAAATTCTCAAAACGCAAAAACAGGGGAACAAAACACTGGACAGAATGTCGAGCAAGAGGCCGCCGGCAGGTCTGGACACTCAGGACAAAATGGCGAAACACAGACGACCTGCACTTTTCTGCTCCCCGATGTAAACACACGCCAAACGGAAACAATGCATCTCGCTTGCATGCTTGGGCCAGTATTCTGCGTCCGTTATTGTGGAGATCCATGGGAGGGGATCCACGAGGACGGGTGCCCTGGGGCACGAGGGTACAGACGGGATGCTACCCTGGGGCACGAGGGTATAAACGTGCTGGTACCCTGGGGGACGAGGGTATAGACGGGATGGTACCCTGGGGGACGAGGGTACAGACGTGCTGTACCCTGGGGGACGAGGGTACAGACGTGCTGTACCCTGGGGGACGAGGGTACAGACGTGCTGTACCCTGGGGGACGAGGGTACAAGCAGACAAGTACCACAGGGGGATGATTTCCAAGTATATACAAATTCCCGAGACAGGAAGAATTGGGAAAAAGTACCCCTTAGAGTGCGGAGTTCCAAGTTGACAAGTGACCATTGACGGGCCAGCAGGCAAAATTGGAGGCAGGTACTACTAGGGAAAGAGGTACAGGAAGGCAGGTACACACCCCTATGGGTAAATGTGGAGGCCCAGATGCAGGTACACTCCCCTAGGGGTCAAATGCCCTGGCGGGAAGGAACCCCGTGACGAAGGAGCAGACAACCGCAAGGACTTCGACATGCTCCTTGGACCACCAGCCAGCCAGGCTGTTAACATACTGTAGCTTCACTATCAGTAGTTGACTGCTAAAGCTGTTAACACTCCGGAGAGCGTCGACCTTTATTAACTGCATGTTTGAGTAGCACTTGTTGGCTGTTGCTGCTCCTCCAGGCTTCCAGCATCTCCTCGGCTATAGCTAATGGAACGATATCTTATAGAATACTATAGGGGAGACCGGACGGTGGCCGGGCTAGTCTCTCTCCCTCTTCCCCTCTTCCCTTCCCCCTGTACTCTTCCTCTCCCAATTCCCTCATTTTCTACTTCTTTCCTCCCTCCCCTCTACTCTTTTCCCTTTTTATCTTTTAACCTCGAATGAATATATATATATATATATATATATATATATATATATATATATATATATATATATATATATATATATATATATATATATATGCACTAACTTGCCTGATTCACAAGTTTGAAGTTAAACAACTTTAGACACACACACATCCATGAGGAGACTCGAACCCTAGCCAACACAGATGCTTCTCAACAGCTGACATAGCTGGTATGCATTAAACCCACTACACCAAACTCAGACCCTTAAAAGGGATGGAAATTTTGGGGTATTTAAGCGCCAGTTGTTGAGAAGCATCTGTGCTGGCGAGGGTTTGAGTCTCCTGGTGGATGTTTGTGCCTAAAGTTATTTATATATATAATATATATAAATATAATATATATATATATATATATATATATATATATATATATATACATGTATATATGTATATATATATACATATATATATATATATATATATATATATATATATATATATATATAATATATATATATATATATATATATATATATATATATATATATATATATATATATATATATATATATATATATATATATATATATATATATTCAATTGAAGGTTGTATAATGGAAAGTTTTATCATTTCATCAGGCACAAATTTTGATCGGGTATACTCATCTCTTCACTCATTTCTTCAGCATTAAGGTTCCGTAATCGCCCAGGAAAAATGTAATTAGCTTTGATGAAGATTAATACAGAGGAATAATCTTGTGCCTTAAGCTACGGTCTAAACCATTAACTAAACTTTTAATAAAATGAAAGTTATGCAGGCGATGAGTCACAATAACGTGGCTGAAGTAGTTTGACCAAACCACACACTAGAAGGTGAAGGGACGACGACGTTTCGGCCCGTCCTGGACCATTCACAATCGACTTGAGAATGGTCCAGGACGGACCGAAACGTCGTCGTCCCTTCACCTTCTAGTGTGTGGTCTGGTCAAATTAAAGTTACCTTTCCCAAGTCTTCCCGCGTCCATCATGGAATATCCTCGTGTTCACTCTTTGAGCCTATTGCCTTTCTTTAGTCTAAATATCAACGTTACGTTCCTCCCTCAGCCGCCAGATCAGTCATGACTAACATTTTGGTCACATCCACAGCTTCCAGCGTCATGGTTCTATGAGCGGGCCGTCCAGATTACACCAGGCAGAGAAGGGCGGGCGGAGTGTATACTTGTTTAATGTGGAGAGCGTGGGACACGGCGCCCCACGCACCCGACCAGTGCATACAGTGGTGGAACACAGGGGGAGTGACTTGGGAAAAGTGTTCTGGTGGATAATGGAGTACCTCGACAACTGAAAACAGAGGAGAGACCCCAGGATGGCGGGGTGGTCGCTAGCAGCGTCTCAAGGGGGTCACCACTATTCTCTTCATATTCTCTTTGTGAAGGACTTTACACAGGGGATAGACTTCTTTATTTTTATGTTTGCTGGTTTATAAATTATGAGGATAAATTCGCTGAAAGACAGTACAAAGCTACGGAATGACACACAAAATTAAAGAAGAATATAGTGTGACTCATAGAATTTAACTTAAGTAGTGAAGCTCTGTGGTAGAAATAGAGGCTGGACACAAGATCCTATTTGGGAGACAAAACAGTCTTGAAATCTGACAAAGTGCCTTGCTTTTTCCTTTTTTTTTTAAATCGAACCTGTCCCCGGAAATCCTCAAACTATTACCATCAGCTATATATATGGAAGGTCGGTCACCATTATAACTCACAGGTCATGGTCAACTCAGGCCACAGGTAAACTCAGGTCACAGGTTCTGCCAAACTCGGGCCACAGGTTAATTAGAACTCGGACCACAGGTCAACCACAAAGCCACACACAATGTAACTTCATGTTTCCCACTATTCAGAAGTTGTGGTCATTGACAGTAATGTAACTTCAGACTGAGGGTCACTAGTTACCGTGGCACTGTCCCTTTAACGGTGCCAGAGAGGCAGTTGTACCTCGGGGGTACACTTACCACTTCAAGCTGGCAACCCACCACTTCCTGCCGCAAAGTATTGTCACGTTCCTAGATTATTAAACAATAAAAGCAAAGCATTCTCTCCTGAAACCGACCATTTTTATACAATAGCTTCCCCCTAATACGGTTGTCTATTCCTAGTTTCTCCTCTTCCTAGTCCCTCTCCCATAGTCCTTTTCCCATGGTCCCTCTCCCATGGTCCCTCTCCCATGGTCCCTCTCCCATAATACTCTCCTATGGTCCCTCTCCCATGGTCCCTCTCCCATAATGCTCTCCCATGGTCCCTCCCATAGTGTTCAATACCACCCTCATCACATTACCAGAGTTAAAGGCATCCAATCAGGCAAGTAAAGGACAGGAGCCGGGCGGACCGACACCAGCTGGGCGGACCGACGCGAGCCGGACGGACCGACACCAGCTGGGCGGACCGACACCAGCTGGGCGGACCAACACCAGCCGGACGGACCGACACGAGCCGGACGGACCGACACCAGCTGGGCGGACCGACACCAGCTGGGCGGACCAACACCAGCCGGACGGACCGACACGAGCCGGGCGGACCGACAAGAGCCGGACGGACCGACACGAGCCGGACGGACCGACACCAGCTGGGCGGACCGACACGAGCCGGACGGACCGACACATGCCGGACGGACCGACACCAGCCGGACGGACCGACACCAGCCGGACGGACCGACACCAGCCGGGCGGACCGACACCAGCCGGGCGGACCGACACGATCCGGACGGACCGACACCAGCCGGGCGGACCGACACCAGCCGAGCTGAAATACAAAGAATAAATCTGAATATTTTGTTTAAATCAATTAGAGCTGAATGTATACACGAGAGAACCCACAATCGGAGTGTATATCCTCTGGTATACTGAAGGAGGTTAATGACAGTTGTGTACACCCACTCATCACTTCAAGGTTAACCTCCCTGGAGTGTCCTTGAAGACACTGGTGGACCTCCCAGCGTGCATGTTGTGCCTGTAGGATTCCCGCCACCACCTCCCACGTTTAAGGGCTCACCATAGCCCGTGCTACTTGGAACTTTGTTCCAGGTAGCGAATCTTTAACAACAACAACAACCTCCCACGTGGCTCACTCGCCTCTAAGAACAACACGGCATTAGTTACGAGTCTACCTTGAAACACAACGCTCTCGAGATCATTAAACTGTCCTACACTTAACACCTCTTAACTATCTTCCTTTCAGTTCAAACTACCCTTTAACACTGCAGGTGATCAACGACTAAGTAAGGGCCCAGGAGCTGAACTTCGACCTTCAAATACATTTCGGCCAGTATGCAAACACTGGCGTACTCACTGACTCAAATGGGGAACAAAATGAGTAAAATATTCAATGACAACCAGTAGTCGGTGTCCTATTTTTCAGGGTCAAGTGAGAGAGAGAGAGAGAGAGAGAGAGAGAGAGAGAGAGAGAGAGAGAGAGAGAGAGAGAGAGAGAGAGAGAGAGAGAGAGAGAGAGAGAGAGAGAGAGAGCGGATGGTTGAGGGTGAAGTAAAAACGTAAGAATGATGTAGTGCTAATAGCAAGGAAAAATGAAGGGTGGGGAGGGAGGGAGGGAGGGGGAAAAAAGCATGAAGGGAGAAGAGGGAGAATAACGGAGACACGCAAAAGAAATATTTAAAGGTGTACTGTGGCAGTGACAAGCCAGGGCCGCGGCTGGCCCAGAGTCTCACGCCCGCCAACCACTCCTCAAAAACACAACACAACTTGTAGAATACCAAAAATTGGTACCAGAAGCCCCTCCGAGTGAACAATATCACGCAGGCGAGCGTAGAAAAGTGTTAAGAACCTGCAGGTCTACTCCTACCTCCTAATTACGAGTTGGTTAACATCAAACACAAACAGCACCACTTCGTCAAATATTTCAATGATAAAGTGTTCAAACTCTTCAAGCAACGCTCTCTATCGCGTCAACCCGGCCTCTCCAACACCACATCACATTTTGACGTATAATCCCTCAAAGACTAACAATTAACGTACTCAAAATCATAGCGGCTCACAAAATTGACGTGACGTCCCGTTTTTTATTCGTAGGTCCTCGCTTACTTTAGGTTCAGTCGATGTAATACATCAGTTTAGTGACGTTGTGATCGCTGGAGAGGACGAGCTGCTGTGTCAAGAGGCAGTGGGGAGATGAGAGGTAGTCACAAGTCTCCAAAATCACATTAACTCCGCCACCAATTATGCAGACACATTATCGGCTCGGGAAGGGGCTTCGTTGAGTGCTAGATCTCTTGTGTGCGCGCTCCAAAAGTGAGCCATAAGAATACTGACAGCTGCCATACTGACAACACACCTTACTTGAGTGAAAAAGTCAAGGAACTCTGAGAGAGAGACCACTAGACTTTGAACATTGATTTCACGTTGGATCAGCAATTTTAATATCCATCTTAACCATAGAAATAAAGAAATCATTGACAAAACGCTCAAGTAAACCAAAATCTGTAATGACACAAAAACCGGCCCAGAACTAAGCTCCAATACGAGGACTGGCTGGAGGTCTTGGGACTAACATTCTGCAAACAAGGGCCGACAGGGCTGACCTTAGAGACATTCAAAGTATTGAACAAGTTAGATAACGTCAATCCATATTATTTCTTCAAGAGGTCGAAACTGACTTCTCACCAGAGCCCAAAATGTTCAGGTGTCCAAGACCAGTACAGTACAGACTCTTGTAGATGTCATTCCGCTACCGAGTCTGTAGTTGACGTTACACAACGTGTGAACATAGAATGTTGTGTTACATAGTAATTAAACAGTTTTATTTTACAATATACACATGAAACATTTACATGCAATTCCTGAATGGACTTCAAGTTACCGATCACTGCTGAGGTAGGAGAAGCCAACACCCGAATATTGAGGGCAATTATGACAACAGCAACCCGTCCTCGCAAATTCGTATAGTCAATATTGACTTATTAGTTACGTGCATAGGTGACATACTAAACATAATAGTTTCCCTTGAAAAGCTTCATAGAAAACACCGACCTTACCTAACCTACTTAGTATGTTAAAATAAGCATCTTATAGCTTCGTAATTTCAATTGTTACTTAACCTATTATAGGTATAGGTTAGGTAATAATTGTAATTACGAAGCAATAAGATGCTTATCTTAACATATTAAGTAGGTTAGGTAAGGTCGGTGTTTTCTATGAAGCTTTTCAAGGGAAACTATTATGTTAAGTATGTCACCTATGCACATATTTAATAAGTCAATATTGACTATACGAATTTGCGAGGACGGGTTGACAACAGCCACACATATAGAAATACACTTATCTGTTTACACTTAAAGTGATATACTTAAACAGCGACACACCTACACAGGACACACCTACACAGCGACACACCTACACAGCAACACACCTACACAGCGACACACCTACACACCTACACAGCGACACACCTACACAGCAACACACCTACACAGGACATACCTACACAGCGACACACATATTTAGCGATAAATGTTCGCAGCAATAATATTAATAATAACTAAATAATGAAACAGGTAACCAAACTTGCGCTTGTTTACGCAACATCAATAACAAGAATGGATTCAATAATAGTGAGCGGGTTGACAATGAACATATAAATGAATGTAAGTCAAACACTGGAGTTATAAATAATTGTTTCACGCATGGCATAATTAGCCAAGTAATACTTGTTTCTCCTCCAGTTTGATAACATCACTTTACCCACCAAACCAGAAACAATTAACACATCAGTAACAGAGAACTGTTCCGAAACTTGATATCTTAGCCTCGCCAGAGAAAACAATAATTTTGAAGTAAAACGCTCAACTATGAAAATATTACACAATATCTCGCAGCTCACTGAGGTTGATTAATATGGGTCAAACAAGATCATTGACTTGTCCACCGCCTCAAAGATATCAACGTTCTCTCGCCAAAATGACACTAATGGAACTGAATGCCACTAACTCGTGCCCTCGCGTAGTTCCTTCACTCTGAGAGAAGGTGCGGGTGCCTGCTTCTTCCTCACATACTTCATGTTACCTGAAGTATCTCGCTACAGCTTCTCAAGGCTCCTCATTACTCCCAAGATTCAGGTAGTTCCTCTTCTCGTAAACATTCAGTTTCATGTCTCCCACCTCTTCTTTCTCCTCCTCTTCCTTCATCATCCTCCTCTTCCTTCCTCCTCCTCCTCTTCCTGTCAATATCTGGCTCTCCTCACTCTAAACGATTTAGTTGTTTGTATTTAAATTGGCACTAAATTAAGACAAGTCAGACCTCCCATTTTAACACAATGGAAGCGTTTTCACGTGACGCAAATCTGTGATCTTTAATTTTAATAATGCGTCATCGAGGAAAAACACTAATCATTATATTGGGTCGGAAAACTTTTTGTTGCTTAATTACATGGATAAGGCCGGGTTGCTCGCTGGTGAGCTAGTTGTGGACACTACCCGGCTACTGGGCTAGTTGGCCACACCGGTCACCTCTCACTTCTCCTATCATATCTTCACAACCCTCACTAAACCTTCCTCTCCCTGCACCAGCCCACCTCCCAGGGGTGTCCTCCAGGGGACCAGCCTCACATGATAAAAGAAGAAATTGGGTTCCGGTTGCTTGTCCCCGCTGTGTCCTGCCAGCCGTGGTGTCTGTGTCAACCAGAGGCTGTGCCTGGCGCTGTGTGTAGCTTAGTGTCTGGCATTGCGTATTACCTAGCGGAGAACGGAAATCTTAGCCGTACTGAGGTGGTACTTCCCAAGGATAATGCTGTTCGCATGATCACGCAACTAGTTCCCGGCTACAGCAAACTATTCTTAACCAACCGCCCTAGTGACGTAGAGCGAGATGTGGTCGCTGGGAGCGTTCGAGGTCCGGTCAGCTGCAGGTGGTCGTCAGGAGAAAAGAATTTCGACGCGTGACAATTCCGCCTGATAAACAAGAGTGATATCCTTGTCTCTGCCATAAAGACTTATGTTTCAATGGTGGTTAGAGGGACACGTTTTGAGGACAATCTCGACTGAGCAACTCGCTATGACCAGAGCAACGCATACACCAACTCTTCCTCTTCCAATTCCCTTCCTCTTCCGCCACTTCCAAACACGTCTCGACACCGTACAGGTGGAAGATGCAGAGGAAAGGCCACCCTTACAAAGGAAGGATACAGATGATACAGACCCACCTAAAGTAGGTGGTGTAGGTGGTGTAGGTGGTGAATATGACACTGGTGGAGAGCATACTGAAGCTGTACGCCCAGTGTTACCCTGACATCCCCACACCCACTTCTAGGTTCTGAAGGTTGTTTCTTAACACGCACCTCACTGCTTACAGCACTTCCTTCTGGAGCTCCAGGCATACTGTGACTTCGACACCGTTCACTAGAACGGTTGCCAGCAGAGCTAACAAAATTTAGTCTTTCAAGAGTGGCAGTGAGAGAAGGGTCTTGCTGTTGCTCCCCTAGCGAGCAACAGGTCCCTCCCTAGCGAGCAACAGGTCCCTCCCTAGCGAGCAACAGGTCCCTCCCTAGCGAGCAACAGGTCCCTCCCTAGCGAGCAACAGGTCCCTCCCTAGCGAGCAACAGGTCCCTCCCTAGCGAGCAACAGGTTAGATGCCTTCATTGTTTACTACATGCTTCTGTATGGTATGGCTAACATCCACTGGAACATGCTGCTTTTGCTTCTCTAAAAGTTTGTAATATTTTAAATGTTTTTATAATGTTAGGTTTCAGCTATAAGGAGAGATACCGTTCAACGTGTTCACTTTGGGTGAGCAAAGAGTCCACCTTCCTGCTCCTGTTTAAATTCAGGGAATGAGGAATCAGACATTAATGCCCAAGTCTGACACCCATCATATTGCTGGCTTCAAAATACCCAATTGACGGGTGTTGCCGGGAGGTTCACTACGATGAAATAACCCGGGCCAGATTCACATAGCAGTTACGCAAGTACTTACGAGCGTGTACATCTTTCCTCAATCTTTGACGCCTTTGGTTACATTTATTAAACAGTTTACAAGCATGAAAACTTGCCAATCAAGTGTTGTTATTGTTATAAACAGCCTCCTGGTGCTTCGGAGCTCATTAACTGTTGAATAATTGTAAACAAAGCCGCCAAAGATTGAAGAAAGACGTACAGGTTCGTAAGTGCTTGCGTAACTGCTCGTGAATCCGGGTACAGGTAACCAACGCTATTTCAACAAACTACGTCTAACCTATGGGCTACGAACAAAAAAAATCTGTGTCACTCAACAAAGAGTCAGTTCGTAGGGGAAAGACCCAATGGTTAAAGAGAACCACAGGTCTTATATGTCGACAATGGAAGTTTGTCCAGAAGTCCAGAAGTGGAGCGTCACAAGGCGCCACCCACCAGCCTCCCGGGCTGTCTGAGCACACACTCCCCCTCGTCTCGTACCATAAGTGTTATGACACAGAAACATCAAATAGACATTTAAAATTCAGCAAGTCTGTCACAAAAAATATTCCCCGCCCTCCGGTAAAAGATCGTGATTCCACGCCGCTCCTCCACACAGCAAATCCATTCAGAACCGTCAGGAAACAATCTGCAAGGCTAACGACCCCATCAACCACTCCACTCTGCTGTTTACCTCAGAGCAAAATTAATGTAAAATGCGATGCATTCGAAGATTTAGCGAGAAATGTCGTTCCCAGAAGGTGCATTTGGGAGACCGTTGAAGCCGCGGCTGCCATTAAGAGCATATTCTCATACAGATCAGCATGTAGCAAGTGAGACTTGGACAGAGGATCAGCCACATATACCCGAGAATCAGTTGGGGAGAGGAAGTCGAGAGTCACGGGGGAGGGAGTCGGAGTCCCGGATATAAAAACTCTCCGGATGGGCACGAAGACTCAAACCTATCAAAATAATCCACTAAGTCCATTATTTTCATCCAGATTAATGTCAATATTCTTAATGATAAAAGATCTCAGTGTCCGTAGCCTCGTGCTGGGGGAGGTGCCTGGCCTGGGGGACAGTAGCGCCCCCAAAGTGGCTGGCCTGGGGGACAGTAGCGCCCCCAAAGTGGCTGGCCTGGAGGACAGTAGCGCCCCCAAAGTGGCTGGCCAGGGGGACAGTAGCGCCCTCAGCCACCAACAGTGCTTGGCCAGGGGGACAGTAGCGCCCCCACCCACCAACAGTGGCTGGCCAGGGGGACAGTAGCGCCCCCAGCCACCAACAGTGGCTGGCCAGGGGGACAGTAGCGCCCCCAGCCACCAACAGTGGCTGGCCTGGGGGACAGTAGCGCCCCCACCCACCAACAGTGGCTGGCCAGGGGGACAGTAGCGCCCCCAGCCACCAACAGTGCCCGGCCAGGGGGACAGTAGCGCCCCCACCCACCAACAGTGGCTGGCCAGGGGACAGTAGCGCCCCCACCCACCAACAGTGGCTGGCCAGGGGGACAGTAGCGCCCCCACCCACCAACAGTAGCTGGCCAGGGGGACAGTAGCGCCCCCACCCACCAACAGTGGCTGGCCAGGGGGACAGTAGCGCCCCCACCCACCAACAGTAGCTGGCCAGGGGGACAGTAGCGCCCCCACCCACCAACAGTAGCTGGCCAGGGGGACAGTAGCGCCCCCACCCACCAACAGTGGCTGGCCAGGGGGACAGTAGCGCCCCCACCCACCAACAGTAGCTGGCCAGGGGGACAGTAGCGCCCCCACCCACCAACAGTGGCTGGCCAGGGAGACAGTAGCGCCCCCACCCACCTATACAGGCCGTGCAAGGAGAAATAACGCTGCAGTTTTCTATCCTCGCTGAGAGATAATTGCTTCCGGGTGGGTGGTGTAAAAACCTAGGTGTGATAACCATTGATGTATAAATGTCAGACTATCACAGTGTGGGATGTGTGGCTGTGAGGTGTGCTCCCGACACCTGCTGCTTCCCTCACACTTCTCCTACCCTCACTACTACTACTGCTGCTACATGCTCCACTCACTACTTTATTTACATTTCCCTCTCTTTACTAATCCCCTTCCGTTTTCCCCTCACTTTCCCTTCCTTCTTCTCTATTATTCCTTCCCTCTCCTCTACTCCCCCCCTCCCATTTACTCTTCCCTCTCTCCCATTGTCGCCATCACCAGTCGTGACATCTTGACCTCTAGCCAGAATAAACAACATTGCGAACTTTAGCAGTTAACAGTATATACAAGACCTGACAATTTTGATCTCGTTCCCAATTAAACATTCCAGCGTCAGCCAAAATTCACTTTACCTCACTATTCTCATAATGACTGTCACATCCACCTGTCACCTCCCTGTTATGGGTAGAACTGTCGCATCTGTTACCTAACTGTTACCTATATATATATATATATATATATATATATATATATATATATATATATATATATATATATATTTATATATATATATATATATTTATATATATATATATATATATATATATATATATATATATTATATATATTATATATATATATATATATATATATATATATATATATATATATATATATATATATATATATATATATAATTCTATGGTCAGAGAGTGGCGGCCGAGTGGAGTAAAGCCCAAAGCAATGCTACTGAAGTAGGCATCTCAGTAACATTACCAATATAGGACACCCAGACAAGCATGACAGTACATAATTATGACAAGAAAGCGGCGAGCCCTAAAGATCACATAGCACAGATCGGTTCAAACGCTTCCAGATATTATTCAGGCCACCAAGGATGGTATCGAAGGTGGTGAGAAGGGAACAGTGGAAAGATGAGTCTCGATCCTGGTAACACATTCAACAAAGAAGAAGGTGACTCATAGTGGAACAGTGATTTTCTGACAGTCATATCCAGCACTACGACTCGTCAAGCATTTACGTGTTCACTTACAAAATCTGTATATGTTTCCTCACCCATGACACCTTTGTTTATATTTATTAAACAGATTGCGATGGGTGGTGATGGTGATGGGTGGTGGTTGTGATGGGTGGTGGTTGTGATGGGTGGTGTGTGATGATGGTGGTGGTGGTGATGGGTGGTGGTGGTGATGGGTGGTGGTGGTGATGGTGGTGGTGGTGGGTGGTGGTGGTGATGGGTGGTGGTGGTGATGGGTGATGGTGGTGATGATGGTGGTGGTTGCGAGGACACAGATGGTCTCTGCCACACCAGGTGACCATCATCCGGGCCCCACACCTTTAATTATCCCACCACCTGGGTCTCACTATTTACCCACCCCGCTAACTCACCCCGGGCACTCATTCAACATTTTCACTCACCTGCTCAACCTTTTTTGTCTTTTACAATATTTTCCAGAAGTGCATGAGAGAGAGAGAGAGAGAGAGAGAGAGAGAGAGAGAGAGAGAGAGAGAGAGAGAGAGAGAGAGAGAGAGAGAGAGAGAGAGAGAGAGATACACACAGAGATAAAGAGAGAGAGAGATACACAGAGACAGAGAGGTTCCTCCAAGAGCCGAAACCAAGGGTGTTCTAATTTGCAGGTAGCATAGTACAATAACTACAGAGGGAGTGGTACAATGACTGCCACACGAGTGAAGTGCTAGAAGCATCAATGATCAAAATACCACTGTTACGGTATCGACACCGTTGCTCGAGTGTGGAGTGGCGATTTCTGCGCTATCTATGGATGTGCACTCCAACCTCCAGGTATTAGGTGCAACTCAGACAACGCCATCTGTTGGTGAAGGCGAGGCATCGGTGAAAGGCTCCGGTTTCCTGCCTCAGTTAGAACGTGAGGTCGATGAGGATGACCTCTGGTGGGTGGCGTAACGAGGTCAACGCCATCTAGGTTGTGGCTACAATTTACAATTTCAATTTCCCGGTGGATGGGTCTTATCCTAGGGTCACCCAGTAGACTGTCTGTCTAGCTAATGACGTTTTATGTTCACAGAGGTGACGTAAGGAGGCGATTGCACTGAGGAGGGCAGTTCACCTTGGGCAGTCCAAAAACTCTTGAATTGGTCTGTGAGAGGACAAAGTGGCCGCCGTCAGTTATAGCAGTGTTGTATGGTCCGACGTACCCGGGATTGGTCAGGAAGAGTTACACGACGACAGTGATGCGTCTGTTGAGAAGTGCTGCTAGCGACCTGCTAAAGACTTCTGCCACGGTGCTAGCTACCCCTGTATGTGAGTGTTTGAGACCCTTATCAGCGTGTTGCTGAAACCCTCTGCCATGTATCTGGAGAGTGGAGGTGGGGCATTGGCACATCGTGACGATATGGTGTGTGTGTGTGCAACCCGTCCTCGCAATTCGTATAGTCAATATTGACTTATTAGTTACCTGCATAGTGACATACTAAACATAATAGTTTCCCTTGAAAAGCTTCATAGAAAACACCGACCTAACCTAACCTACTAGTATGTTAAAGTAAGCATCTTATAGCTTCGTAATTACAATTGTTACTTAACCTATTATAGGTATAGGTTAGGTAATAATTGTAATTACGAAGCAATAAGATGCTTATCTTAACATACTAAGTAGGTTAGGTAAGGTC
This sequence comes from Procambarus virginalis, assembly GCA_020271785.1. Lineage (NCBI taxonomy): Eukaryota > Metazoa > Arthropoda > Malacostraca > Decapoda > Cambaridae > Procambarus > Procambarus virginalis. Next base: position 6,693,098 of record WNGS01005680.1, read on the forward strand.
GGTGTTTTCTATGAAGATTTTCAAGGGAAACTATTATGTTTAGTATGTCACCTATGCACTTATTAATAAGTCAATATTGACTATACGAATTTGCGAGGACGGGTTGGTGTGTGTGTGTGTGTGGATTGGCCCATGTTGAGGGAAGTGAACTTACCGGTGATTGCCATTAGGTGTGGACGATGTGTACCTGGAAAGTCGATTCACGGTGAGTTGATGAACATTTCCAATGTTTGTCCTGAGTGAAAAACGACACTTTGTAATAAACTTTTAGTAATACTATAGTTGTGTAATTGTGTATTGTTTATCCCCCCTTATTCTTGCACTACTACGTGCCACAGCCAGTCTTTGAAAACTTCGACTTGGGTTAGATAAAGACGAAGTTATATAACAGCAAGAACCCTGCTACTGGCCCAAGCCGGCCGTAGCAACTACTGAAGAGCAACATCATCGGACACCAACATTAACATACAATATAAGAAGATTGAGTGTGATCAGGGGCTTGTGCTGGCATTACCCAGAGTGCCGGTGGGAGGGCCAGGCAGCCGGGTAAACAGTCCAGAGTGACTACCCGCTGCCTCACACTAGTCACTTTGTTATTTGTTGTGGGGAGTTGTATAGATAATTCAAGTATACTATGTTTGTATATTGTATGTCATGGCGTCGCTGGATCAGTGATGTCAAGCACCGTGTAGTGTGGCGTGTATGTGGGGTGGTTGCTTGTCCTCCCATCCCTGTCACACCCCTCCATCCCTGTCACACCCCCATATGGTCCTTTATCCCTCTAGAGACCACCAAACCTATCCTGATCCACCAAAACTATCCCAGATGCACGAAACCTATCCCCGACCCACGAAACCTATCCCAGACCCACCAAACCTATCCCAGACCCCGCCAACTCTATCCCAGACCCCCGCTAACCCTATCCCAAACCCCACCAACCTATCCCAGACCCACCAAACCTATCCCAGACCCACCTAACCTACCCCAGATGCAGCAAACCTATCCCAGACAATGCCGCGATCACACTCAAGGTATTAAGACTATCGCATTCTACTGCAAACAAGATACCCCGTCATCCATTACCCAACCCCCCCTCGTACTCACCATTCCCCCCTCCCCCATAACTCACCATTTCCCTTCTCTCATAACACCACTTACCCTGCCTCACATTACTCACCAATATACCCCCCCCCCCTCCCTCCACATTACTCAATTTTGAATGCGTGAACATAATGTTCACATTCCCTAAACGATGCATCACCTTTAAATTTTTCTATCAATCTAGTTATCGTATATTTTCCCAAACGCCCCCTCCCTCCCTCTCTCTCTCTTCGGCTCCCTCCCCTCCCCCACCCCCCCCCCAGGCTTCTTCTACCCCCCCCCCCCCCAGGCTCCTCCATACCCCCACCCCCCCCTCATCATTTACACACCCGTAACTTTCATCTTCCGTCGTAAAATAACATACATAGCGTAACGGTAAAGCCGAGTCTGTTAACGGTAGTGACCCGCTGACCGTTGTCCCCCAACGTACACATTATAAATCACTATAAAAATAGCGGCTTACAAAAATCCACGTTTTGTATGCATTAGCGGAAGAACAAACCCAAGCCACCCACCGGGTGAGTGGCTTGGGTTTGTACGTTTTCTGGTTTAGCATTTGTAGGTTGTGGTCAATCACGAGAACGGACTACACCCCACCAGTTCTCGCTTGCTTGACTAGCGAATAGGCCCAAGAGGCAGGTTAAAGAGTTGTCTCAAGAGGACTACGAGGGCTCATCCCTAACAGAAGAAATATTCTTCGCGGGCTCCTACCATTTGCCGTGAAGTGTCTCCGCACAGTTTCGCATGCAATATCCCCCCAGCGCCAAGATATTCCTCCGACGGGATAATGTAACTCCCCCGCTGACCTCCCTAACGATGCCTCGATAACCCCGTTAACACCTTGCCCTCCCCAGCGTCGCCTCAATACCCTGCTTGTTTACAGCACCCGTACCGGAGGTTACAGTACCGGCAATATGCCACTTGCCCTGCCCTACCTCACGCTAGACTGCCACCTCTGAGCCGGTCCGAGTGCAAGGAGGACCACCAGGAATTACAGGCCAGCGTTAAACCTTGTCTATGTGGGCAAGTGAAGGGTTGGAGCTGATGGTCCACTGACCTCCCACTGCTGGGGTTCCAATCCTCTTGGCCCGCCTCACAAGTGTTTCCAAAGAGGATTGGACATGTGACTAGCTCGCAGAGCTGACTGTGAGAAACAGGGAGGAGCAGAGAAGAAAGGAGTGATAAATGGTGGGAGATTAAAGGAAAAAACTAAATAAAGCAAGACAGAAAACGGAGGAAGAAAAGTCAGCAATTTTAAAGGAAAATACGTCGGCATTAATGAACAGAGAGGGAGGGAGAAGGACTTGAGGGCTAAGGAAGTGTACATCCTATATCCTCTAGATCCTGGTAGCTTCAGGCGTCGGGGATACACACCCATTCTTCCGTTCCTGCGTTCCTTTTCCTCCTAGGCATACTCCTTGGCCCCCCCTCCTCTCGCTTCATCCTCATCTTTTCCCCCTCTATCTAATTTCTCTTCTACATCCACTTTCAATCTCCTGAGTCGACCTCTTACCGCTGTCACTTCGTGGTGCCCTTCCTACTCTTCCCTCTTTATTTTCCTCCCGATTTTCTACNAACTAGATGAGTGATGACATATGGTCGATGATGATGCTCCGTCGTCGGCTTCACTAGGTGATTCACTAAGGTGTTCTTCTATCTACACAAAACTCTGGAGTCAGTCACTGTATCGTTGTGTTGCGGTTCACTAATTTACTGTATCATTGATCACAATCACCACCCACAAACACAATCACCAGTCCCACGGCCACGGTGGGTCGACCCAGCTGCCGGTCAGGTCAGGTCGCCTTACGCTGTCCTCCACACTATGCACCGGTGATCCACTAGCTCCACTTTGATTTCTTCGCACAATCGCTAGCGATATGACTATGCTATGTAGCACCCTGCTAGCTACACACTGCGAGAGGCCAAATACTATGATCTAGCCTCAATAATCCTTCAATGTCCCGTGAAATTGACGAATTTCCGCGGACCTCGCTAATCGCGTGTGTCTCCCACCGTCGCTACCGTCGCTCTGTGTGTGTGTGTGTGTGTGTGTGTGTGTGTGTGTGTGTGTGTGTGTGTGTGTGTGTGTGTGTGTGTGTGTGTGTGTGTGTGTGTGTGTGTGTGTGTGTGTGTGCTGCTTGTCAACTTATCTTCTAAGATGTATAATTGAATGTATCAGTTTTCGTTTGACAGTGATGGAGGTGCACATAATTTTGCGCGGCACTTCATCTGAGTGCAACAGTCACTGCTACACCATTGCACCTCTGAACTACACGTGTAACAAGCACAGGAGAGGTAGTCACACTATCATGCATCACCGCACTCCACATTGCATCTGCTTCAAAGGATTTCAAATAATGCAAAACATGTCCTGTAGCACAATGGTTAGCGAAGTCGACTTATGCAGAAAGATCTAAAGCTCAATTTCCATGCAAGGCGAGACATTTCAGGCCGATTCCTTCCATCTGATACTCTCATCACCTAACAGTAAATAGGTACGCGTGATTTAGGCAACTGTTGTGAGTTGCATCCGGGAAAAGGTGTGTCACTGGCCTGTGGAGACCTCGATATGCTAAACAAGTTTCCAGTCTGCAACAACTCGTGCCCTGGGAGAGAGAGAGAGGAGACAAGTATCGTATGTGAATCCTGCCACCCAAGAGACACATGATACATGAACTCGGGATGCAAGATGCATGTGAAACACAAACGAGATCAGGGATCAACGTCAAAACTCTTACCTGAGCCCTTACGACCAACGACACAACTCTTTAAGTTATTAGCGGGATCAACATCATTAAAGCCAAAAGCAATATAAACAGATGAATAAAATGAAAATAACTTCCCACCAAAAAAAACAAATAGTAGACTGCAGGAACATACTGGTAGATGGGGATAGAGGGTCAGCCACTCCAGCACCTCCTACTGCACCCCTCCTTCCTGCCCCTCCCAGGAACACCAGGGGGGAGAGATGGGGCAGGAGCGGGGTGCGGATGTATGGGGCTCAAATGAAAGCTCCGTGGTGAGGTCTCAAGGGAGGAAAGACAATGGTGGTGAGAGGTGGGGTAAGAGGTTGTGGCGGAGGTCCTGGTGGTGAGGGAGGTCCTGGTGGTGAGGGAGTCCTGGTGGTGAGCGAGGTCCTGGTGGTGAGGGAGGTCCTGGTGGTGAGGGAGGTCCTGGTGGTGAGGGAGGTCCTGGTGGTGAGGGAGGTCCTGGTGGTGAGGGAGGTCCTGGTGGTGAGCGAGGTCCTGGTGGTGAGCGAGGTCCTGGTGGTGAGCGAGGTCCTGGTGGTGAGGGAGGTCCTGGTGGTGAGGGAGGTCCTGGTGGTGGCGGAGGTCCTGGTAGTGAGGGAGGTCCTGGTGGTGAGGGAGGTCCTGGTGGTGGCGGAGGTCCTGGTGGTGGCGGAGGTCCTGGTGGTGGCGGAGGTCCTGGTGGTGGCGGAGGTCCTGGTGGTGGCGGAGGTCCTGGTGGTGGCGGAGGTCCTGGTGGTGAGGGAGGTCCTGGTGGTGAGGGAGGTCCTGGTGGTGAGGGAGGTCCTGGTGGTGAGGGAGGTCCTGGTGGTGAGGGACAGTGAGACACGAGGTGTAAGGCAAGGAGGACGTAGACCTCTAACAGGAGTGTGGAAACAAACACGACAAAAAGCTGAAATAGATAAAAGAAAGAACCCGTGGAGTAAATTAGAAAAGGAAGAGTAACAGACAAGGACAGGTAATGAGCAGACAAACCAAATTACTCAGCAGACAGAGGAAACGGGCGACAGAAAGCCAGCAGGACAGGTAAGAGGCAGAGAGCAGGAAGCAGAAGGTGCAGCCATGGCACTGACGTGTACCAGAAGTGCCAGCAACAGTGCCTCAAGTTCCCCACATCAGGAGGAACACGACCTTCCTCACATCCTTCTCTCCCTCTCCTCCTCATGGTCCCTCTCCATCACACCCTCCCCCCCATCCTCTCTGTAATTCCTCACCATCACAACCTACACCCCCTCCATCACTCACTCCCTCAAACTCTCAATCACTCCCTCCCTACCCCTCTCCATCACGCCCCATCTCTCTCTCCCTCCTCACCCCCTTCCTCGTTTCAGTTTCCTTTCATCTTTACGTGGCGGAGACGAGCGAGTATAATGGGGAAGTTAGTATGCTTGTCTTTCCTCCCCGTTTCCGTCTCTCTTCTCCTCCTCCTCTGCTCTCCTCCTCTGCTCCTGCTCCTCCTCCTGCCCTGCTCACTCAAGGCGTTCAAGCAAGTGTCTACAAACACAAATACTGGAGGATAGTAGGGTAAGAGAAGCTGCAGGAGGAAGAAGAGAAGCTCTTCTTGCGTCTCCTGTCCCTGCTTATCCTCCTGCTCCTCTTCTTCCCTGCTGCACCTGCAATTCTCATGTGTTCTTGGTTGACGTGCGGGGCTTGAAGGCACTTGCTTGTATACCTTAATGTTTATACAGAACAAAAACACAATATTGTATATATACAATATTGTGTTTTTGTTCTACAAGAGCGAAGGTTTACTTGTTTTTCTGGTGTTCGTGTTTTTTTTTATGTACGTGTCTGCTGGATTCCTTCGTGTTTAAGTACACTTATAAATGTTTTAGATTACCGTAATTACCACAGCTCTTGGTCCCCGGCTAGGTTTATACTCTTGAACTGTTGTTGTGTTAGTTAACGTTACGTTAACGAGTTAACGTTAACTCAAGTTAACGTGAGTTTAATGTGTTCCAACGTTAAACTCTACAATGTTACCTTATTCAGCAAATAAGCAAAAATTCTATAAAAAAATTAAAATCATTCATTAAATTCTCAAAACGCAAAAACAGGGGAACAAAACACTGGACAGAATGTCGAGCAAGAGGCCGCCGGCAGGTCTGGACACTCAGGACAAAATGGCGAAACACAGACGACCTGCACTTTTCTGCTCCCGATGTAAACACACGCCAAACGGAAACAATGCATCTCGCTTGCATGCTTGGGCCAGTATTCTGCGTCCGTTATTGTGGAGATCCATGGGAGGGATCCACGAGGACGGGTGCCCTGGGGCACGAGGGTACAGACGGGATGGTACCCTGGGGCACGAGGGTATAAACGTGCTGGTACCCTGGGGACGAGGGTATAGACGGGATGGTACCCTGGGGGGACGAGGGTACAGACGTGCTGTACCCTGGGGGACGAGGGTACAAGCAGACAAGTACCACAGGGGGATGATTTCCAAGTATATACAAATTCCCGAGACAGGAAGAATTGGGAAAAGTACCCCTTAGAGTGCGGAGTTCCAAGTTGACAAGTGACCATTGACGGGCCAGCAGGCAAAATTGGAGGCAGGTACTACTAGGGAAAGAGGTACAGGAAGGCAGGTACACCCCTATGAGTAAATGTGGAGCCCAGATGCAGGTACACTCCCCTAGGGGTCAAATGCCCTGGTGGGAAGGAACCCCGTGACGAAGGAGCAGACAACCGCAAGGACTTCGACATGCTCCTTGGACCACCAGCCAGCCAGGCTGTTAACATACTGTAGCTTCACTATCAGTAGTTGACTGCTAAAGCTCTTAACACTCCGGAGAGCGTCGACCTTTATTAACTGCATGTTTGAGTAGCACTTGTTGGCTGTTGCTGCTCCTCCAGGCTTCCAGCATCTCCTCGCTATAGCTAATGGAACGATATCTTATAGAATACTATAGGGGAGACCGGACGGTGGCCGGCTAGTCTCTCTCCCTCTTCCCCTCTTCCGTCCCTCCTGTACTCTTCCTCTCCCAATTCCCTCATTTTCTACTTCTTTCCTCCCCCCTCTCTACTCTTTTCCTTTTTTATCTTTTAACCTCGAATGAATATATATATATATATATATATAATATATATATATATATATATAATATATATATATAATATATATATAGATATATGCACTAACTTGCCTGATTCACAAGTTTGAAGTTAAACAACTTTAGACACACCCACATCCACCAGGAGACTCGAACCCTCGCCAGCACAGATGCTTCTCAAAAGCTGACATAGCAGGTATGCATTAACCCACTACACCAAACTCAGACCCTTAAAAGGGATGGAAATTTTGGGGTATTTAAGCGCCAGTTGTTGAGAGCATCTGTGCTGGCGAGGGTCGAGTCTCCTGGTGGATGTGTGTGCCTAAAGATTTTATATATATATATTATATATAAAATATATAATATATATATATATATATATATTATATATATATATATATATATATCGTACCTAATAGCCAGAACGCACTACTTATCCTAGTATGCAAGGCTCGATTNATCCCAGGAACTACAAAAAAGTTCCAGAAAAAATACATACATATATATTGACCAGACCACACACTAGAAGGTGAAGGGACGACGACGCTTCGGTCCGTCCTGGACCATTCTCAAGTCGATTGTGAGAATGGTCCAGGACGGACCGAAACGTCGTCGTCCCTTCACCTTCTAGTGTGTGGTCTGGTCAACATACTTTAGCCACGTTATTGTGACTCATCGCCTGCACATACATATATAATACATACATTTTTTGGGGGGTATACACCCCAGAAAAGACTATATATAAAGTTTCAGATAACCTAGAGAGAGAGAGAGAGAGAGAGAGAGAGAGAGAGAAAAGTTAATCCCGGAGAAAGGGTTTTGCCTGGAGCGCTTCGAATTCACTCCAGCACAGAAAGCCAGATTGCAAAATTTACAAAGAGCCTAATTCCTGCTACGAAACGCATCCCATTCTCTATCGTTCGCTGTTTTCAGTTGTTAATATGGAAGAATAAGATGCTTATGATGCAACAAGGCTCCGGCCCCACCATGACCATCCATATTATATATATATATATATATATATATATATATATATATATATATATATATATATATATATATATATATGTATCCACTATACATACCACCTTCCACCAGCTCCCCCCCCCTCATCACTCACACCTTCAGCCTCCACCAACACTCCATACAATATTTCATCAGACAACCTTGAATAACCTCTTTCAATCCCTTCAAGTCTAATTTCAGACTGATGCCCCCGCTTCCTTCACAGCTAATTCAGCCTTTCACCACCATCTCCCACATTTCACACCCTAATTCCCAGCACTGGAGGTCATATTAAGAATAACGCAGGGATGATCACACTAGTGATGGAGCTGCCTCAATTGTGGTGTGTGTGTGTGTGTGTGTGTGTGTGTGTGTGTGTGTGTGTGTGTGTGTGTGTGTGTGTGTGTGTGTGTGTGTACTGACCTAGTTGTGTTTGCGGGGGTTGAGCTCTGGCTCTTTGGTCCCGCCTCTCAACTGTCAATCAACTGGTGTACAGATTCCTGAGCCTACTGGGCTCTATCATATCTACATTTCAAACTGTGTATGGAGTCAGCCGCCACCACATCACTGCCTAATGCATTCCACCTGTTAACTACTCTGACACTGAAAAAGTTCTTTCTAACATCCCTGTGGCTCATTTGGGTACTAAGTTTCCACCTGTGTCCCCTTGTTCGCGTACCGCCAGTGTTGAATAGTTTATCCTTGTCTACCCTGTCAATTCCCCTGAGGATTTTGTAGGTAGTGATCATGTCTCCCCTTACTCTTCTGTCTTCCAGTGTTGTAAGGTGCATTTCCCGCAGCCTTTCCTTGTAACTCATGCTTCTTAGTTCTGGGACTAGTGTAGTGGCATACCTCTGAACTTTTTCCAGCTTCGTCTTGTGCTTGACAAGGTACGGGCTCCATGCTGGGGCCGCATACTCCAGGATTGGTCTTACATATGTCGTATACAAGATTCTGAATGATTCCTTACACAGGTTCCTGAACGCTGTTCTGATGTTAGCCAGCCTCGCATATGCCGCAGACGTTATTCTCTTTATGTGGGCTTCAGGAGACAGGTTTGGTGTGATATTAACTCCTAGATCTTTCTCTCTGTCCGTTTCATGAAGTACTTCATCTCCTATTCTGTATCGTGCGTCTGGCCTCCTATTTCCACCGCCTAGTTTCTTTGCAATTGCATTTACTCGGGTTGAAGTTTAGCAGCCATTTGTTGGACCATTCATTCAGTCTGTCTAGGTCATCTTGCAGGTCACCTTGAGTGAGGTCACCCCTCACTCAAACCACCCACGACCCCTCACTCAAACCACCCACGACCCCTCACTCAAACCACCCACGACCCCACACACAAACCACCCACGACCCCTCACACAAACCACCCACGACCCCTCACTCAAACCACCCACGACCCCTCACACAATCCGTCGACAGCGGGTGTGGAGAAAATTGCAAATTTTGCCATTCATTTGTGAGGGTGGAGAAGGAGGGAGTGCCTGATCCTGCCTTTATGGGGCTGGAGCAACAATTACGAGAGAGGGAGATGGGGCAGGAAGCGAGGCAGGAAGGCTCCCAGTTGAAGACTGGTGCCTGGGGAGAGAAACGGAGGGTGAAAGACCCATTCAACAATCTCACCGGTAGTCATAATAGGGGAGAAAATAGGGATGGTGTTCATATACATGAGGAGGAAATAGTTACCACAGATAGAATTCATAGAATGCAAGTAGCAACCAATAGACTGAAGCCAAAATACTGGCGATTTCAATCCTTGAGACAGACTGGGATGCAAGAGACTTCCGATGATGGCGCGAAACATGTACATCTATGATGGAAGTTTCAGAAACAAACACAGCATGCCAGCAGGAACAAAATAGTGAGGAAAGGTTTATGTGAAACATGAATCGTGAAAACAATCGACTATTCATGCCCACTGGTGCCATCGAAGACATTTGATAACTGGTATACTGCAGAAGTATGACAAGTTCAATGAAAGAGACAAACTATTGTGAATTGAGGATAGCAAATGATAGACTATAGCGCCAGGAAATGTCCCATCTTCACACAGTGTGATCTGAACACTCAAACATCAACACTGTGTGATCTGAACACCACAAACATCAACACTGTGTGATCTGAACACCACAAACATCAACACTGTGTGATCTGAACACCACAAACATCAACACAGTGTGATCTGAACACCACAAACATCAACACAGTGTGATCTGAACACTCAAACATCAACACTGTGTGATCTGAACACCACAAACATCAACACTGTGTGATCTGAACACCACAAACATCAACACTGTGTGATCTGAACACCACAAACATCAACACAGTGTGATCTGAACACCACAAACATCAAGACTGTGTGATGTGAACACTCAAACATCAACACTGTGTGATCTGAACACCACAAACATCAACACTGTGTGATCTGAACACCACAAACATCAACACTGTGTGATCTGAACACTCAAACATCAACACTGTGTGATCTGAACACCACAAACATCAACACTGTGTGATCTGAACACCACAAACATCAACACTGTGTGATCTGAACACTTAAACATCAACACTGTGTGATCTGAACACCACAAACATCAACACAGTGTGATCTGAACACCACAAACATCAACACTGTGTGATCTGAACACTCAAACATCAACACTGTGTGATCTGAACACCACAAACATCAACACTGTGTGATCTGAACACTTAAACATCAACACAGTGTGATCTGAACACCACAAACATCAACACTGTGTGATCTGAACACCACAAACATCAACACAGTGTGATCTGAACACCACAAACATCAAGACTGTGTGATGTGAACACTCAAACATCAACACAGTGTGATCTGAACACTTAAACATCAACACAGTGTGATCTGAACACCACAAACATCAACACTGTGTGATCTGAACACCACAAACATCAACACTGTGTGACCTGAACACTTAAACATCAACACAGTGTGATCTGAACACTTAAACATCAACACAGTGTGATCTGAACACCACAAACATCAACACTGTGTGATCTGAACACCACAAACATCAACACTGTGTGATCTGAACACCACAAACATCAACACTGTGTGATCTGAACACTTAAACATCAACACAGTGTGATCTGAACACCACAAACATCAACACTGTGTGATCTGAACACTTAAACATCAACACAGTGTGATCTGAACACCACAAACATCAACACTGTGTGATCTGAACACTTAAACATCAACACAGTGTGATCTGAACACCACAAACATCAACACTGTGTGATCTGAACACTTAAACATCAACACAGTGTGATCTGAACACCACAAACATCAACACTGTGTGATCTGAACACTTAAACATCAACACAGTGTGATCTGAACACCACAAACATCAACACTGTGTGATCTGAACACCACAAACATCAACACTGTGTGATCTGAACACCACAAACATCAACACAGTGTGATCTGAACACTTAAACATCAACACAGTGTGATCTGAACACCACAAACATCAACACAGTGTGATCTGAACACTTAAACATCAACACAGTGTGACCTGAACACCACAAACATCAACACTGTGTGATCTGAACACCACAAACATCAACACTGTGTGATCTGAACACCACAAACATCAACACTGTGTGATCTGAACACTCAAACATCAACACAGTGTGATCTGAACACTTAAACATCAACACAGTGTGATCTGAACACCACAAACATCAACACTGTGTGATCTGAACACCACAAACATCAACACTGTGTGATCTGAACACTCAAACATCAACACAGTGTGATCTGAACACTTAAACATCAACACAGTGTGATCTGAACACCACAAACATCAACACTGTGTGATCTGAACACCACAAACATCAACACTGTGTGATCTGAACACTTAAACATCAACACAGTGTGATCTGAACACCACAAACATCAACACAGTGTGATCTGAACACTTAAACATCAACACAGTGTGACCTGAACACCACAAACATCAACACAGTGTGATCTGAACACCACAAACATCAACACAGTGTGATCTGAACACCACAAACATCAACACAGTGTGATCTGAACACCACAAACATCATTTGAACATTCCACCAGTTTTCCGTTCATTTTTGAGTCGGGTGTAATTGGTGTCGGGTTGCCGCCCCCCCCCCCCCGCCACGGGCAACAAGCAAATTGGTTTTGCATTGTTGTGTGTTGGGGGGGGGAGGGGGGGAGGGGGGAGAACCTGGGGTAGCATCTTCACCCAGTTTGTTGCACCACTGAACGGCATATTGGAGGAAAACTTCTTTATTATCCTGATTTGTATAAATATATTCTGAATTTGTCCTGTTTTTATCCATTTTTTTCGCAAAGTTAGTTTATTTTTCTGTACTGAGCTTACCTGGCGACGGTAGTGAAGGTGTGTTGACAGACCAACTGGGGTGGAGAGTGATGATATTCACTCTAACTCTCTCTTCCACCATTGTTCCCTGTGTGTCACACCCTCCCCCACACCACGCCACACCCAGCCGGTGGCTGAGCGGACAGAACACTGTACACGTGATCCTGTGGTCCCGGTTCGATCCCGGGCGCCTGCGAGAAACAATGGGCTGAGTTTTTTCTACCCTGATGCCCCTGTTACCTAGCAGTAAATAGGTATCTTGGAGTTAGTCAGCTGTCACGGGTTGCTTCCTGGGGGTGGAGGCCTGGTCGAGGACTGGGCCGCGGGGACACTAAGCCCTGAAATCATCTCAAGATAACCTCCCACCCCACACCACCTCCCACACCTAGCCTCCTCTGTCTTTTAAAAGTGCGATTCATTTTTACTTCACCCTCTCACTCTCCTTCCTCTCCTCATCTATATTCCTCCTCTTCCTTCTCTAGCGGCCTGTTTATTGTGTACCTCGTCTCCGTCTCCGTCCTTCCTTCTCCGTCTCTGCAGCTGTCTTGGGCTCTGTTTCTCTGATTCTTTCCTCGGCAGGTTTTATCGAAGAGTCTTCACTGTGGACGGGAGGAAAGGCAAAGAGGTGTTGGGACGAGTCCCCGCCTGCACTCCACCACACGTGCTGGGTCGCCTCTTTAATCTTATTTACTTACAAAATTGTGAATAGTGTGCTTCGGCTGCTCCTCCGATTAACGCATTACATTTATTTACAATGTTTACATGATGGGACTCATTTGAGTCTGTTACACCCACTCGTTTGGCTTCGTTCTGGTGTCATTGTAAGTAGTTATCATGACCATTGTTCCCGTGTTAGAAAGAGAGAGAGAGAGAGAGAGAGATAAAAGAGAGAGAGAGAGAGGCCAGCCAGAGTAGATAGAGAGAGAGAGAGAGAGAGACGTAGAGAGAGGGAGGAGAGAGCGAGAGAGCCAGAGCCAGAGAGAATGCAGAGAGAGAGAGAGAGAGAGAAGGAGAAGAAGGAAAGAGAGAGAGAGGAGAGAGTAGAGAGAGAGAGAGCCCACCGGAGAGAGAAGAATGAGAGAGGGCGGAATGAGCAGACAGAGCCCAGAGAGAGCAGAGGGAGAGAGAGAGCGGATAAGGGGAGAAGAGAAGAGAGCGAGAGAGGAGAGAGACTGACAACGGAACACAGAGGAGGGTATGCTAATAAGTAATTTTTAA
>WNGS01005680.1:6798447-6826848 GCA_020271785.1 Procambarus virginalis
AAATACTCTTTAAGCATTTCCTAGTGACCCAGATTCAGATACCGCCAACATCCACATACCACCAACATTCAGATACCGCCAACATCCACATACCGCCAACTTCCACATACCGCCAACATCCACATACCACCAACATTCAGATACCGCCAACATCCACATACCGCCAACTTCCACATACCACCAACATTCAGATACCGCCAACATCCACATACCACCAACATTCAGATACCGCCAACATCCACATACCGCCAACTTCCACATACCGCCAACATCCACATACCGCCAACTTCCACATACCGCCAACATCCACATACCCCCAACATCCACATACCGCCAACATTCAGATACCGCCAACATCCACATACCGCCAACATCCACATACCGCCAACATTCAGATACCGCCAACATCCACATACCGCCAACTTCCACATACCGCCAACATTCAGATACCGCCAACATCCACATACCGCCAACATCCACATACCGCCAACATTCAGATACCGCCAACATCCACATACCGCCAACATCCACATACCACCAACATTCAGATACCGCCAACATCAACATACCGCAACTTCCACATACCGCCAACATCTACATACCGCCAACATCCACATACCGCCAACATCCACATACCACCAACATTCAGATACCGCCAACATCCACATACCGCCAACATTCAGATACCACCAACATTCAGATACCACCAACATTCAGATACCGCCAACATTCAGATACCGCCAACATCCACATACCGCCAACATCCACATACCACCAACATTCAGATACCGCCAACATTCAGATAGCGCCAACATTCAGATACCGCCAACATTCAGATACCGCCAACATTCAGATACCGCCAACATTCAGATACCGCCAACATTCACATACCGCCAACATTCAGATACCGCCAACATCCACATACCGCCAACATTCAGATACCGCCAACATCCACATACCGCCAACATTCACATACCGCCAACATCCACATACCACCAACATCCACATACCGCCAACATTCACATACCGCCAACATTCACATACCGCCAACATCCACATAAACACCTACATACGACAGACGAAGACACGCACACACACGCGAACACAAACAGGCGCATGCGCCAATTCACACCCGGACAGGATACACCCACACTCATCCAGTCAGGACACTCTCAGCCAGTATGTCATCCATGGTATGGCCTCTGACATCCAGTCAGTTCCCACCCAGTATACCACCCAGTGTAGGACCTATTATACGAACTGGTATATCTTGTATATACATACACAAAATACATACATATATCTGGGGGTTGATATCACACCCAACCTGTCCCCAGAGGCCCACATCAAAAGAATATCATCAGCGGCATATGCTAGACTGGCTAACATAAGAACTGTCTTTAGAAACTTGTGTAAGGAATCTTTCAGAACCCTGTATACCACTTATGTAAGACCAATCCTGGAGTATGCAGTTCCAGCCTGGAGTCCATACCTAGTTAAACACAAGACAAAGCTAGAGAAGATTCAGCGGTATGCCACCAGGCTCGTCCCGGAACTGAGGTATGAGCTACGAGGAAAGGCTAAAGGAGCTGAACCTCACATCCCTGGAAAACAGAGGAGTAAGGGGAGACATGATAACCACCTACAAAATTCTCAGGGGAATTGACAGGGCGGACAAAGACAAACTCTTCACCACGGGTGGGACACGAACAAGGGGACACAGGTGGAAACTTAGTACCCAGATGAGCCACAGAGACGTTACAAAGAATTTTTTCAGTGTCAGAGTAGTTAACAAATGGAATGCATTAGGCAGTGATGTGGTGGAGGCTGACTCCATACACAGTTTCAAATGTAGATATGATAGAGCCCAGTAGGCTCAGGAATCTGTACACCAGTTGATTGACAGTTGAGAGGCGGGACCAAAGAGCCACAGTTCAACCCCCGCAAGCACAATTAGGTGAGTACATACGAAATATATACATACATATATCCATCATTCTCCCAGAATATTCCTGTGACACCAAACAACGCATATACGTTGGTTTCCACATCTGTATGGCAACGTGACAACACTGCCCAACACATCTGTATGGCAACGTGACAACACTGCCCAACACATCTGTATGGCAACGTGACAACACTGCCCAACACATCTGTATGGCAACGTGACAACACTGCCCAACACATCTGTATGGCAACATGACAACACTGCCCAACACATCTGTATGGCAACACGACAACACTGCCCAACACACCTGTATGGCAACACGACAATACAGCCCAACACACCTGTATGGCAACATGACAACACTGCCCAACAAACCTGTATGGCAATACGACAACACTGCCCAACACATCTGTATGGCAACACGACAACACTGCCCAACACACCTGTATGGCAACACGACAATACAGCCCAACACACCTGTATGGCAACATGACAACACTGCCCAACACATCTGTATGGCAACACGACAACACTGCCCAACACACCTGTATGGCAACACGACAATACAGCCCAACACACCTGTATGGCAACATGACAACACTGCCCAACACACCTGTATGGCAACACGACAATACAGCCCAACACACCTGTATGACAACATGACAACACTGCCCAACACACCTGTATGGCAATACGACAACACTGCCCAACACACCTGTATGGCAACACGACAACACTGCCCAACACACCTGTATGGCAACACAACAACACTGCCCAACACACCTGTATGGCAACACGACAATACAGCCCAACACACCTGTATGACAACATGACAACACTGCCCAACACACCTGTATGGCAATACGACAACACTGCCCAACACACCTGTATGGCAACACGACAACACTGCCCAACACACCTGTATGGCAACACGACAATACAGCCCAACACACCTGTATGACAACATGACAACACTGCCCAACACACCTGTATGGCAATACGACAACACTGCCCAACACACCTGTATGGCAACACGACAACACTGCCCAACACACCTGTATGGCAACACGACAACACTGCCCAACACATCTGTATGGCAACACGACAACACTGCCCAACACATCTGTATGGCAACACGACAATACAGCCCAACACACCTGTATGGCAACATGACAACACTGCCCAACACATCTGTATGGCAACGTGACAATACAGCCCAACACACCTGTATGGCAACATGACAACACTGCCCAACACATCTGTATGGCAACATGCCAACACTGCCCAACACATCTGTATGGCAACATGACAACACTGCCCAACACATCTGTATGGCAACGTGACAACACTGCCCAACACACCTGTATGGCAACGTGACAACACTGCCCAACACATCTGTATGGCAACATGACAACACAGCCCAACACACCTGTATGGCAACACGACAATACAGCCCAACACACCTGTATGGCAACATGACAACACAGCCCAACACACCTGTATGACAACACGACAACACTGCCCAACACATCTGTATGGCAACATGACAACACTGCCCAACACATCTGTATGGCAACACGACAATACAGCCCAACACACCTGTATGGCAACACGACAATACAGCCCAACACACCTGTATGGCAGCACGACAATACAGCCCAACACACCTGTATGGCAGCACGACAATACAGCCCAACACACCTGTATGGCAACACGACAAAACAGCCCAACACACCTGTATGGCAACACGACAATACAGCCCAACACACCTGTATGGCAGCACGACAATACAGCCCAACACACCTGTATGGCAGCACGACAATACAGCCCAACACACCTGTATGGCAACACGACAATACAGCCCAACACACCAGTATGGCAACACGACAATACAGCCCAACACATCTGTATGACAACACGACAATACAGCCCAACACACCTGTATGGCAACACGACAATACAGCCCAACACACCTGTATGTCAACATGACAACAGCCCAACACACCTGTATGGCAACACGACAACACAGCCCAACACACCAGTATGGCAACACGACAATACAGCCCAACACATCTGTATGTCAACACGACAATACAGCCCAACACACCTGTATGTTGCATCAAAACCTCTCAAGGTGGGACTTGCAACACTCCCTGCAACACTTAGCAAGCATTAAGTACTGACGAGGAAGTTACGAAACACAACTTAGATACAAGACTATATATGTAGCTAACATTTCCTCTGTAGCACCTTCCTCACGCCAGGATTTGATAAAGTCACGACATCCATGACGTCACTACAGATAAAGTCTACTTTATAGTGATAAAGTATCTTTATCCTACTACCTGGGACCAGATTCACGAAGCAGTTACGCAAGCACTTACGAACCTGTCCATCTTTTCTCAATCTTTGGCGACTTTGTTTACAGTTATTAAACAGTTAATGAGCTGCGAAGCACCAGGAGGCTGTTTATAACAATAACAACAGTTGAATGTCAAGTTGTAAACTGTTTAATAAATGTAACCCAAAGCCGTTAAAGATTGAGGAAAGATGTACACGTTCGTAAGTGCTTGCGTAACTGCTTCGTGTATCTGGCCCCAGCTGGGTCCAGGATTCAACAAGCATTTGCATATCTATTGACGAAAGCTGTACATCTTTTCTAAATCTTTGACGGCATTGTTTACATTTATTAAACAATTTACGAGAATCTAAACTATCCCAGTCAAATGTTATCATTGTTATAAACAGCTTCCCGCCGCTTCGGAGCTCATAAACTGCTTAATATATATAAACAAAGGAGCAAAAATATTGATAAAAGATGAGCAGGTTCGTGTTCTTGTGCGCCTGCTTGGTGAATCCGGCTCCTGGAGTCTTGGTGAATCCGGCTCCTGGAGTCTTGGTGAATCCGACTCCTGTTCTCCCTACACGAACCTGGCAATATGTCTGCAGCGAAGACGTGACACGCCGCAGACATACCCACAATGATTTTGAATAGCTATAGTTACACACAAAATAAGGTACATTTGTATAAATACATTTCAAAATATATTAATTGCATTGGCAGACGATTAACCGGAATCAGCTCACTCCAAAACATTCCCGCGACGCAAAGTTCTCTTGCTTCACTCACATGTGTCAAATGACGCAAGAAATAGCAAGAATATAGCGTAAATATCTCTCTAGCGTCTCCCAAGGCCCTGCTCGCCACCGACTTCGGTTTTTAACCCTGGGAGCTGCGGATATCCGCGATCCGCATTCCCGCCGACTTGCGCCTGCGGCTTGACATGAAAACGCAAGCCTAGCCGATGGAGTCCACGGGTCGCATGCGGCTACCGTTCTCATCTACATTCTTTTGTAATTTGTCTTTGTAAACAACTACGCTTTCTGACTTTCGGGTATATATTAGCGGTTCCCCGCGGTGTGACCGTTATTTTTGTTGCTGTTGGCTTTTTCTCTAAATGCGGTTTGCTGTTGCGGTTACCTGCTTGTTTTGTTCCGTGAGGCGACGGGGGGGAGGGGGGTGTGCTGATGCAATAGGTGGGGGGGGGAGGGGGGAGCCGTGGGGTGATGGGGAGGTTACCTATGGGGAGAGGGGGAGAGAGGCAAGAACCAACACAAAGTTGAATGAACCAAAAATAAATGTAAAAATAATATATAGACATTTTGTAAGACGGAGTAAAAAAAAATAAAATACAAAAACGAGAAGAAATGAGTAAATGTGTGATGAATGCGGGAGAAGAAGAATAGGTGAAGTGAGGATTAATGAGAGAAGTGAAAGAGAAGCAGAATGACGATAGGACACAACCCGATAAAGAATAACTAACATGGTTAATGATACCGATTATAGCTGAAGAAGGAAGAGAAGGAACAGTGAAGATGAACGAGAATGGCCAACAAATCTGTATAAGAAGATGGTAGCAGAGCGAACAATCCTCTTACAAATAACGTCGCTATTCTCACGTATGCGCACTAACGCTAACAATTGCCGTACTAGAAAATGCAAATTCAGTTTCCAAATGAAATGGACCGAAAGCGGCAAGACTTGGGTCCTGTGGGAGGTTAGGAGAGCAGCAAGTTCTCCCAATGTTTCAAAACGTCATAAAAACTGTTAAAGTGTCCTCTCCTAACGTAACAGACTAAGCCAGAGGACCCAAAACAGAAAACGGGACACTATATCACTTTCGCCGGCCGCTTCCATTTTCTAGTACGATAATTTTTAGCCTTAGTGAGCATACGAGCGAAAAGCGACGTTCTTTGCAAGAGGACGGATCTGTGGCCGGGAGCGTGAACAGCTTGACACAATGTGCAGAAGGCGCAACACAACAACATAGTGACACACAAAGGTAGCAAGATGAGACAGCGTGACACAGACCGAGACACAACAGCACAGGTGACAACACTGCCTTATCCAAACATGTACTGAAAATCGACTTGAGAATGGTCCAGGACGGACCGAAACGTCGTCGTCCCTTCACCTTCTAGTGTGTGGTCTGGTCAACACATTTCAGCCCCGTTATTGTGACTCCTCGTCCCCATATACTTAATAACGTGACGTCAATAACGCTGACCAAATGAGTGACGGAAAAACAAGTTCAAAACGTGTTGCACAAACGAGACAACACAACAGCAGTTGGGTTACTAACTACTGTTGTAGTTAGGGAGGTCAGGTTATAAGAGTAGTTACAATCTGACCACTAAAACATAGTATAAATGCCCACTGCAGTTATATGTACAGAAAGTGATCTTTGGCAACCCATAAACCAAAAGAAAACGGACCGCGTGGTATTAAACGCACTCTAAACTGTCCTAGAAGAGAGTCAAGGTAAGGTTGTGGAATTTTCTGCACGTCTAGGCACTAGGGCGCCTGACAGCTGAGTGGACAGCGCTTCGGATTCGTAGTCCTGAGGTTCCGGGTTCGATCCCCTGTGGAGGCGGAGACAAATGAGCAAAAAGTCTCTTTCACCCTGATGCCCCCTGTTACCTAGCAGTAAATAGGTACATGGCTAGTTAGACAGCTGCTACAGGCTGCTGCTTCCTGGGGGTGTGTGCACACGTGACTACAGACTTACGACACCTGACAGTCAGATGTGTACACGTGACTACAAACTTACGACACCTGAGAGCCAGATGTGTACATGGGACTACAGACTTACGACACCTGAGAGCCAGATGTGTACACGTGACTACAGACTTACGACACCTGAGAGCCAGATGTGTACATGTGACTACAGACTTACGACACCTGAGAGCCAGATGTGTACACGTGACTACAGACTTACGACACCTGAGAGCCAGATGTGCACACGTGACTACAGACTTACGACACCTGACAGTCAGATGTGTACACGTGACTACAGACTTACGACACCTGAGAGCCAGATGTGTACACGTGACTACAGACTTACGACACCTGAGAGCCAGATGTGTACACGTGACTACAGACTTACGACACCTGAGAGCCAGATGTGTACATGTGACTACAGACTTACGACACCTGAGAGCCAGATGTGTACACGTGACTACAGACTTACGACACCTGAGAGCCAGATGTGTACATGTGACTACAAACTTACGACACCTGAGAGCCAGATGTGTACACGTGACTACAGACTTACGACACCTGAGAGCCAGATGTGTACATGTGACTACAGACTTACGACACCTGAGAGCCAGATGTGTACACGTGACTACAGACTTACGACCCTGAGAGCCAGATGTGTACATGTGACTACAGACTTACGACACCAGAGTCGTAGACTCAATAATATTCCAAAAATAACTACTCGAAAAAAAATACATATTGGAAGAAAATAAAAAAATTAGAACGATAATATCGCCCAAAAATTAGACTGAGAAAATACAAAAAAATATAGAAAAATTAAATAACAAGAAGATGCCAGGAGACGCCATTACAAAAATGAGAGAATAAAGATGAGAGAGTGAGAGAGGAGGTCTCAAATTACCTTCACACACCTATTACAGGCGACACTGAGAAAGAAAGATGTGAAAGATATATGTACCAAATGACTCAGTGATACACTATGTGACACATGGACTCCCGTGAGAAAATATGAGACATCAGACCCAGTGGGAAACAATGAAACACACACAACTCCGATGAGATAGGATGAGATCCACGAACGAGTGAGATAGGATGAGATTTACGAACCGAGTGAGATAGGATGAGATTTACGAACGAGTGAGATAGGATGAGATTTACGAACGGGTGAGATAGGATGAGATCCACGAACCGAGTGAGATAGGATGAGATTTACGAACCGAGTGAGATAGGATGAGATTTACGAACCGAGTGAGATAGGATGAGATTCACGAACCGGGTGAGATAGGATGAGATCCACGAACCGAGTGAGATAGGATGAGATTTACGAACCGGGTGAGATAGGATGAGATCCACGAACCGAGTGAGATAGGATGAGATTTACGAACCGAGTGAGATAAGATGAGATTTACGAACCGAGTGAGATAGGATGAGATTCACGAACCGAGTGAGATAGGATGACACATGAGTCCAGTGAGAGAGAATGATCAAAAATAATCAGAATGGAGGTTAGTAAAGTGTGAGTGCATAAGGTAGAGTAGTGTGTCAGGAGTCATTTTGGCGGGAAAGGGAGGAAAGCAAGCGCGCGCGCACGCCACTACAGCTCCCTCATGCGAAATTTTGCATGAATGAAAAATTCAACCCACACCAAGGAGGTAGCGAGGGGGGGGGGGAGGGGGGAGAGAGGGTATAAAAGACACAAACACCATCACGCCACAAAAGTGGCCAGCACAAAAAAGCTCATACTCTGAGAAAAGTCTATAATCTANGCCATTTTTTAACGGGACCAACCTGTGTACCAGTGGTCAGTGGGGGCCTTTCGGTTTTCTTCTTTAAATATTAGTAAAATGTTGGTCATCATCCACATCGTCGATATTGTCATCCGTTAGATGTCATACAAAAGCTATTGTACCTATAGGAATGTGGATGAAGTGTACAATATATGGACTATTGCACGCATAAATATGCTACGCTTTGTACTTTAAACATTTTCTTGAGCCTGACAAAAGGGCACTAAACCTAACTTTTCCTAGGCTTAGTTTAGCAAATGTATTAAATACGGGGTGAGAATAGCTTGAGCTACCTCATCCCTTTGTGTGTATTTTACCTCAATAAACTTATTTCAATTTCAATGTATTAAATTAGGCCTAAGATTGCATATATTAGGCCTAGGATTACATATGTTAAGTCTAGGATTGCTTATTTAGGCCTCAGGCTACATTAGGCTGTTTTATTTTTTTATGTCCTATAGAATTTCAACTGTACAAAACATGGACTTTCTTGGGTAGAACAGTTCATCTTTTGTACGTTGCATCCATAGCACATACCAGTACTATCATTTTTTGTGGATACGTATATTTTATGCCGCACACATATTGACATGATTTTGTTTATTCAATATATCACATATTTCATACTTTAGCACAATTGTCGTTGACCGTTATTCTGTACATGTCTTTTACATTTAGTTTAGGTCTTATAAATTTAAAAAAATCAACTTAGTTACCTTTCAATCTTGCCTGCAACTTCCATTTCAAGACATCTCTTTTCATCCCCGTTTTTCTGTTGCATAGTAATTTCTCCCACTTCTGCAGTTTGGGTCGACTGTCCAGCTGAGTTATTACTGATAATGTATTTTTTATCACGTCTTTAATAAATCCTTCGAGTCATCAGCAAATGTCTTGTATTAATCTACCAGATCTGTGAATCTCTTAATCTCTTTCACAACTTCTAATGCCACTCTTCAGTTTCTCTAGAGGTCCAATGTGATCCAGTCGTTGATGCTGTGTATTAGTTATCAGTTAAACCCGTTTTGTTTTCCCTCGATTCCTCGTCTTTTCCTCTAGACACGTTATTTTGCTTAACCAAAATGTCCAAGATTACGGTAGGATTGTCAGTGAATCCTAGCAATGTTGTTTTTCAAAATTAAACTTAAAATTGAGTTGATATTCACGTGCCCGTATCCTAGTAACTGCTACTCTGATTAATAACCTATTATATCAATGGGCTGCGTCAATTGTTCACCATTTAGACCATCCAGAAAATGCAGAAACAGGCCTCTCTTTGGTTTGAAGTTTGTACATGTGTTGGTGTAGGTATTTTTTGTTTTTGCCGTGATATTTCTGCGCGGGTCCTAAGCCTATGGCTGGTCTACTAAGTGTTAGTTGTTTCTGTTTTCCTTAGGTGGAGTATGAGTATTAATGACTCTTATGTTCTTTTCAGTAAGATTATGCCTCATGTGTTTAACAGTGTAGGTATTGATGGTGGTGGTGAACGTGTTGGTGAAGGACTTATGGTGATGGAGAAGGTGTTGGTGGTGGTGAACGTGTTGGTAAAAGTGATGGTGGTGGAGGTGTGTTGAGGTGATGGCAGTGGTTGTATTAGTAATGATGGCTGGCTTAGGCTGCCGCAATAAGGGGGTACAATGGCTAATATTCAACTTCGCAAGACATATGCCTTTTCTCCGTAAAAAATTAACTTGTAATTCTCTCACTTTTCTCTCTTCTTTCCAAAGGCATTTTTTTATACAAAATTAAAGTATGTTTCTTCCTCCACTTGTGAGATTTAAAGAGCTATGGACGATTGCTTCCCGACGTGCGATATGTTGTTGATTTAGGGGCGACGACGAACGATGTGAACGATTTCTTCCCGACGTACGATATGGACATTTTCTTCCCGACGCACGATATGGACATTTTCTTCCCGACGTACGATATGGACATTTTCTCCCGGACGTACGATATGGACATTTTCTTCCCGACGCACGATGTGGACATTTTCTTCCCGACGTACGATATGGACATTTTCTTCCCGACGCACGATATGGACATTTTCTTCCCGACGCACGATATGGACATTTTCTTCCCGACGTACGATATGGACATTTTCTTCCCGACGTACGATATGCACATTTTCTTCCCGACGTACGATATGGACATTTTCTTCCCGACGTACGATATGGACATTTTCTTCCCGACGTACGATATGGACATTTTCTTCCCGCCGTACGATATGAACATTTTCTTCCCGACGTGCGGTATGAACGATTCGATACACTTGCAAAACAACCTATTTGTTTACATCTGATGACGTCTAGCAATGAGATTACAAGACCCGTACGCCTTAAAACGTGCGTACGCATAGGCCTACCCGACCTGCCTCTCCCTGCTCAGGCTAGGCAGCAGGGGTGCCCGCTCTCACCACCAGAGAGCGCTAATGCTAGCCAAACCTGCTAACAAACCCTTAGATGCCTGACGGAGCATCCAATGGCAACTGGGAAACATTGAAAATCTAAAATTGCAAAAAATTCAGAGGCAATCGTTAGTTTGGCGTTTGAGAGGGCTAATTGGGAGATGGCTGGAGCCCTATTTTGTGTGCAGACACCAAGCTAATCTGCTAAGTGGTGGTTAATTGTACTCCCTAATAACCACCTCTAAATCGGCTACTGAATCTTTCTCCTGTTTCTTATAATGTTGAGCCTCGGCCATTACAGTTGTATTCCGCTGTAAAAGCTTGTCAAAAGTTATCTGGATTACTCAGAGTCTATATTTAATTCTGAGTTAAATTAAAATAAATCGTCTAAAAATGTTGTAATTTGCCAAAATGTTGGCGTATTCTCTTAACAATGAGACAGCTGTAAGATATTTTTGACTGTATGTAAAAAAGTCGTGAGTGAAATTCACACACACACTAGCCTATTCTACTTAAACAACATTGCCACTTGCATTATTTATACCGTGCAACGAGTATATGCAATGTAAGACTTGCGTCAGACACTAGCTATGACAAGTTACCTTACATGTACACAAATATGTACACATAAACAGACATGACACATTCCTATACACCTTTGTGTAAATCCACACATTTTCATGTTAGCAACATGTTGACACAGCCGAACGTAGCGATTCAATTGTATAAATTTAATGTATACAATTTAAATCGCATCAGAGATTTATACAACTGATTCAATTGTATAAATTTTTGGTGAATTTGGATTACTGTATCCAAGCATGGAGACCTCATCTTCAGAAGAATAAAGTTCCTCTGGAGAAAGTGCAACACCGGGCAACAAAAATCATTCTAGAGCTAAGTCAACTCACGTACGAGGAACGGTTGAGGGCCACAGGGTTAACAACACTACAAACCAGACATGACAGGGCGGATCTCATTGAAACTTTTAAAACACTGAACAATTTGGAGGATGATGAGCCGGGAAATGTCTTCAGAAGTTCAGATGTAACACAAACAAGGAGCAACGGGTTCAAGCTCAACAAGCCACAATGTAGAACTGACAACAGGAGATGCTTTTGCACTCACAGGGTTATTAACCCATGGAACCGCCTACCCGCCGAAGCCGTAAATGCCAAAACTATTGTAACTTTTAAAGTACAGCTGGAAAAGATCACCAAGGCAAATGAGGGGATTTTCGACAAGCCGACATGGGTTCAGGGAGGGTAAACCTTGCCTCACAGGTTTAATAGAATTCTACGATCAGCTGACAAAGATTATGCAAGAAAGAGAAGGCTGGGCAGACTGCATTTCCTTGGACTATTGGAAAGCCTTTGGCACAGTACCCCATAAGAGGCTGGTGCATAAGTTGGAGAAACAGGCAAGAGTAACTGGTAGGGCGCTCCAGTGGATAAGGGAGTACCTAAGCAATAGGAAGCAGAAAGTTACTGTGAGGGGTGAGATCTCAGATTGACGTGAAGTCACAAATGGTTGTTAGAGTTTAACCTCAGCAAATGTAACGTAATGAAGATAGGTGTAGGGAGCAGGAGGCCATATACAAGGTATCATTTGGGATATGAAATTCTTCTAGAATCAAAGAGAGAGAGAGAGAAAGACCTGGGGGTTTAAATCACGCCAGACCTGTCCCCCAAAGCCCATATCAAGAAAATAACATCAGAGGCATACGCCAGGTTGGCTAACATAACAACGGCCTTAAGAAACTTGTTTACGTAATCATTCAGAACCTTGTATACCACGTATGACAGACCAATCCTAGAGTATGCAGCTCCAGCATGGAGTCCATGTCTAGTGAATCATAAAACTAAACTGGAGAACGTTCAGAGGTTTGACACCAGACTAGTGCCCGAACTGAGGGGCATGAACTATGAGAGACTAAGGGAATTAAACCTCACGTCGCTGGAAGACAGGAGAGTTAGGGGAGACACGATCACCACATACAAGATTCTCGGAGGAATTAACAGGGTAGACAAAGATAGTTTATTTAACACAAGAAGTACACGCACTAGCGGACACAGGTGGAAATTGAGTGCTCAAATGAGCCATAAAGACATTAGAAATATTTTTTTTGTGTCATAGTTAATAAATGGAATGCGTTAAGAAGTGATGTGGTGGAGGCTGACTCCATACACAGTTTCAGGTGCAGATATGATAAGAGCCCAGTATAAGGCTCGGCAACCTGTACACCAGTTGATTGACAGTTGAGAGGCGGGACCAAGGAGCCGAAGCTCAACCCCCGCAAGCACAACAAAGTGAGAACACACACACAAACAACCCATCATGCAAGACATGAACCAACCAGAAACCAATCTATCACTTACTAAAATTACACTTCCCATATTTCCCAAATATTGTACAGCGACCCAGGAAGGATCCGACGGCCAGGTAGGCAGGCATGGGTCCTGAGCAGTAGGTAATGGGGAGGTACTGGTGATAATCAAGGTGATGTGGGGTGTGTGGTATTGAGCTGGCTGTAATGGGTCTGTGTTTGGGGGGGCGGGGAGGGGGGAAAGTAGGCGTGGTCTAACAGATGCCAGATGTTACCAGCACGCGGAAGACATCTTCCGCGTGCTCTATGGTATAATTATCATTTAAAAACCAAAATATTCTTTAATAAGAACTAGTGTGACGCGACACATGCCGTAGTAAACATGTGGATCCATGACACAGTGAGCGAGAGATAAAGTAGGTCGAAGACCAAACTGGTGGATCTGGCAATCTGGATGACAGCATCTGGTTGCCATAGCAACAAGATGAGGGAGGCAAGCCAGATCAATGGGGGAGGGGGAGGGGAAGGGCAAGCCGGAAACTGGTACAACCTCGAACCCACATCAAAATGACGCGGTCCAGCTTATACTACCCCTCCCTCACCCTTCTTATCACCATACCTACCCACACTCTCCAGCTTTACCCCACCGACCTTACCCACACTCTCCAGCTTTACCCACCGACTTTACCCACACTCTCCAGCTTTACCCACCGACCTTACCCACACTCTCCAGCTTTACCCACCGACCTTACCCCACTCTCTCAGCTTTACCCACCGACCTTACCCACACTCTCCAGCTTTACCCTCCGACTTACCCCACACTCTCCAGCTTTACCCACCGACCTTACCCACTCTCCAGCTTTACCCTCCGACCTTACCCACACTCTCCAGCTTTACCCACCGACCTTACCCACACTCTCCAGCTTTACCCACCGACCTTACCCACACTCTCCAGCTTTACCCACCGACCTTACCCACACTCTCCAGCTTTACCCACCGACCTTACCCCACACTCTCCAGCTTTACCCACCGACCTTACCACACTCTCCAGCTTCACCCACCGACCTTACCCACACTCTCCAGCTTTACCCACCGACCTTACCCACACTCTCCAGCTTTACCCACCGACCTTACCCACACTCCAGCTTTACCCACCGCCCTTACCCCACACTCTCCAGCTTACCCCCGACCTTACCCCACACTCTCCAGCTTTACCCTCCGACCTTACCCACACTCTCCAGCTTTACCCCACCGACCTTACCCACACTCTCCAGCTTTACCCACCAACCTTACCCACACTCTCCAGCTTTACCCTCCGACCTTACCCACACTCTCCAGCTTTACCCACCGACCTTACCCCACACTCTCCAGCTTTACCACCGACCTTACCCACACTCTCCAGCTTTACCCACCGAACCTTACCCACACTCTCCAGCTTTACCCACCGACCTTACCCACACTCTCCAGCTTTACCCTCCGACCTTACCCACACTCTCCAGCTTTACCACCGACCTTACCCAAAAGCCAACGGTATGCCACTAGACTAGTCCCAGAACTAAAAGGCATGAGTTACGAAGAAAGGCTGCGGGAAATGCACCTTACGACACTGGAAGACAGAAGAGTAAGGGAGACATGATCACAACCTACAAAATCCTCAGGGGAATCGACCGGGTAAACAAGGATAAACTATTCAACACTGGGGGGACGCGAACAAGGGGACACAGGTGGAAACTGAGTACCCAATGAGCCACAGAGACGTTAGAAGCAACTTTTTCAGTGTCAGTAGTTAACAGGTGGAATGCATTAGGCAGTGATGTGGTGGAGGCTGACTCCATACACAGTTTCAAATGTAGATATGATAGAGCCCGTAGGCTCAGGAACCTGTACATCAGTTGACAGTTGAGAGCCGGGACCAAAGAG
Source organism: Procambarus virginalis (assembly GCA_020271785.1). NCBI lineage: Eukaryota > Metazoa > Arthropoda > Malacostraca > Decapoda > Cambaridae > Procambarus > Procambarus virginalis. Next base: position 6,813,892 of record WNGS01005680.1, read on the forward strand.
CCAAAGCTCAACCCCCACAAGCACAATAGGTGAGTACAAATAGGTGAGTACACTCTCCTGCTTTAGTCAAAATCCACATACCACCAACATCCACATACCACCAACATTAACATTCTGCCAACATCCACATACCACCAACATCAACATACCGCCAACATAAACATACCGCCAACATAAACATACCGCCAACATCCACATACTGCCAACATCCACATACCATCAACATCCACATACCATCAACATCCACATACCATCAACATCCACATATCGCCAACATCCACATACCACCAACATCCATATACCATCAACATCCACATACCACCAACATCCACATACCGCCAACATCCACATACCACCAACATCCATACCACCATCACATCCACATATCGCCAACATCCACATACCACCAACATCCACATACCACCAACATCCACATACCACCAACATCCACATACCATCAACATCCACATATCGCCAACATCCACATACCACCAACATCCACATACCACCAACATCCACATACCATCAACATCCACATACCACCAACATCCCACATACCACCAACATCCACATACCACCAACATCCACATACCACCAACATCCACATACCATCAACATCCACATACCACCAACATCCCATACCGCCAACATCCACATACCACCAACATCCACATACGCCAACATCCACATACCGCCAACATCACATACCGCCAACATCAACATACCACCAACATCCACATATCGCCAACATCCACATACCACCAACATCCACATACCACCAACATCCACATACCACCAACATCCACATACCGCCAACATCCACATACCGCCAACACTCACACACTGCCAACATCCACATACCACCAACATCCACATACCACCAACATCCACATACCACCAACATCCACATACCACCAACATCCACATACCACCAACATCCACATACCGCCAACACTCCACATACCGCCAACATCCACATACCACCAACATCCACATACCACCAACATCCACATACCCCAACATCCACATACCGCCAACATCCACATACCGCCAACACTCACACACTGCCAACATCCACATACCGCCAACATCCACATACTGCCAACATCCACATACTGCCAACATCCACATACCGCCAACATCCACATACTGCCAACATCCACATACCGCCAACATCCACATACTGCCAACACTCACACACTGCCAACATCCACATACCACCAACATCCACATATCGCCAACACTCACACACTGCCAACATCCACATACCACCAACATCCACATACCGCCAACACTTACATACCGCCAACATCCACATACCGCCAACATCCACATACCGCCAACATCCACATACCGCCAACACTCACACACTGCCCAACATCCACATACCACCAACATCCACATACCACCAACATCCACATACCGCCAACATCCACATACGCCAACACTCACACACTGCCAACATCCACATACCGCCAACATCCACATACCACCAACATCCACATACCGCCAACACTCACACACTGCCAACATCCACATACCACCAACATCCACATACCGCCAACATTCACACGCCGCCAACATCCACATACCGCCAACATCACATACCGCCAACATCCACATATCGCCAACACTCACATACCGCCAACATCCACATACCGCCAACATCCACATACCGCAACACTCACATACCACCAACATCCACATACCGCCAACATTCACATACCGCCAACATCCACATAAACACCTACATACGACAGACGAAGACACGCACACACACGCGCACACAAACAGGCGCATGCGCCAATTCACACCCGGACAGGATACACCCACACTCATCCAGTCAGGACACTCTCAGCCAGTATGTCATCCATGGTATGGCCTCTGACATCCAGTCAGTTCCCACCCAGTATACCACCCAGTGTAGGACCTATTATACGAACTGGTATATCTTGTATATACATACACAAAATACATACATATATCTGGGGGTTGATATCACACCCAACCTGTCCCCAGAGGCCCACATCAAAAGAATATCATCAGCGGCATATGCTAGACTGGCTAACATAAGAACTGCCTTTAGAAACTTGTGTAAGGAATCTTTCAGAACCCTGTATACCACTTATGTAAGACCAATCCTGGAGTATGCAGTTCCAGCCTGGAGTCCATACCTAGTTAAACACAAGACAAAGCTAGAGAAGATTCAGCGGTATGCCACCAGGCTCGTCCCGGAACTGAGGTATGAGCTACGAGGAAAGGCTAAAGGAGCTGAACCTCACATCCCTGGAAAACAGAGGAGTAAGGGGAGACATGATAACCACCTACAAATTCTCACGGGAATTGACAGGGTGGACAAAGACAAACTCTTCAGCACGGGTGGGACACAGGTGGAAACTTAGTACCCAGATGAGCCACAGAGACGTTACAAAGAATTTTTCAGTGTCAGAGTAGTTAACAAATGGAATGCATTAGGCAGTGATGTGGTGGAGGCTGACTCCATACACAGTTTCAAATGTAGATATGATAGAGCCCAGTAGGCTCAGGAATCTGTACACCTGTTGATTGACAGTTGAGAGGCGGGACCAAAGAGCCACAGTTCAACCCCCGCAAGCACAATTAGGTGAGTACATACGAAATATATACATACATATATCCATCATTCTCCCAGAATATTCCTGTGACACCAAACAACGCATATACGTTGGTTTCCACATCTGTATGGCAACGTGACAACACTGCCCAACACATCTGTATGGCAACGTGACGACACTGCCCAACACATCTGTATGGCAACGTGACAACACTGCCCAACACATCTGTATGGCAACGTGACAACACTGCCCAACACATCTGTATGGCAACATGACAACACTGCCCAACACACCTGTATGGCAACGTGACAACACTGCACAACACATCTGTATGGCAACATGACAACACTGCCCAACACATCTGTATGGCAACACGACAACACTGCCCAACACACCTGTATGGCAACACGACAATACAGCCAAACACACCTGTATGGCAACATGACAACACTGCCCAACACACCTGTATGGCAACACGACAATACAGCCAAACACACCTGTATGACAACATGACAACACTGCCCAACACACCTGTATGGCAATACGACAACACTGCCCAACACACCTGTATGGCAACACGACAACACTGCCCAACACACCTGTATGGCAACACAACAACACTGCCCAACACACCTGTATGGCAACACGACAATACAGCCCAACACACCTGTATGACAACATGACAACACTGCCCAACACACCTGTATGGCAATACGACAACACTGCCCAACACACCTGTATGGCAACACGACAACACTGCCCAACACACCTGTATGGCAACACGACAATACAGCCCAACACACCTGTATGACAACATGACAACACTGCCCAACACACCTGTATGGCAATACGACAACACTGCCCAACACACCTGTATGGCAACACGACAACACTGCCCAACACACCTGTATGGCAACACGACAACACTGCCCAACACACCTGTATGGCAACACGACAACACTGCCCAACACATCTGTATGGCAACACGACAATACAGCCCAACACACCTGTATGGCAACATGACAACACTGCCCAACACATCTGTATGGCAACGTGACAATACAGCCCAACACACCTGTATGGCAACATGACAACACTGCCCAACACATCTGTATGGCAACATGCCAACACTGCCCAACACATCTGTATGGCAACATGACAACACTGCCCAACACATCTGTATGGCAACGTGACAACACTGCCCAACACACCTGTATGGCAACGTGACAACACTGCCCAACACATCTGTATGGCAACATGACAACACAGCCCAACACACCTGTATGGCAACACGACAATACAGCCCAACACACCTGTATGGCAACACGACAACACAGCCCAACACACCTGTATGGCAACACGACAACACTGCCCAACACATCTGTATGACAACATGACAACACTGCCCAACACATCTGTATGGCAACACGACAATACAGCCCAACACACCTGTATGGCAACACGACAATACAGCCCAACACACCTGTATGGCAGCACGACAATACAGCCCAACACACCTGTATGGCAGCACGACAATACAGCCCAACACACCTGTATGGCAACACGACAAAACAGCCCAACACACCTGTATGGCAACACGACAATACAGCCCAACACACCTGTATGGCAACACGACAAACAGCCCAACACACCTGTATGGCAACACGACAATACAGCCCAACACACCTGTATGGCAGCACGACAATACAGCCCAACACACCTGTATGGCAACACGACAAAACAGCCCAACACACCTGTATGGCAACACGACAATACAGCCCAACACACCCGTATGGCAGCACGACAATACAGCCCAACACACCTGTATGGCAGCACGACAATACAGCCCAACACACCTGTATGGCAACACGACAATACAGCCCAACACACCGTATGGCAGCACGACAATACAGCCCAACACACCTGTATGGCAGCACGACAATACAGCCCACACACCTGTATGGCAACACGACAATACAGCCCAACACACCTGTATGGCAACACGACAATACAGCCCAACACACCTGTATGACAACACGACAATACAGCCCAACACACCTGTATGACAACACGACAATACAGCCCAACACATCTGTATGACAACACGACAATACAGCCCAACACATCTGTATGACAACACGACAATACAGCCCAACACACCTGTATGGCAACACGACAATACAGCCCAACACATCTGTATGACAACACGACAATACAGCCCAACACATCTGTATGGCAACACGACAATACAGCCCAACACACCTGTATGGCAACACGACAATACAGCCCAACACACCAGTATGGCAACACGACAATACAGCCCAACACCCTGTATGTCAACACGACAATACAGCCAACACACCTGTATGTTGCATCAAAACCTCTCAACGTGGGACTTGCAACACTCCCTGCAACACTTAGCAAGCATTAAGTACTGACGAGGAAGTTACGAAACACAACTTAGATACAAGACTATATATGTAGCTAACATTTCCTCTGTAGCACCTTCCTCACGCCAGGATTTGATAAAGTCACGACATCCATGACGTCACTACAGATAAAGTCTACTTTATAGTGATAAAGTATCTTTATCCTACTACCTGGGACCAGATTCACGAAGCAGTTACGCAAGCACTTACGAACCTGTCCATCTTTTCTCAATCTTTGGCGACTTTGTTTACAGTTATTAAACAGTTAATGAGCTGCGAAGCACCAGGAGGCTGTTTATAACATAACAACAGTTGAATGTCAAGTTGTAAACTGTTTAATAAATGTAACCCAAAGCCGTTAAAGATTGAGGAAAGATGTACACGTTCGTAAGTGCTTGCGTAACTGCTTCGTGTATCTGGCCCCAGCTGGGTCCAGGATTCAACAAGCATTTGCATATCTATTGACGAAAGCTGTACATCTTTTCTAAATCTTTGACGGCATTGTTTACATTTATTAAACAATTTACGAGAATCTAAACTATCCCAGTCAAATGTTATCATTGTTATAAACAGCTTCCCGGCGCTTCGGAGCTCATAAACTGCTTAATATATATAAACAAAGGAGCAAAAATATTGATAAAAGATGAGCAGGTTCGTGTTCTTGTGCGCCTGCTTGGTGAATCCGGCTCCTGGAGTCTTGGTGAATCCGGCTCCTGGAGTCTTGGTGAATCCGACTCCTGTTCTCCCTACACGAACCTGGCAATATGTCTGCAGCGAAGACGTGACACGCCGCAGACATACCCACAATGATTTTGAATAGCTATAGTTACACACAAAATAAGGTACATTTGTATAAATACATTTTCAAAATATATTAATTGCATTGGCAGACGATTAACCGGAATCAGCTCACTCCAAAACATTCCCGCGACGCAAAGTTCTCTTGCTTCACTCACATGTGTCAAATGACGCAAGAAATAGCAAGAATATAGCGTAAATATCTCTCTAGCGTCTCCCAAGGCCCTGCTCGCCACCGACTTCGGTTTTTAACCCTGGGAGCTGCGGATATCCGCGATCCGCATTCCCGCCGACTTGCGCCTGCGGCTTGACATGAAAACGCAAGCCTAGCCGATGGAGTCCACGGGTCGCATGCGGCTACCGTTCTCATCTACATTCTTTTGTAATTTGTCTTTGTAAACAACTACGCTTTCTGACTTTCGGGTATATATTAGCGGTTCCCCGCGGTGTGACCGTTATTTTTGTTGCTGTTGGCTTTTTCTCTAAATGCGGTTTGCTGTTGCGGTTACCTGCTTGTTTTGTTCCGTGAGGCGACGGGGGGGGAGGGGGTGTGCTGATGCAATAGGTGGGGGGGGGAGGGGGGAGCCGTGGGGTGATGGGGAGGTTACCTATGGGGAGAGGGGGAGAGAGGCAAGAACCAACACAAAGTTGAATGAACCAAAAATAAATGTAAAAATAATATATAGACATTTTGTAAGACGGAGTAAAAAAAAATANTGTAATACGGGCTCACCGTAGCACGTGCTACTCGGAACAGTAGAATTAGCTACTTTGTTCCAAGTAGCTAATCTTTAACAACAACATTGAAGTATATGTAAATTAGGTCAAGACTTGGCTTCTGTGGTGTCTTTAGTCAATGGAAAGACAATGGCGAATGTGACTCTAATTTTGAATAACCTATGTAACTCTGGTGTATATATTACCAGCTGAGAGGCGAGCACATGGCCACGAAGCAGCAGCAGTAATGACCTTAACTCTACACAAGTGATAATCCTCACTAGTAAGAAACATTCAAGGCCCAAACGGGTCCGCTTACTATATTTTCAAACGTGAGGGTTGGGTGTCAAAGCATTCCAGAGTTCGGTACCCGTATTCCTGAGAGCCAGGGGTTAACAAACAAATAATTCAGAGCATTCGTTTGAGAACCTTAAATGAACAAACAACCTCTTTGGACTGGTTAGTGTTCAGTGGGGATAACAGTAGAGGTGTGGCAACGGTGGTGAGTGGGGGATAACAGTAGAGGTGTGGCAACGGTGGTGTGTGGGGGGTAACAGTAGAGGTGTGGCAACGGTGGTGAGTGGAGGATAACAGTAGAAGTGTGGCAACGGTGGTGAGTGGAGGATAACAGTAGAGGTGTGGCATCATGCACAGGCAACTCAGCAGTTGATAAGGATGATGGTTCCAAGTGGTTTTGTTGACGAGATGTTGGTAATTAAAGACGAGATGGGTGGGGGGGGTGTTATCTAAACATTAGAAGAAACAGAAACATTATCAATGTTGTTTAATACCTTAATTATACATCCCGCACTGGGAAAGGTGGGAGGGGGGAGAAATTCGTCAAGAGATCACTAGTATAAAACACAAACAACACGATTAAAAAGGGCTGAACTAGAATTCTGGCTGCTTGTAGAAGCCATTATGTCAAAATATACAGGGGGGACTGAAAAAACTAATGGTCTTTCAAGAGCATATGGGAGTAAGATAACTGTGGGAGTGGAACTGAGGCAAGGCTCACAGTAGACGCCGGGAACTGTGAAAGTCACTGGTGAGACCTGAGAATCTGTATCAAGACATCCTTGTTGACTACTGGCATCATGAAACAGGTCTTACGTGGAAATTCATGAAATTCCACAGGAAAATAATTTTTAATGATATTCAAGACGGGAGGCTAGAGGTATGAGCGGTGAGGCGCCCCAAGATTATGGTGAGCGTTTAGGCTTCTCCCGAGTGAAGTGAACATTAGTCTGGCCATTATAAGAGACCCCGGGCCACCTCTCGGTGCAATGATAGGTGTGTGAGGGTGTGAAGGGGTGTGAAGGAGGACCAGGGGGAGTGTCGGCTGGCTCCTTCCACTGATGAAGGCTGGTCGGCACTCACACTGACCACGCCCTCATCAAGCGTCACCCTTCTCAGTGAACTTTTATCCCTGAGTGAGATAAATACAACTCACCACTGGATTTTATCATGTCAAAAACTAAGAGGCTAGAATGGTTAACTGTGTATCGTGAGTACTTACCGTGCGTCTGAGTGACTGGTTACTGGCGAGGGGCACTACTGCTACTGTGAGGGGGGTGGCTACTACTTACAAGGGAGAGGGAGAGGGGGGTCAACAACATCTATGAGGGCGAGCTGGGAGGACAGCTCTCTCTCGCTACTGAAGGACCGGCCGACACCAACACAGTGACTACAGGCAAGATCACCAGGAGCACAGGCGTGGCAGGCAAGCACCACAAAACTCACGGCCCACATGTCACCAAAACACAAACAAAAATTACTAAAACACAGGTCTACATATGCAGGTAAAAACAAAATTAAATAATAATATTATTAATAAAAGTTTATATGAAGTTTAGAAGTAGCCAATAGATGGTAGAAAATGGTATGAAATTAATGCCTTATAATAGATAAAAGCAATTAACGATTCAAACAATATAAACAAAGATTATATATATATATATATATATACTATATATATATATATATATATATATATATATATATATATATATATATATATATATATATATATATATATATATATACACCAGCCTAGTGTGGAGGAACAAACCCCAGCCTAGTGTGAGGGGCAACAAACCCCAGCCCAGTGTGGGGGAACAAACCCCAGCCTAGTGTGAGGGGGAACAAACCCCAGCCCAGTGTGGGGGGAACAAACCCCAGCCTAGTGTGAGGGGGAACAAACCCCAGCCTAGTGTGAGGGGGAACAAACCCCAGTGTAGTGTGAGGGGGAACAAACCCCAGCCTAGTGTGAGGGGGAACAAACCCCAGCCCAGTGTGGGGAAACAAACCCCAGCCTAGTGTGAGGGGGAACAAACCCCAGCCTAGTGTGAGGGGGAACAAACCCCAGCCCAGTGTGGGGAAACAAACCCCAGCCTAGTGTGAGGGAACAAACCCCAGCCTAGTGTGAGGGGGAACAAACCCCAGCCTAGTGTGAGGGGGAACAAACCCCAGCCCAGTGTGGGGGAAACAAACCCCAGCCTAGTGTGAGGGAACAAACCCCAGCCTAGTGTGAGGGGGAACAAAACCCAGCCTAGTGTGAGGGGGAACAAACCCCAGCCTAGTGTGAGGAGGAACAAACCCCAGCCTAGTGTGAGGGGGAACAAACCCCAGCCTAGTGTGAGGGGGAACAAACCCCAGCCTAGTGTGAGGGGGAACAAACCCCAGCCTAGTGTGAGGGGAACAAACCCCAGCCTAGTGTGAAGGGGAAGAAACTCCAGTCTAGTGTGAAGGAACAAACCCCAGTCTAGTGAGGGGGAACAAACTCCAGTCTAGTGTGAGGGAACAAACCCCAGCCTAGTGTGAGGGAAACAAACCCCAGCCTAGTGTGAGGGAACAAACTCCAGTCTAGTGTGAGGGAACAAACCCCAGCCTAGTGTGAGGAACAAAACCCCAGCCTAGTGTGAGGGGGAACAAACCCCAGCCTAGTGTGAGGGGGAACAAACTCCAGCCTAGTGTGAGGGGGAACAAACCCCAGCCCAGTGTGAGGGGAACAAACTCCAGCCTAGTGTGAGGGGAACAAACCCCAGCCCAGTGTGAGGGGGAACAAACTCCAGCCTAGTGTGAGGGAACAAACCCCAGCTTAGTGTGAGTGAACAAANTTCAAAATGACTTAGACGAAATATGTGAATGGAGCAACAAATGGCAGATGGAATATAAATATATACCAGGTAATGATTGTAATTATGTAATCCACAATAGAATGTGGAATAGGGAAAACCCAGGCATGGTGGGAGCCTGACAGGTGAGTGGACAGCGTTTGGGATTCGTAGTTCTAAGATTCCGAGATCGATCCCCGGTGGAGGCGGAAATAAATGGGCAGTTTCTTTCACCCTGATGCTCCTGTTTACCTAGCAGTAAATAGGTACCTGGGAGTTAGAAGCTGCTACGGGCTGCTTCCGGGGGGTGTGTAACATAAAGGAGGCCTAGTTGAGGACTGGACCGTGGAGATGCTAAGCCCAAAATCATCTCAAGATAACCTCAAGAAAGCCATGCACAACCTATAAGTTATGTGAATAGATGATAAAGATCTCTGACAAAGAAAGAGATCTAGGGATAGTTATAGATAATATAACATCACCAGGAGTCACAAATCAACAAAGTTGACAAAGATGAATTCTTAAAAATGCAATCTCAAAAACAATTGAGTATAGATTGATGCTAATGCAGTAAAGATGATAAAAAAAATAGAAAGTTCCCTTTTGTAAACAGAATGGTAGACAGTTGGAACAAATTAAGCGAGGTTGTGGTGGCTACTAAACCATCAGTAGTTTCAAAGTGTTATATGACAGTATGAGAAGACATAACAGGACACCACATATATAGCTCTCATTCTGTCACTAACCTTACCTAATCACTTAAGCAATTATTCACACAAAATGCAACCTCTATTATCCAGATTAATTTGTACCTCTGGGGAGTTCAAGAAATGGAAGAAAAGATAATGTATTTTAATTGAAGCCCAATTGGGAAGGTAGTTAGGAAGCTTCAGATCTCTTCATACCAACACTGATTAACTTCCAAGGTTTATTTCATCAATTCTTGTACTAATAGGTATTCTATTTCTAAAAAATTAACTTTGTCTAAGGTAATATAGCCTGGATAAGTTTATTTAGCCACGAAAATAAGGAAAACATTAACTGGCAGAGAACATTTCGCGATTTGTAAACACACATACACATGGAATCGATAAAATTCATAGGAAGAATTCCTGAGACCCAGGACTTCTAGAAAAAGAGGTCTAGATTTAAACTAACTAAATACAGATGGCGAAGAAATATAAGAAAATTCACATTCGCAAACTGTGGTAGACGGTTGGAATAAGTTAGGTGAGAAGATGAAGGCCAAAACCGTCGGTAATTTTCAAAGCGTTATATGACAAAAAGTGTGCTGGGTAGACAGGACACCACGAGCATAGCTCTCATCCGTAACTACACTTAGGTAATTACACACACACACACACATACAGGTACAGGTACACAGAGAATGACAAAGAGGTGTGTGAAGAACTCAACAAAAGGTTCCAGGAGGTCTTTACAATAGAACAGGGAGATATCACGGCGCTGGGAGAGGTGGCAGCAAACCAGGTGACCTTGGATAGGTTCGAAATTACAAGAGATGAGGTCAAAAAGCACCTATTGGAGCTGGATGTGAGAAAAGCTGTTGGGCCGGATGGAATCTCGCCATGGGTATTGAAAGAGTGTGCAGGAGCACTTTGCTTACCACTCTCCATAGTGTATAGTAAGTCACTGGAAACGGGGGACCTACCAGAAATATGGAAGACTGCTAATGTAGTACCAATATACAAAAAGGGTGACAGACAAGAGGCACTGAACTACAGGCCAGTGTCCTTAACTTGTATACCATGCAAGGTGATGGAGAAGATTGTGAGAAAAAACCTAGTAACACATCTGGAGAGAAGAGACTTCGTGACAACCCATCAACATGGGTTCAGGGAGGGTAAATCTTGCCTTACAGGCTTGATAGAATTCTACGATCAGGTGACAAGAATTAAGCAAGAAAGAGAAGGGTGGGCGGACTGCATTTTTTTGGACTGTCGGAAAGCCTTTGACACAGTACCCCATAAAAGGTTGATGCATAAGCTGGAGAAACAGGCAGGAGTAACAGGTAGGGCGCTCCAGTGGATAAGGGAGTACCTAAGCAATAGGAAGCAGAGAGTTACAGTGAGGGGTGAGACCTCAGACTGGCGTGAAGTCACCAGTGGAGTCCCACAGGGCTCTGTACTTGGACCTATCCTGTTTCTGATATACGTAAATGATCTCCCAGAGGGTATAGACTCATTCCTCTCAATGTTTGCTGACGACGCCAAAATTATGAGAAGGATTAAGACAGAGGAGGACAGCTTGAGACTTCAAGAAGACCTGGACAAGCTGCAGGAATGGTCGAACAAATGGCTGTTAGAGTTTAACCCAAGCAAATGTAATGTAATGAAGATAGGGGTAGGAAGCAGGAGACCAGATACAAGGTATCATTTGGGAGATGAAATACTTCAAGAGTCAGAGAGAGAGAAAGACCTGGGGGTTGATATCACGCCAGACCTGTCCCCTGAAGCTCATATCAAGAGGATAACATCAGCAGCATATGCCAGGTTGGCTAACATAAGAACGGCCTTTAGAAACTTGTGTAAGGAATCTTTCAGAACATTATATACCACATATGTCAGACCAATCCTGGAGTATGCGGCTCCAGCATGGAGTCCCTATCTAGTCAAGCATAAGACTAAACTGGAAAAGGTTCAAAGGTTTGCCACCAGACTAGTACCCGAGCTGAGAGGTATGAGCTACGAGGAGCGACTGCAGGAATTAAACCTCACTTCGTTGGAAGACAGAAGAGTTAGGGGGGACATGATCACCACATTCAAGATTCTCAGGGGAAACTTGATAAAGACAGGCTGTTTAACACAAGGGGCACACGCACTAGGGGACACAGGTGGAAACTGAGTGCCCAAATGAGCCACAGAGATATTAGAAAGAACTTTTTTAGTGTCAGAGTGGTTGACAAATGGAATGCATTAGGAAGCGATGTGGTGGAGGCTGACTCCATACACAGTTTCAAGTGTAGATATGATAGAGCCCATTAGGCTCAGGAAACTGTACACCTGTTGATTGACGGTTGAGAGGCGGGACCAAAGAGCCAGAGCTCAACCCCCGCAAGCACAACTAGGTGAGTACAACTAGGTGAGTACACATATAAAAAATGGAGCAGTCTACCTAACATAACACTGAACAAACCTTTTTAAATTTATTTATTTTTTTTCAATTTTTTTATTTATTTTTTTATTTTTTCTAGAAATGGAGCAGCCTCCCTGACATATTCTGAATGTACCTTTCAACATTTTTATTTTTTAAATTTTTTTAATTTTTTTAAATTTTTTATTTTTA
>WNGS01005680.1:6838554-6860113 GCA_020271785.1 Procambarus virginalis
TTTTATAAAAAAAAAATAAATAAATAAAAATAAAAAAATTGAAAAAATTTGAAAAAAGAAAAAAATGTCATAAAGGTTCGTTTAGTGTATGTCAGGTAGGCTACTCCATTATTTAAAAAATCGAATATCATATTGATGTTTTTCAGTGGTGGAACGGATTAATTTTATTTCCATTATTTAAATGGAGAAATTCATTTCAAAAGACTAGCGTGTCACATGACAAGCTTAGTGCTGGAACAGTCCCCAAGAAAATATTTGAAAATATATTTGAAAATATGTAAAGTTGCTCTAGCTGTTAGAACAAGTATGCCTTTCTTAATAGGCTGTTTATGTATATTAAATCCGTGCTTATCAATCTCGGCAGATATAAGAACAAGTTTAAACATAAGGAAATATAAATTGAATACATTTTACTTCTTAGGGAGAATATGCTATAAAGTGAATATTTTATTAAAATTAGTTAAACTAGATTTGATGATATCTTAAATCCCTTGCACCACTTATCATGAATGTAGCTGTAAGAGTATCGATGACGTATAATTTTTTTATGTAATCAATGATTATGTCAATGCACTGACAGAAACTATTTTAACATCAGGTCATACTGTCTAGACGACGCCTGACAATCTTTATAAGGAATAACAAGACAGCAGGAACAGCAACATACAATAATGTTCCTTTATTGACCTGTCATCCTCTTTTGATTCATAATTTTTCTCAATTTTTTCTTCTTTTGTCTCGTCTTCCTTTCTGTCCATTTTAGCATCCTTTTCAGCATCTCCAGCTTTTCTTGTCACTGTTGGCAGTGAAAAATATTAAGTTTTTCATTATGTACTACATTTTAAATCCATTGACAGTGATTTTTTCTTCTTAAAGCTGCTGCATCCTGAATTCACCACTTGATTTTTGTGAAATCCTGGGTTCCTTATGCTTCTGTTCTTTACATATAAATATTTACCGTTCTAAGATTCATATATTTTACGTGAATATTTACATTAAATATAATCCTTCTTAATAACTAAAATGCATAACTAATATTAACAAAAAAAATTTGAATGTAATGAATATACACGTGTTGAGCCAGTACAATATTATTACATTTTTGTGAACATTAGAAGAGAGAGCATGAAACAAGTTACAGTTGAAGAAGGTATCAAAAGAGCTGCTGAGAAACCATGTCTTTCTTTATCTCCTGTACATGGTTCATCAAGCGAGTCTGGCCCTTCTGCATCTGTAATTCTAACCTCAACAACTTAAAGACACCTGCATTGCATCAAGTTCTTATTCTCGAGCTTAAATCATCTGCAACACCCAGGTGCACAGTGCCAAGGTCTTGAGTAGAAGAATATTACTTCAATTTTTGGTTCAACTTGTATTTAGGGAAAGCTGGATGATGTATTTGCACCAGTGAAGAATATTTTAAAGGGGTTTTCTCCAAGAGATATGAATATTTGAACTTAGCCTGAATATGAACTTTATATCATGATATGCATCTTTATATAATATAATCTAAAATGCAACTCAAATATCTAAAATTGCAGAAAACTGGCACTAGCAAAGAAATTCCAGGGTCTGAAATTATAACCAAGATGACCCAGCACATCATCTGGCATTAGGAAAATCTGTGTAGTAAGTTTGGTGAAATTCTGTCCACTTCTATGCAATGCTACACAAAAATAATGATAAAAAATTTGTCTTCTTTCTTAGAGAAGACAAATTTTGAAAAACTTAGTTTTCAGAATGGCAATCATTGGGCTCCATGCCAAATTTAAATAAGAAGTTCCATATTATAACTATACATTGCTATTTTAAGCTTAAAAGTCAATTTGAAGAAACTACCAGGGTACTCATAACATTTCATAGATAAAAAGCTACAAAAATTAGCAAATTAATAAATGAAATACTATAAGTTATCACCACTATCACAGACTGCTAATACAAATAATAGTAACAATAACAATAATAATAGTTACATCATTATCATTAAATAAAAGAAATATAAGTTGAGAGAAATATAAATTTGTGCAAAAATGTTACGTACACAACTAAACTAATTATAATAAGAAAAAAGTTTTTCACTGTCATCTTATCTTAACATAAAACATAAATGACTTACTTCATCTTGCTCTCTCCCCCTGGTGATGGAGGGCATATTTCCACAGTCGGAGGTCCATCTGCGTTGTTTTGTAGTGCTTCTAACTCTTTTTCATGCTCAGCTTGCTGCTTCTGTAGGGGAATGACACTTTCAGGATTTGGGGTTGTTGCAACTGTAGATAAAAATCGTAAAATTAATCGAAACACATCTGAGAGCAAATGTCCACAATGTTTATAACCAACCAGAAATAAGTGGTGGAAATGAGTATCACTATCAAGTGCACAAAGAAACAACATACAGGATCATTTTCACAGAAAAGATGGCAAGATTCAACAAATTTAATAAGTTTAAACATTCATTTAATTTTCAACCACATTTTTTCTTAGAGAAGATAAAATGTTGGTACACAATACATACAATCTACAAGGAAGTTAAGATACTGAGTGTATGACTATCAAACTTGTGTGAGGACATGTTATAAACAAACCCCAGCAACACAAAGTGAACAACAATGCACTTTTTAGAACCTGACCCCCCATTATCACCCTTAATTCTGAAAGGTCAAGCACTAAAAGAATACAATGCTCCTTTTATGATTTCGAAATTTTAGATTATTCTACAACCTTGAATGTAATCAAACGTATTTGCGTGGAAGGGGGGTGGGGGTGGGGGGGGTGGGGGGGTTGATGACTGCAGAGAAAGCAAAGGGAAAAGAACCATGAAAAAGAATTCACATTAGAGCTCGTGCTTTTCATTCCTTAAAACAATAAAGAAAATTTCTCAACAAACACTGGCAGGGTAATACTAACTGCCGAAAAATATTTGCTGAAAAATGGCATGATTTAGAAGCTCATATTGATTTACGAAAAGGGGCACAGTTTTGACAGGCCTTACAAAAATTAGCCTAGGGGTAACTTTTTTATTATATTAAAATATCCTAAAACTAGTTAGAAGCTTTCTCAAATCTCAGGCATGATGAAAAAAGACAAGCTAATTAAGACACTGGTTCTACATTGTTACAAATGTCACCTGGATTAAGCGCGTTTGAGGTTAGACAAATATAATTGTATCTTATAAGCTTAAGAATGAAACTAGTTATTACATTATTTTTAAAATCACAAAACATTCTAACCATGGAAACGCGCCCATTAAAAAAGATACACTGATGACTAAACTGAAACAAGAAAGCCTTGGTGACTTAACACAAAGGAAAAGCAGGAGTGATCAGAGTCAACAGGAGAAGCACTATCACATTCATCATGAATGTGCTACCAGAGAAGCATTGCCAACTATGGGATACTTTGAGTACATCATCATATTAACTCAACAGAGTAAACCTAAAGACCATACTTTCAAATGTAAAAAAAAAAAAAATCAGAAAGTAGTCTTAATTTAGGCTGTATCTGTGAGGTTAATACTAATACTCCTACAACATTCGCTAAATTGTTAACAAAAAGCACTACTTCAGAAGACTATTTCCTATGGCTACACAACATAATGACTACAGAGACACCAATGTAACAGATAACAAATGACTTGTGCAAGATATTGCTGAGAAATATGTTTTGTGCAACTATATTTTGATACTCTGTTGAAAACCAAACATTTGTGTAAAAAAAATATTGTAAATGAATCCATCAAAAGACATTAAGAAAAATATATACAGTATTAAATGAGCAACCACGTTGATGTTAACACAGAAAATGGGGTATCGATCACAGCCCACGATCGAAAACGGTGGACGAGTGCCAGACGGTAGTTGTGTGAGGGGTTACCGTCAGTTCCGGGCAGGCAGACAGAGATAAGAAAAAATTAAGTAAAAATTTGACAAACGTTTCACACTATCTTTAGTCACGAGTAATTACCCCTACAAAAGCAAGGACACTTTTCTTTTTTAGCAAAAAAGCCATTATAAAATCTACACGTACTATAAAATATCTATTGATGTTAATGATGCAGCACCTAAAGACACTTATAAATCTAGTTTAAATTGAAAGCTCACTATTTGTAAAGAACACTGAACAACATTTACTAATACAATATATAAAAAACACAACCTACAAAGCAAAAGATCCATTCTTATGAATAGGTTCCAGTTCAGATGGCATAATGTGTATTCACATTATATATGAATTAAACATACATTCCTGCCTTTAATCTGTTAATACCATGAACCCATACATAATATTTCCTATCGTGTTCTGTATTTGTTCTTCAGTTAAAAATTATAAGGGCATATACAGTATGTAAATTACTGTATCACTAATAATGAAAAGTTAAATATAGAATTATGCAAATCAGTATACAAGTTCAAAGTTAAATTAATGCCTTATAATTAAGCCCCCTTGACATATATTAGAGACTTGCAATGTTTTCTTGAATAGAGGACAAAAACTGATATTCTGAACAGCAGACTCTAACAATTAAGATGTGATTAACAAACAATTCAACATTTAAAGATGTTGTTCGTTTACATTTCTGAGATAATTATCTGGTTTAGAAAAGGATATAACACATATGTGCAACACACAATAAAGTACCCTTTCAATCATCACCCTCCTATTTTGAACTCTATATATGCATTTCATGAACCAAGAGCAACAAATTCTATATAAACTTATTCCTCTAAACTAGATGTTATATTTAGATATTATAAGGTCTGATTACAGTATGATTATAGCAACAACAGTATGTTTTATTGTCCAAAGAAGATAATATCGCGTGCATAGTAGTGACACGAATGTACTGTATGTGTGTATCGATGTTCCACAAGATTCATTATGGAAATCTCTCAAATTACATACTATTTCATAATCTAACTCCAAAATAACAGTAAAAACAAATCAATAACATTGAAATAAGCCTCGATATAAGCCATATGTGTATGAACACACTAGGGCTTCCTGTCCCTCCCGACACAATGAGTTATTATTATTATTTATTATATTATTATGTAGTGCTTTGCAAACAGGGGTCAGTTGGGGGGGCTTCCAATCAGAGAAAGATTAGTGTCGATATGTAAGAAATTCAGAAATAGTGGGAGTACTGGTAAAGTTTTAAGAAAGATTAGGTAAAATCTTAAGTAATGAAGCAGTCCCTGTGGTGAAGTGGTAACACTCTCTCGACTGGCGTTTCGCAAGCACTTTGGCCTGGGTTCATATCCTGGCCGGGGAGGATTTACTGGGCGTCAATCCTTAACTGTAGCCTCTGTTTACCCAGCAGCGAATGGTAACTGGTTGGTAAACGATTTGGCAGGTCGAATTCTTGGGAAAATTAGGATTAAGGACTTGCCCAAAACACATGCGTGCTAGTGGCTGTACAAGAATGTAAAAACTCTTGTATATGTAACTAAATAAATACAACAAATTTGATAATGTGAGTGGAAATAATTTTGAAAATGTGAATGCAAAATGGGTATAAATTCAACTTGTCCTCTTACCTAATACATCAAATTGCTAATGGAATTGACCAATATGGTAAAATTGTGAAGTTTTAGTTAGATTATAGCACTGTAAAATATATATTTTCTGAGCATCAGTATTGATAGGTCAGGTGGGGTTGCCAAGGTTCAAATCCTTCTGGTTAGGTGAAACAATTCTAGCTTTAATGGAATGTCAAATCATGAGAAAGGGATGATGACAACCTAGTGTGTCATGGTGGTAGAGTTCATGTAAAGAATTTACATGATCTTTGTCTTGTCTTGTCAACTGCCACTCCAATTATGTCATTTATTCTACATTTTTCCCATTTACCAAATATTTGAATACGATCACAACAAATTTAATTTTTTTAACATTTAAGTGTAATTAGTTAAATAAGTTTCTCCAGAAGAATATGTCTTATCTGTGATACTTCGGTCTACAACAAATATTTATCATTAACCCTTGATTGTCGTCAAGAATCAAACTCACATTCCTGTAATCTTCAAATATAATTAAAGATCTACAATTTTTTTCATACTGACCTCCTTATCCTCCTCCTCTTGTTCTTCCTCAGCAGCTGTGAGTTCTTGTGCATTGGCCAAGTTATCAACAGCAATAGCCAAGAAGACGTTAAGGAGAGTGTAGTTACCGAAGATCACCAGGATGATGAAATAAAGACTGTAGATCATACCAGACTTTGTACCACCCTGCGATGCAATTCCCTGATACATCACTTCATTCCAATCCTCACCTGTTAGGATCTGACAAATATAGGTAATAGGACTTTAAGCATACATCATACATTAGCATTGAATTTTGAAAGTAATATATACTACAGCCTTGGGTTTCAAATATATATATATATATATATATATATATATATATATATATATCTATATATCTATATATATATATATAATATGTGCTGCAACCCATCCTCCGAATTGACAGTACGATTTAATACTAAGTGCAATAAGTATACTTTCTTACTGTCATAAACAGTGTATAATTGCACTTATGAGGCTGTTACATTCACCCAACTCCCTCCCCCGATTTAATTCTCCTCGTTTTCTATTAAGACACTCAGAATTTTAGGATGAAATTTTCAAATTCAATTTGCAATACGCAAGTTTTAAATATCAGGAGTTTCTTTTTCTGGTTTACTAAACAATTTTGATTTTATACAAATTTTTAAAATATCCTGAGTTATTTTACAATTTATTGACATATTTTAGTTTTGTTTTATTAATTTATAAAACTGTAATCAATATAGCTATAGGTTAAGTACTAATTGTAATTAAGAAGCCTTAAAATTATTATCTTCAAAAACTAAGACGGTTAGGTGAGGTTGTGGTTTTCTATTCAGCTTTTCAGGTAAACTCAAATATTCACAATATATTTGACAGTACGATTTAATACTAAGTGAAAATAAGTACAATTCCTAACTGCTATGAATAGTACATAATTGCACTTATTTGTCTCCTTACATTTACCACCCTATTTTGGAGGACGGGAAAAAACCTAACTTTTCGGCTACCTAACCTAACCAAACCTATAAGATAGGTTAGGTTAGGTAGGGTTGGTTAGGTTCGGTCATATATCTACGTTAATTTTAACTCCAATAAAAAAAATTGACCTTATACATAATGAAATGGGTAGCTTTATCATTTCATAAGAAAAAAAATAGTAAAATATATTATTCACGAGAACTTAGCTTATTAGGCAAATCGGGCCTTGCATAGTAGGCTGAGAAGTGCGGTCTGGCTACTAGGTACGACATATGTATATATATTATATATATATATATATATATTATATAATATATATATAATATATATATATATATATTATATATATATATATATCTATATACTATACTATATATATATATATACTATATATATATATATATCTTATATATATATATATCTATATATATTATATATATATATATATATATACACTGTATATATCTATATATATATATATATATATTATATTATATATATATATATATATATATATATATATATATATATATATATATATGAATGAAAACTCACACCCCAGAAGTGACTCGAACCCATACTCCCAGGAGCAACGCAACTGGTATGTACAAGACGCCTTAAACCACTTGACCATCACGACCGGACATAATGAGGTGATAGCCGAAGCTATTTGAACCACCTCACCGCCGGCACTCGGATGGTTATCTTGGGCATAGCATTTTACCAAATCACCTCATTCTTTGGGGCACACGTGAGGAACACAAATGCGAACAAGCCTGAATGTTGCGTTGCTCCTGGGAGTATGGGTTCGAGTCACTTCTGGGGTGTGAGTTTTCATTCGCATATAGTCCTGGGGACCATTTTGGTTATACAGAGGAACCTCGGGTGACGAGCGGCTCCATCTACTAACATTTCAGGTAACGAGCGAGCCACTCACAGAAAATCTGTCACGACTGACGAGCTTCCGCTTGGTTAATGAGAAAATCATGTGGTGCTTCTTAGCGTTCCCACTGGTTCTCGTAAATTCTCGGATGCCTCCGACAATGTAAATCAATGAAATTTTGTTTACATGATGCTAATGATGCTAGGATGTAAAGGGATGACTGCTGTAACATTGCAAAGCATTCATTTTTTTTAGAAAAAATTATACAACAATTTAAACAATTTGAAAAAAGAAAAATGTCAAAATGTTCGTTCAGTGTATGTCAGGTAGGTTGCTCCATTTTCTAAAAACAAATAAAAAATGAAAAAAATATAAAAAAATTGAAAAAATTAAAAAAAAAAAAAATGTCAAAATGGTTTGTTCAGTGTATGTCAGGTAGGCTGCTCTATTTTCTATGAAAAAATAAAAGCAATTGCATATCATATTGATGTTTTTCGGTGGTGGAATGGATTAATTTTACTGCATTTCCATTATTTTAAGTGGGGAAATTCGTTTCACAAGACGAGCGTTTCACATGATCGATGAGCTCGGTGCCGGAACGAATTAAACTTGTTAACCAAGACTCCTCTGTATTTTTATTTTAGATTTTTATTGAGTGATGTTCACAATAACATGGAATTAAGATGCATTCAGTCAAGCACTAACATTAGCACTGATGTGCATATCTCTTATGAAAATTAGATAATGTAATAATAATATTTATTACTAGCATCTATATTTTAGAACTCAATATATTAAATACATAAAACAAAAAAGAAATTGATTTAAGGTACAGTATCTCCACCAAACTCACCTGAAATACAGTGAGCAGAGCTATGGAGAAAGTGTTGAAGTTGGCTAAAGGTGTTTCGCTTTCAAAGTTAAAAGAGCCACCAAAAAGCTGCATTCCTAGGAGTGCAAAGATGAGGATGAACAGGAAGAGCAAGAACAACAGTGAGATGATGGAACGCATTGAACTCAACAAAGAGATTACCAAGTTCCGGAGTGAGGACCAATACCTGAAAGATGTATTTCTTTTATTAGCAGTTTTGCACTTCTGAAACCTTCAAAATTATTAATATTTTACAAAAACACAAAACAAATGATGTCTTAGTCCAACATCATACATATTTATACACATCATACATATGCTGTATATTTTATAGTTCTAATTCACCATGAACAATGCAAAAATTAATAACGTTCATCTGCAGTATAAATTTTGCATGCAATTTTAAATTAAAATTTACTCATTTTAATTTGAACAAGAGGACAATTAACAGCACTGTAGGTTAATATTTGTTGTAAAATATAACTAGTTTAAGTGCTATACAGCACTTGTGTTTTGACTTCCCTTAAAATTCTAAAGCAAAAGAAGCAATTTAACACAGAAAACCTTTTAACATTAATATCTCATATGAAAGTTTGGGTAGTTTGAACCCTTTCACTGCCAAGCTACAACTTACAAATTTGTTTTATTCATCATTATCCTTATTCTCCTGTTTTCCAGTTTCACAGGATAGAAAGTGATCAGCCTTGAGAAAAACAGTAAACAAATATGTAAGCTA
Organism: Procambarus virginalis; assembly: GCA_020271785.1. NCBI lineage: Eukaryota > Metazoa > Arthropoda > Malacostraca > Decapoda > Cambaridae > Procambarus > Procambarus virginalis. The sequence continues at coordinate 6,848,070 of WNGS01005680.1, forward strand.
AGGAATTAAAAAACCCAGCACTGAATGTAATGAAATGCCTCTTTCTGGTAGGTCCTGGCAGCTTCTTGGTGCTTGCTGCCTGGCAAGCTCCATCCAATTCAGTCCATGCCAGGCCATAACAGGTCATAAATACACCTACTGGGAACCAGAGGCCAAAACCTGACCCCCATCAATGTAGGTGCAACGAGCAGGAAATTGTAAATCACCCTAACAAGAAAAGGCCACCATAAAGGGGTGGTGGCAAGTCAAAACAAACAACAGCTAAGTAAATAAACCATAGAAAACAGGACAATGAAGCCCCGAGTTTCACAAACTACTTGGTCGTGAAGCAATTCTTACATCAGTTCCACCTGCATGTCACCAGGAGATGTGCACCATCTGCCATGAATCACCAACCATACTCCCTCAGTCATATAGCCAAGCTAATGCGAAACCAGAGCCCAGTTCGGGGAAGGGAGCGGCCCTCAGCAGCCACTAGGACTCACCAGAAAGAGGCATTGCATTAAATTCAATGTTGGTTTTCTGGAAGTGATCCCTAGGTGCTTCATTGGTGCTGTCAACACAGACAAAAATAGGGAAGTACTCACCACAGGTGGAAGATGGCTGCAGAAGTAACCCCCAGGAAGTGGGAATTAGCGACGCGTTAACTGTCCCGAAAGCCACACAAGCCCTGCGGGGACCAGGCACATTCACTAAATAACCAGCCGCTAGGACCCTTTGGGACCACGTAAATCCCCAAGCCCTAATGACCAACAAAGACATACAGTATACAAAAACATTGTGAACAGCAGCAAATTTACAATCATCATGGGATGAAAGGCTGGCAAAATTTGATGACACTGCAAGTAACCTATGACAATCAGGCCCTGAAACAGGGAACCAGGAATACCAGATCCACAAAAATAGCATCCCCCCCCACCACACAGCACAAGCAGCACAGACGTAACGGTAAATGGCTGCAACCAAACATAATAAATGATGGAAATGATGGATGGAATAATGTGAGACCTCTGGCCTCACCAACCAAGCATCAATCACTAAAGGACCTCTACAAAAATTAGCCATCTCATTCATAGCCAGAGAAAAGAGGACTGTAAATGAAAAAAATTACCCCTCCAAGGACCAAAAGAGCAAAACCCCACTTTCGGAGAAGAGCATGAAGCTCCCCAACCCGACAATTGGATATGAGGGCCAACAAAAACAAATCCTTGAGGAAACAATTCGAGAATGAAAAGGAAACAGCAAATTAAGGAGAGAAGTGAAAAATAAAACCCTGTCTAAAGACCAGGGTAGCTCAGGAGGAGAATGAATAGACCAGAGGTGAAAAAATACCTGCGACAACTTGTTAAACAGGACCGACAAAACATTGACACCAAATGCCTACAGAAGTAGCTCAGCCAAGGCCAAACAGAACAAAGTGGCAGTATTCGGCATGAGAAGCCTACCTGTAAACAACTTGGACAAAAACAACAGAACCACAGATACAGAAACCAAGGGCAAGTGATAGACAGAAAAAGATGAAAAGATCACCAAGAAACCTCTTATTGTCATTGAAATGAAACCTGCAGCCAAGACTCCAAAATATCAGCCACCACCAGACTGTAAAAAGAAGGTAAATGAGAAACATCTCCAGGCCTATCCATTAAAAAGTGGCAGAGCTAGAAAAAATGATGCAGGTTCGGAGAATGGGCCCGAAGGGCTGGAAACAAAGCTGGGCTGGCCAGAAGGGAGCTAACTGGAAGCCAACAGGAGAACCCTGCGGGAGAATATCTCTGGTCTTGACAGAACCTGGAGTAACTTATAACAGGTTTATCTGTAACCTGAGGTTACAAATAAAGACGCCCCTTCTGACCACAGTCCAGCTGAAAAGGACCCACAAAGAGAGCCTTATGATCGAGTAATGAAGCCACGGAAACCAGAAGCTGTCGGTTCCATTCTGACACAAAGAGGTCCACCTTGGGGTAGCCGAACGTCTCACAAAACCAACAGAAAGCCACTTTTCGATGGTGCACTGTGTGGAGATGGGGCGAAAATGAGAGGCTCTCTGCCAGAATATTGGACTCACTCCAAACGTGAATCACATGATGAGCCAAACATTGAAAATCTAGAAGATGAGGTACATGAAGCCTCCTGCCCCATAAGGCAAGAGGCTGAATTGACTCCTTGCACTTAAACAATGAAATACCAGGAAGCAGTATGCGTGGAGCTGGACAATGTAGCCCACAAAAGATGAAACAAAACATGTCAAACTGCTAGGCAAGTGTAGGACACTCACCTAGCATCCATAAAAGAATTGAGCACAGAGAAAGGGAGGACACCACAGGACAAAACCCCAAATAAGAAACTGGCAAACCAGACACCATCAAAGTGCCTATGGAGCCTCCACCCATGATCCCAGCAGCGGTGAAAAGGACAAAATCAAAGAAAGCGGTGCAACAGCCAGAGCTAAACTCTGCCCAGAGGATAAACCATGCAGGCAAATCTCAGACTCCTGAACAGCCACTTGAGCAAGTGACAGGTGACCAGGGGACTCTACACCACTACCCAGAAATGAGCATCCAACTGAGCAAGGATGCAAGTGGAAGAGAGAGAGGAAAGCTGACCGAGAATCTCACACCAGACCGAACCAAGTCCAAACATGTATTTAAACCAACTGGGTCTTTTGCAAATTCAACAGCAACCAGATCACTCTCACTGAAGGAACAAACCCCCTAAAAAGGAAGCAAAGAAAAATAGACAATTTCAAATTTCACAAAAGGTAAACAAACAATGCAGCAGATATGAGACAGAAGTGTACAGAACTCAGCATTCTGTACTCCATACATATGGCGACAGACTAGCATCAGAAACTCCAGACGCAAAGATCGGAGGAGAGCCTCAAACCAGCGAGGAACATATTCGCACCGATCTGCTGAATGAGGTTGAAGAGAGGAGCGAGCAACTTGGGAAAAGCTTCAATGGCTTGAACTGCAGGTAACAAAGCTGCAACACCTAACACTGAAGTCAAAACATCCAGGCCACCCCGAAGCTGGTCAGACAACAGCTCAACCACAGTGCAGATGCGCAAAAATGGATGCCGAGCCTAGATGGGGTCCTGTGATCCTCTGCAACCTGGGCACCAGAGAGTATGGACAACTCTACACAGAACTGACACTGTCTACATTACCAGCCAGAACCTGAACAACTAGGCAAAACTCTGGTGGTGAAAAGTTTTGCCTACCAAGAATACCTGAAAGATGGAGCCCACTTCTCATCACTCAAGTGTTTAGGTATGACAAAAGCCATGCCAAGCCCCCAAGGAAAAGAAAGGGTTGTCCACAAGCCAGGAACCTTATACCAGTCATTGATATTTTGCTTCATCAAGGAAGTGAGGTTTTGATCCTGCAGGAAGACCTGAAACAAGTCTGACCAAGCCAAATGCAACAGAAGGTGGGATGATGACAAGTCCTGAAATAAGATGCATCCGAGGACGCTAAAGGTATACAGAAGCAAACCCAGGGAGCAGAGTCCCACACCTGATGCCCCATCAGAGAGAAAGGCACCATCCCAAACTAAAGGACTGAAGCCAAATACACCTGCCTGAAAATATAAGGCTCCAGATTCCCAGTGGGAAGATATATGGGTCCTGGTAGTCGAGTCGGGTTCGTCCTTGACGCACAATCAAGAATTCTGGGTTCAAATCCCAGGTAGGATAGAAATGGTTGGGCACATTTCCTTATACCTAATGCCTCTGTTCATTTAACAGTGAGTAGGTACTCAGGAGTTAGTCAACTTCTTGTGTCCTGGGCAGGGTTAGTAATTCGGCCTTTTGGTGGACTTCGATAAAAGTCAAACGTGTATGAATACACTCTGGCTTCCTGTCCCCCGACACAATGAATAAAATTTTATATTATTATAATGGCTGAACTGACTCCACTGCTGATATGGAAGGGAGAAACCCCTGAGAATGCATATCTACACCCACAGCTAAACCCCCGTCCAGACTGAAACTTTCAGTTGTTGCGGAGTCCAGAGCAAAAGGGGCGAGACAAGAGCCCTGATGAACTATGCCAGACGGAACCAGGGAAAGAGAACGAGGGGCAAACTTAGAACATATGGAATTCACCAGCTGTTCAACTCCAAGGGATCCACTTGAACACCCAGCTGTAAACCACGAACACTGGCAAAACAAATCCATGAAATAGTAGCTGGCTGATAAGCCTCTTTCCTGGAAGGAGGCTCAGCAAGAAAAAAAAACCCAGTGAACACAAACTTTGCGGGCCTTGGGGTGGAAGGTATCACCCACCCAACAGGCAGCATGGTGGCTGAATGACCATCGGTGTGAAGCAACGCCAATGGATATCCCTCAAACTCTTAAATAGTAAGTGCAGGCTTAACGGGCTGTTCAATAATGAACCACACCAAAGACCAGCAGGGTTTACAAGGGACCTGGAAATAAAGACTCAGCAGAATACCTAGGTACTAGGGATACTCGATAAAAGACCCAAAACTGAATGCAGCACAACAAAAGAAATGGCTGTAAAGGGCATCAATAACATGGTGTAAGGTCAAGCTCTGGCATGCCCCATGGTCAAGCATGTGAACCCTAGTGAACCCCCTTAAACAATAATACCAGAATGACCTCAATCTCAGCACCTTACAGAGGAATCAATGACCCTTGCACTACTCAAGGTGAGGCACCCTCCACTGGAGGCTGGCCTTTATGGGCCAAACACCTGAACACACCAGGGAAACAACCCTGTCAAATGTAGGGGCAACATCAATTTGTGCTTAGTGTAGGGCACGTGCAGTTCAAGATGAACAGTTTCGAAAGTCCACACAACAAGTGAGGCCTGTAAGCACATAACACATGAAACAAACACTAGATATTGAAATGATACACATGAAAATGGGCTTCCCCACAACACAGAGTTCAAAGGATACTGTAACCAACACTTATCTAAAAATATGGGACCTGATGGGCCAGCAACTCAGGGAGCAGGTCAGATATGTCTGAAATCAGGCAAAGGATTGATCATTGTTGATATGGAAAGCTGTCAGGTCCCATGATGCTGCCAGTGGTAATTAGCGGAGTTGACTTAATTACTAGGTGGATCACTTTTGAAGTTATTTGCTGCAATATTTGTTTACCTTCTATAAAACTACCAATTGTCTGGTTTGCTTCACTTACTTTCTGAAGGTTTCTTTTTTTGATGCGAGTGATCTAGAATCCCCTGCTCCCTGTCAGGTTTTGGTCTCTAGTCTGTTATTAAAGGACTTCTAGGGCTGATGAGACATATGTGTGTGGAGCTGTCTCAATGAAGCTAGCAACAGGGAGCCTCCATTCAGCCCATCCAGAAAAGTAATTTCAAACTAAAATTGTATATATGTTCATAAAAGGAAAAATAACTGGTGTACATATGCATCACTTAAACATGTAAACACATGTAAACAAGGTGATAGCCTTTAGTGACAATATATTTTCTTCCCATTTCATTCATTCTAATAAAGAAATTACCCTGAAACCTTCTCTAACCAACTTAACTTTCCCTAGAGAATAAATTCCACATGAGTGTGGAGCCTCATGTAACAAAAACTTTTAACCATTGGTTCTAATTTTCAGAGATGCTAGCTAGTAATGTAATGAATAGCTAGCTAGAATATTCATCTAAGGATAGTAATGACTATTCTTAGATGAAACCACACCAAGAAAGTCCAAGTGAGCCTTTTTATTCATGGTAGTCTGAGAATTATTATTTTAACCAAAACATTTTGTTCATGGCAGTGAAAGGGTCAATTCATTCAATAACAAAATTAAACCATGATTAACATGCTTACTTTGTAACTTTAAATATCCTCAGTAAACGTAAGGCTCTCAACACAGATAGACCAAAGGACCCGGACTTGAAGGCTGACCACACCACTTCAAATATGGAACCGCTGATGACGACACAATCAAATCGATTGAACGACGACTCAAAATACATTCTTGGGCCGAGGGCATACATTTTTATAAGCATTTCAGATATGAATAGACCTAGAAATATAAATTCTGCATAGTCTGAAAAAGAAGAGAGAATTAAACATAAGTGATAATTATTTATTATTAAATTAAAAAGTTATGTGATGTTAAAGAATGTAAGCTTTGTTTCTTATTACTAATTCCAACAATAAAATATAAACTATATTTAGACATTAAAGAAATGGTTTAAATATCTTCTTGAATAACTTCTAGCAATATTTAAAACAATTATACAATACTTGTTTACAACTATGATAAGAGTACTCTCTGTTAAATGCTCACTCCTGCAAATATCCGTAGAAGGTATTAACAATAGGCAACAAGATGCAAGCAATTTTAGCATGTTATACTTGTGAAATATCTCAAACTCATTTAACTGCAAATTTCTGCCATGTATAAATTAAATAAAATTGTAGTCTTCTGTTTATTTAGTTAAAATTCCTTCTGCTGTTCTGTTGCATTTTCTGCTGTTCCATCCATCATGTAATTGTTATCATTATCCTTTTCTTTTCTTCCCTTTTTTCAATTCAATTTATGCTTTTACTCTCAATTAGTATTAAGTTTTAGTCTAAGTTTTTTCCCACAACTTACCCAAAATGCTGTGCATATTAGTGGCTTCAGGCATTGTATGTATTAGCTTTATCTATAAATCCAACATTAAGTTTGTAACTCATTTTCAATGTATGTGCCTTTACCTGAATAAACATCTTATCCTCTCTAAAACATATATTTCTTGTGATAACTATCACAATGTTAATTTTTACTATGTAGGTGTGCAGAAGATTCAGTACATAATACAGCATGGTTAGCTAGGTGAGCATATAATTACATCAGTGCTAATCATTTTTCCTAAACTCTTGTATTATACAACTAATCACAATTTCTCATAGTCTCTTCTCCGAAAACACGTTCAGCCTTCTTTAATTTTTCAAATGTAGTTTTTCAACATACATGGATCAGTGTTTTTGTGATTGTTGTTGCACAGACAATATTGTAAATATTCTTACAAAATACTAATACAATTTACTATTCCACCTATTGACATATTTAGTAGTGAAAAGCATTTTAAATAAACATACAGAGGGAGAGAATGACTGGTTGATTGTGGTAGCAGCAGTATACCAAAAGGGTAAGCGAGATGGGCATAAAGTTGATGGGGATGGTCTCAGCTGTTAACAAAGTTCCATGAATTTGATACCTACTTCCATTTTATACCTCACAGATGATAAAAAAGACATGACACATTTATCAACCATCAACAAGTCAATATCTAATAATCATGATGTTCTTAATATGTAGCAAAGTAGCCAGGAAACCAGTGGAGATACTAAATCCAGACTTCTTGGGCTTACTTAAGAAACCAGGTCAATATTCCATAAATGGCAAAGCCTCAAGTACCATCCCAGGCCTGAACAGCAGGGAGCCAGGAGGCCAGGAATTCTAGCTGAACCTGAGCTCTGGGTCCTCATTATTTCCCAATTGGAAACTTGAGCAGGAAAAAGGCCACGTCTATCTGACCCTGCAAAAGTGGGTACGAAAACATCCTTTCAAAGATGAAGGTCCATTCAATAGGTAGATCCCCCTCCCCCCGACGGAAAGCAAAAAAAATGTAGACAACCATTTCCTGCATATCTTGCAGGCCCTGGGGTCATACTATCCTTATATCTGCCTGTATATAAATGTGGCCCTTGTTCAGCAGTGAAGTTATCAGCATCTTTACTACACTGCCAAAGAAACCGTGAAGATCATTATTCAGAATGTCTAGAATGCGGTACTTCAGAATTCACAGTACCAGAATGCAATATCATGTCAATGACCAGTCCTGTTTCACAATCACAAAGTATGAAGAATTTCTGTGCAAATCTGTATTATTTGGAAGATATGTACTGTTTGAAGGAAAGATATCTTCAGAGAGGCACAAGTGATTTTATTCTAATCTTCCACTCTAGTAGGTTAGGATAAGGGCATTTTAGTAGACAGTTTCTTAACACTAGGAACCCTTAGGAGAATGGGGTGGGTGCACAGGTGGAATTAACAAGAGATTTTTTTTATTCTTTTGAATAAAATTGTATTGTATGGTGATTACTTCACAACCAGATGATTTGTTCATTTCTGGGGTTGGTTGTCTTGTTTTCTATGCTTTGTTTACCTTGCTGATTGTTTATTTTGGTTTGCCCACCTATTTGGTAGCCTTTTCTTGGTTAGGGTGATCGAGGATTGAACTGGGTGGAGCCATCACCAAGTAGCCACCAATAGGAGTCCTCACAGAAAAGTTTTTATGCGGCAAAATTTGAACAGTAGTCATACTGTTTTTCTCAAACTTAAGTATGTTATGTTAAAAGTTAATACAATAAGGCATTCAAGAGATACTGAAAATTAGTCAAAAGAAACAGAAAAGAAATATCCATAACATTTTTTTTAAATATCCCTACTGCAGATAATATAATTAAAGCAAAGGAGCCTTACATAAAAAATCTGTGAGCCACTTGGGTTGGTTGTAGTGTTCCGCTGCAACACACGCAGTATTGAGGAACACAAGTATAATAACAAACCAGTAGAACCACTGCTGCTTCACCGTCCGTCTAATACCAAATCTGAGCACAACAAGGCAGGAACTATTAGAATTAAAAAAGATTTAGGATTTCAAATGAACTATTAATTTAAATGGAAGATACAGGATGATTATTTTCTTTTGATGTAATTAAAGATAAAATATGACTTGAGAATCCTTAATATATCTTTTTTTATTCTCTAATAAGTAAGGGATGATGATAATCCATTCTTTATGCTCCATTATTTAATCATTATAAATTTTGCAACATTAATTTATAATATCAAAATACTGTACAAATATCGCAATCAGTTTCACTGAGAATTAAGGGTGTTCTCCTACCTTAATCTCTTTTCTGCTTTCCAAAAATTCTGACAGGCACCTTGTTTCCTGACTTTGTTTTTCAAGTAGGAAGCTCTTGAGAAACCTGAACAAGAAAAAACAGTTAATGATTAAGAAGTTGAATCTAAATGTAAAAATTATACATGAAATTTTAGTACAATACTTCATTACATTACAGTATAAGATTTCAAATTTACTATATGATAAATATACTATTACTGCTACTACTGCATAAAAAATATAATGCTGCTAATTACAAAAATACTCTTTCCTCAAAATTCTTTCAGATATTAGAAAGATTAAGAAACAGAGATACCACTTCCCTTGTACACAAGGTGGTATAAGATTAAGATGATGCAAATATAAAAGATCAAAGCAAAAAATAAATAAAATAATTATTTGAAGGGCAGACAATTAACCGTATGCCTGAGAGTTACCATCACAAACAGGCTGCGGGGGGGGAAATCACAAAGAGAGCAAATACAGTGGTACTGGAGATGAGATTAGTCAGGAGAGGGTTATCTAGGTAAAATGGAATGTTTGTATGTTTAGCATATAGAGGACAAAATATGGATCTACAGAAAATTGAAAATTTTCTAACCAAAACATTGTAACTATGTATAATCTATTACTTCAGAAAATGAGGAGAGAGGTTTTAAAAGTAAGTTTTCACCACTTACTTAAACATACACAGGTGTTAGTAGCTATCTATTTAGGTTTTCAGTATGAGGAAGACCAATCTTTTTGGACATTTTTAAAATCAATAATTGAAACAAAAATAACAATACTGTGCTTATTATCTCGTAGCTTTATTAAGAAAGATGACTTGCTCCAAGTTAGTTGCACTTCTGCCTTAGTCAAAACATACTGAAATCTGAGGTATCTAATAACTAAGTTTTTCTGCATAGTCTGGATAGAAGTAAAGTAAGGCCTCTACATACTAGACTATTATACGCTATTCAAATGTATCTTACAGGTCAATAGTCTTTTTGTATCCTACACTAATTAAGAAAATACTATTGTTAGATAAAATTATCATAAGGAAGTTATCAATTACTTTTTTAAAGGAAAAACTATTTAATTTTACATTTATAAGGTTTTCATATCCTAGAGAGATTTGTTTGTTTTCTTGAGACTACAATCATAGGACCCAAAACAAAAATAAATACTGAAGAAGCTATCAAATTTTAATAATTTTCTATCACGAGGAGGAATAGGAATACTGTATAAAATATTGAGGATTTCAACATCATGCGGAGTAAAGTGTGTTAACAATATATGGTAATATATCTCACAAGTCCTTATCTGTATAATATATTTTCTGAGCTATTCCAGCTAAATGATACCCAAGGCAAAAATCATTGCAGGTCCATTGGATGGATCATAATTACAATAGACAAGGCAGGGTAATATTCTGGACTGGTTCAGGAGAGCTCTTTTCAATGTCCCTCTTGGGTCATACAGGTGCTAGGAAGCACTGCAGAAAAGCTCAATCAGCCAAGCATGACTATAGAAATGTCACTCATAGACACTAAAGCTTTCCAAACCCTGCTTAGCATCTCAAGGACCACCACACAGCACTCTTGCAAATCACTAGTTGTCTACCTGGTGCTAATTCTAACCACCAACAGGTGGCAAACACAATACCAACCTTAGGACCTATGACTCGAGCATAAGAGCATATAAGCACTGTTGTTCCCCTGTAGCTTCTAGGGAGACATCACAGAGGTCCTCTTTTGCCTGTGACTAAAGTCATCAAGTCTGGAAGGATTATTTGAATCGCACTTCCAGTGATTCAGCTGTGAAACTTTGGCTGAAAATCCTTGTTACTGTATTCCAAATCCTCTCTGCTTATTGCAGAGAGGATTTCACTGAAATATCTTGAAGTAACTGATTGCCTGTGGTATATACAAATAATAAATTATTGTTTAGGAGTATGCATGCTCATTGTAATAATTGTTGCTTCTAAGTATGTTACTTCTTTAGTTTATCATTTAGTTCTTCATTGAAGGAGAATAGTTGCATTCATTTATAGCTGTAATTCTCTAGTTACCCTCATCAATGCCCTTAATATTAAATAGGTTAACTGGGAATTGCATGGAAAAAATCACAACCTAAATGTTGCGTAAGGATAAAATTGATTTCTTATAGTAATTAGCAGTTTTTACACCATTGATATGATTTGTTTTCTTTTGCTCTCCATGTAAATTTTATTTTCCTGTAATTACCGATATGTGTATTACTACATAACCATGTACTGTGTCTTTGAGTGTGAGTGATTATGTTGTATGCAGAAAGACTTGTATATTCTCTGGTCATAAATGTGTTCTGTTATGTGTAATTAAAATAAGTTACTGCTGTAGTTGATGTGGTTTTACACACTTGTCATATACATTATCAGCTTTTGACATGTGAACTGTAACAAGTGCAACTATTCTGGGTTTACAATGCAGCAGAACATCCAGTACAATCAACTTTTAAGTTTATTTTAAGAGTAGATATTGAGCATTAATTGAAAATGCAAGTTGTGCTTTGAGTGAACAAGTAAAGTTCTACTCTATGCAAACTACTGATGCTCCTTAAAACAAGATCAATTAAGGTATCATGGACAGGGTCTTGATAGAGTATGGTAATATTTTGCTCCAGTGTAGAGGGACATTTTAAAATGTACCTATCAAGTCAATCTGATATTATGCAGTTACTGGTGGAAACCTCAATGCAGCCAAAGGTAACTACAGAAAGGTCACTTATAAATATTCAGAGCCTTACCAAGCCCCACTTTGCATCTCAGAATCTCAGAAATGCAGTCTCAGCATTTCAGAGGCTGCCAACAGAACTCTGGCAGACCATAATTTTCCCATTTGGTCGCTACTCCTGACTGCCACTAGATTGCAACACTTAGGTCAACCCCAGGTCCTTTCTCTGTCTTAAGCCTCATCAAAATCTGACAAGAATAAAAAAACGCTGTACAGAGGGATTCCGAAACTCTTTGATGGAAATTGTAGCATCTAAGTATTTAGCCCATAAAAGATCTTTTGATATTCACTTAAAGCCTGGTTTAGAGTTATTTCACTCGGCTGTTCCTAAGGAAAGCTTGAAGAAAAGTGGAAAGTTGTTCAACAAAAGTTTTAATAATAAAAATTAACCTGA
>WNGS01005680.1:6862638-6890138 GCA_020271785.1 Procambarus virginalis
CAGAGCAAAGGTAAAGACTACCCACTCTTAGTGCATATAACCTAGCCACTGTCAGTAAATTCTTGGACACATACTTTAACACCTACCTGTTTAAGAGATCCATTTCATATATTTTCTATTACCTACCTGCTTTACATATCCATTCCACATATCCATTTAACTCTCTTTCTAATTGTTGCTGTCTTCTAAGTTTTAAAAATTCTTGTCTATTTTCTACTCTCTCTCTCTCTTTAGCAAATTCACTGCAAACAAGAAAATAAAAAGGGTCAAATTACTATGCATCAAATTGTTACCAAAGCCATGGCTGGTGCCAAATTTTAACTATGCCTATCTAACACTTTATTACCTTGATTACTGGAAGTTTAAATTAACCATAAACAAAATGAACATAAACATATATTGCACGTTCCAGAATTAAATAACTTGGCACCAATATGGAGGTAATCCTAAAACTGTCATCAGACCTACTCTCACAAGTTTGATATACCCAGAATTGTTGAACACCGTGAAATGAACCACTAATGATAATAATATTCCCTCACATTTACTCTAGGGCGAATGAAAGTAAATATTAGCATTATTCGGCCTGTAAAAAGCGAGATGGTAGAGCAACAGTCTGGCTTCTTACAGGCTACCACGACCAGCCTGTAAGAAGGTTAATCCCCAACCATCCAAGTAGTTGGGCACCATTCCTTTCCTCTGTCCTATCCAAAATCCTTATCCTCACCCTTCCAAGTGCTATATAGTTGTAAGCTTTCTATATATAAAGCCTAGTGCTTTCTCTTAATAATTACCATTGCTCTATATAACGTGCATTCATTAAACTTATCCAATATAGCAGAAGAATAAATTTTTGTTTGTTAAACTTCCAGATAACCAGATCATTAGTGCATAAATGGCAAGATAAAATAAATAGGGGAAAACACTACATGCTTACAGGATTAACCTAAAATATACTTTTTATTTGTTAAAGAGCCTGAACATTATTCAACACTTTCTAAGACATTACTCTACCTCATTAGCAGGTTTACAAAAATCATAACCTGGAAGACATCCTGTAATACAACATCTTTAATAAATGTTAAGAGCTTTCACTGTCTACTTAACTATGCATATTGACTTCCACAGCTACTCAAGATAATGTATAATAGTGAATGTCTTGAGATCCTACAATGAGTTTAACAAACCACAAACTAGCATACAATTTCCTAATACAATGAAGTTGTAGTTGGCCAGACAAACCATAGTTGTCTACCTACCTTTTGTATCCAATATCATTCAAATGAGCATAGTCTTTCCTCTCATTTCTATTTACAGCAACTCTCACTATTAAAACAATATCAGTGTGGAAAACTTCACTTTTTCAAATAATCTACAACTTACAAAATGCAGAACACAAAACATTTCTAGTGATATATAAACTGTTAGTCTTTTACATAATGCCCATTACAAGATCCGTTTTAGTAATGAGCACAGAGACGATTCCCATGTGCCAGATGATTAGTTTACTCATCTAGTTGAGTTACTTAGTGAGGATAATATAAATAATGGTTGAATTGAGTATATGAAGTACAATATATTTCATTCACCTGGGCTCTAGGAGACTCAAACCATAGATTCCACGTGTGTGAGGCCGAAGCTCACATAAGTAATATATATATATATATATATATATTATATATATATATATATATATATTATATATATATATATATATATATATATATATATATATATATATATGCAAACAAGCCAGAATGGTCCCCAGGACTTCAGATATATATATATATATATATATATATATATATATATATATATATATATGAAGTGTTAATTCTGCAGACTCAAAGAGTGCTCTCATCTGTCATGTTAGAAACTCTAATCATCCTATTGATTGATCCTCGCCTAAAATAAACTTTCCGATCTCTGGTCTTCACAGATGCCAATTTTTTTAACTGGCTCTGAGACACAACACGAACCTTAGTTCTGCTATTGTTGTGGTTCACTCTTCCATTTTCACAGTACATATGTAATGCTCTAATCTACTTAACAATTTGATCTGATTTAGATTTAGCCCCTGTCGGCTCTCTTCCTGTCTCCTATGTTACTAGATTTTTTCTCTTTACCATTTGGCCTCCGGCAGTTTTCTTGATTTTTTTACCTTTATATTTTACTAATTTGTTCATATTTATGCCTTATTCCTACTCTTCTTCATTTCTTTCATATCACTTTCTTACCTTAAATTGTCTGTCTATTCTGCTATTTTTCAATTACAAGACCGAAACAGCCTGAAACATTGTTGGTTCTTCACCTTCAGATATGTAGGTTGGGTATCAACATTTCTGTTGCCTTTAAACACTATTTTTCTCAACTGTTAAACTATGTCTTCTTGTTCTCACTATTTATGGTTTCAAAATATCTTCATTATCTCATTAAATGTTATATCATCATTATTCATTAAAATTCTCATATTATTTTACAAACTAGTACTGTATGTGATTAACACATTACTTCTCTTTTCTGTCAGGCTGTTTGAGCATACCAATACCTTTTGTCTTTCCTTATATGTTTAGATGCTGACAATATAGGCCTTCAAAATCCAGTTTATGTTTGTTATAAATAATCATTAAAATTTCCCTATCCATGTATCGGAGAAACTATTCCAAAGCTTGCTATCTCATAAACTGATGTACAATAACATTTGTCTTTCTTGTGCAAAACTACTGTTTAGTTAACACTAATTTCTTTTTCATCTAATTCCATTCTACCTCATTTTTTCTACATCATATTTGACTACCCATGTACATGGATATCCATAATTCATTGTTTCCTCAGTGTCTCACTCTTCCTTGAGAAATTTATTGTCATGTCTTTTTACCTTCCACAGAATGATTGCATCATTTGCAAACATATTTATGTGGTTACTCATACACTGTGGCAAGTCATTTATATAGGACATGTGCATGTGTACCTGTTTTATGGCTTTTCATGTTAAAGCAGACTGAAACTAGCCAAACTTCTTTAAAAGATTAGTTATACTGTCAATTATTATAACATTTCAATAAATGCTATACTGTATTGTTTATTATGTATTTATTTATATATAATGTATGTTATATAATGTATTTATTTATATATAAAAGAGAAGGTATAATACATTATTAAAGGACATATGATGGTGATTAAGTGGTACATTCTTGCAGAGCCACTAATTCGCAAAGCATTTTGGGCTATGCATAACTAATGAACATCATAAATCCTTTTTGCTGCAATGCAATAATTAAAGTTTTTAAATTTGACTGATGTAGAAGATACAAGAAAATATGAGTACTACTGGCATATCAGATTATTTGCCTTTGCCAATAACACACCAGTACAAATTTTTACTACAAATATCCAAAGGTAATATTTAAATACAAATGTACCATATATCTACATACTGACCAACAATACAGGAAGCTACACATGTTTTGGGTTATTGTGTACTAGTGTACTGATTAGGATTAGATGTATTAAATGCTCTGTATCATACAAAACTAATGTTTATGCTCAAATTCTATTCTAAGATCAAATTCAATGCCTACTGTATGCAGTGAATTTCACATAATGCACTCAAATTCAAATATTGGCCCAATTACATAAATATATTTTTTGTCACACCCCGCCAAACACACACCGAAACTGCGACGTCGGTACAACGTTCGAACAAGTTTTAACACCTCCTAACCAGTTATAACAACCAATATAGCAAGTTGTAACAACGTTCTAATATGTCATAAACACGTTAAGCCAAGATGTAACAACTATTACAAGTTGTAACAAGTGGAAAATAGAGAAAGTTTCGGTTTGTGTTTCCAGGGATTTAACTACCTATGTTGTGTACCTGCTTTACAGATCCAGTCAAATAACCAGTAAAAGCCTCTGTAAAATTTCGTCTGATCCTGACTTTTCTGTGATGTTCTCTCCGCTCAACACGTTTTCTTTCATTAGAAATTCCCTGAAATGCAAACATTCATGCACAACTACTCTAAGCTTTATGGTGCAATGCAGGTGATGAGTCACAATAACGTGGCTAAAGTATGTTGACCAGACCACACACTAGAAGGTGAAGGGACGACTACGTTTCGGTCCGTCCTGGACTATTCTCAAGTCGACTTGAGAATGGTCCAGGACGGACTGAAACGTCGTCGTCCCTTCACCTTCTAGTGTGTGGTTTGGTCAACATACTTTATGGTGCAATGTAAATATAGTACGAGGCTAATTAGATGATGCATATATGTATAGGAACACTGAAAAAAAGAGGTAATGTAATAAATAAAAAATTAAGATCTACAATTGGCACTTTATATAAAAAATTGGAATATTATGAATGCATTAAAAACAAATTTCACACCGAGATATTACTGTATCGCTCATAATGGCTATATGCTACACTGATTTTATCTTTTGATTCCCACTATCTTCCTACACATCAAGTATATATTATAATTACTAGTCACAATGATT
The DNA here is from genome assembly GCA_020271785.1 of Procambarus virginalis. Taxonomy (NCBI): domain Eukaryota; kingdom Metazoa; phylum Arthropoda; class Malacostraca; order Decapoda; family Cambaridae; genus Procambarus; species Procambarus virginalis. Next base: position 6,867,145 of record WNGS01005680.1, read on the forward strand.
TATGAGCATAAAGTTTGCAGCATTTCAGACTGAACTTGAGCTACAAGATAAAGCTGCTGAGGTATATTTGTTATATATTGAGTAAATATTTGATTAATTATATCTTGCATGAAGAAGTTTCATGAATTAAATATTTAAAAGCAAAGAAAAAATGGCCAAATGTTTACCAAACAATACAGTACTGTGCCTTAAATATGTAACACAAAATTAAATTTTATAATTGAATTAAATGAGCTCAACATTTGACCTGCAGGCACTATATTCAAACCTAAGTTACAAGTTTTTGTTTTTGTCTTGAATGCCACAACTTTTCTAACAATTTGTCATAAGATAATTAAAGCTAGAGAGCATGGCACCCAGAATGTAGATCACATCATCACATACATTGATATACTAAAAAAAATCAAGCATTAAATGAAATGAATCGCCCAATTCTAGATGGACTCTGTAGCTCCCCACACACTGGCTCTGGTACCATACAGACATCCACAAGCTACTAGACCTCTGTACTTTCACAAAGAAACAAGAATAACATTATAGCTGTAATCCACACAAAACTGGGTAAAACCATCTATAAACACAGGCAAAGCCAAATGAAATGTGAATCTTAATTTAAGAGGCTCGATAGAAACAAGGGAAGTCATAGTTCCCCCCAATTTCTACAACCATGTGCTATAGTACCCAAGCACACCAGCAGCAGCAGCTCTGGTTATTCAGGAGTCCAGCCTGTCTGCCTCATCTTGCATGTTTTTTATTTTTTATTTATTTATATATACAGAACACATAATAAACCCCCACTGGACAAACCGAGCAATCACCACCAGAGGACCCCCAACGAAAAGCAGTGAACTTGTTCTTGGTCCAGTAGAACACAGAAGGCTGGAAGCTGGGCAAGTGATCCCAAGAATTAAAGAAACAAAACCTTTCCATGCAGCTACTAAGTTTGTAAGTGAAACTACTAGAAGCAAGAACCAACAAGGAAGCTGCCTTGGAAAATAGAATCCCGCCACGGGAACTAAGAAACCGAGGTGAAGCTAAAAGGAAAGAACCTTATCCAAGGATCAAGTAGGTTCCAGAGGAAAGTGAGCCAGTTGGAGGCAAAAAAGAAAAAAAAAGAGCCTCTCTTGCTTGCTTTTGCCAAGGCAAATCAAGAGGGAGGGGGGGAGGGAACTATTGGGAGAAAGCACCAAGCCATCACGACTATATAGCACTTGGAAGGGATCAGGATAAGGTTTAGGGATGGGACGGGAGGAAGGAATGGTGTCCAACCACTTGAATGGTCGAGGATTGAAAGCCAACCTGCATGAAGCAAGACCGTTGCCCTACCTTCCAGCCCAAGAGATGGTGATAGTATTGAGCATGAAACAGCACTAAACAAACAGTCAGAACAGAAAGAGCATGACTACTTTTACAGAAGTAGAGGAAAACAAGCAAATGGAAAGGAGAATCCATTTGGACTGCCAAGCCACTTTATGCTGATCCCAGGAAGAAGTACTGTATAGAAATGCAACATTAAAATTGCATAAACACAATTGTGATGCAGTGTGAATAAAGACATTCTAAGCCTGCCTCCTCACCCACTACAAGACAACAAAGTCCCAAGAAACACTAACCCTACTTGCCTTAAGAAAGAAGGCAAGTGGAGTTCACATGCCTTGCACTGAAATGGTAATGTGTTTAGTACAGTACCAGGCATGCGAGTGAAGAGGCAGGCAGGATGGACTCCCTGGTTGACCTGACCTGATACATAGTGGTGTACTTGAGAACTAGTACATGATTTGTTGACATTGAGAAAACTACTACAACCTTTGTTTAAATTTTTTCTGTCATCAAGATATGTACAGAAGTTTGTTTTCCTTCATCTGTACTCTCCAGGCAATTTTACTCGGTCTTGGGTCAATCTCTGATCTCATGCTCTCCTTGCCTCTGAGTGTGCCAGATTCTGGTCCTTGTGCTCGGTAGGCTTACATAAGTCCAGAGCCCTGGTGGTTTTGTGAATGTCTTGGGTACCAGAGCCAATGTGCTGGGAAGCTACCAAGGGCCAGCACAGAAAACACATTTTCCAAAAACAAACACTAATACAGAAATAATTGACAACTGAAAACTGATACCCATTCTGATGAGGACTGCTCACGTATGTTCAAAACATATCATATTTTTCAATACACCAACATAAATGTTTTGGGCTACACAGAGAAGAGGAATGAACTTACCCAGAGAGCACACCAAGAACTAGGTTGAGCATGAAAAAAGACCCCAACACAATGAGGGGCACGAAGTAGAGAAAGTTGTAGCTGCTACCAAGTGCATCATTTGTCTGAAAATTATTTAATTTTATAAATTACTGCTCCAAAGGTTATGCTTGACGTGCTATTTCTGATATATAGAAAATGAAACTTGCTATACCAATATGTTATAACTATACAAGTCCCACATATACCATGCTGTATAGAGAAAATTTATCTATGATTTCAATGTTTTAAAGACATCAGCAAAACTGCTTTTCAAATACATGTATAGTTATAATTACTGCAAAACATAACTCACCATGACACTATAGCTTTGAAAGTGCATTTATGCAACAAAATATAACAGAATAATTTATGGTTTATGATTAGGGGAATGTGCATAAAAGTAAAAGTAAATTAAATTAATCAGTGCTGCACAACCAAATGAACAGCAAACTGGATCAGAAAATATTGTAATTTATATACAAGCAGACATATCCACAAACATTAATAAAATTCAAACAACAGTATGTTTTTCAAAATTCTCTTATAACTAAGGTCTCTTTGAAATTTGTCATAAATATCACGAGGTGAAGAACGAAAAAGCTGAATTTTATGTATGAAAATGTTATCCACCATCATTTACAAGATATACGGTAACCTTGAAGCCAGACATAGTAGGCCCAGCTGCAGATGAAGCTTTCAGACATACAAAGCTATTAATATAAAATAACCATTTAAGAGAATAATAAAGTTATTAGAACAGTATATGTCATGTGCAAGCAACTTAACAGTTGCATTAATTAATGTGGGGGTGTTAATAATCTGACTTTTGGTTATGATTGTCAATACACAACTCTTATCAAAACTGGTACAACCATTACCGTTTTTGCCAGAAACGCTGTGCGTATTAGTGGCTTTAGGTATTGTATGTACTAGCTCTATCTATAAATCCAACATTATGTTTGTAACTCATCTTCTATGTACAGTATGTACTTTTACCTGAATAAACATTTTTCATTTTTTTTCATTTTTAATTATTTCCAATGACACTAATGTTATTAAATTTACTTATTTATTACAAGGCTTTCAAAATTCATTAAAAACCATGAGACAAAACACGCAATGACTTGTGTCATTTTCACACCTGCTAGTCATCTTGGTAACATACCAAATAAATTTTCCAAATCATATTTTATTTTCTGAGCTAATACTCTAGTAGATGAGCTTCGATTTTGTTTCATTAATTAGGCAAAACCAATTTTAATTCATTTTTTCATAGGTCCTTGCAGTACAGAATATATTTTCTTTTAGCTTGTTTATTAAATTTGAATGTCTGTTCTGCTTAAATCCATGCCTTCTTATCCAAATACCTATTCAATCTATCCTTGAAAGCTTTTAAACTGTATAAATTATGCTAGTTGGCAGCCCACTTCCCTCATCCACAACACCATCTCTAACCCAATATTTCCCTAAATCCAACCTGAAACAGATTTCTCCAGTTTGAACCAACTGTACAGGTTCTGACCAGATACAACTGTCTCAAAACCATCTTTAACCCACCTGAAAACCTTGAACTCATTCCCAATTACCCTGCATCTATGTAGTGAGTGCAAACCGAGACATTTTAATCTACCTTCAAAAACTGACAAGGCTGATACCTGGCCTCCAATACCAGGTATCAGCCTTGTCAATTTTTTTATATTTTATCTTAAGAGTATGTTCATTCTGTAATACGGCGACAGATCTGTTCATTGCTGTCTTCCTTATGTGCTAGCATTTGCTGTATTGTGCCTACCAAATTTTGTCAACTACCATTCAAGCTTCATTGCAATCAATCTTAGCTACCTAAGTGCTTTATTTACTGTACCTACAATTTTCTCTCATCTTTTTTTTTTCTTTTTTCTTTTCTTGCCATGTAACTGTATCATTTCTTTTTATAATTTTTGCTAGTATTACCTACTAAAATTTTCTAGATTAGGACCTGCCCGAAACGCTGCGCGTACTAGTGGCTTTACAAGATTGTAATTACCATATTATATATTCTCACATTCCCAATGTACCTTCTTGTATATGAATAAATAAATAAATAAATAAATAAATAAATAAATAAATAAAATCTGCACAACTATGTAGGGACCTTGTGAGGTGTGTTAACTCCTGAATTTTAGAATTCCCGCCAGTACAATAGTTAATTCTGCACATGTGCGGTACTCTGTCATAGCAGGAATTTGATCTTTCCTTTATTATCATATAGGATACACACATTTCCTACTGTATTTATAAGAAAGTAAGGACAGGGTTTGTTAGTCTGTACTGATTATTAATAGTGTACTTGAAAATGGTCCATGAGCTCCTCTTTACCCATTACCCATTTTTCGGATTTTCACAAATGCCTTGCCCGGACTTCGAAATTTACATGGTTCAAGCTTTTCAATCTGTTTAATTACAGTACAGTATATTCTTCTTGTGAATTTGCATGTTACAGTTGTATTCATTGTCTTGGTGGAGAGCTGTTTTGATGTGCAACTTTCGCACTTTTTCTTTAGTGAAGACTGATATGGAACAGTTTAAATAATGCTCATTTCTTCCTAACCCTCTACTAGTTGATCAGAATTGTTTCCAGCAGTCATGTCCTTGTTGTTAGAAGAATATAGCCATTGCTTATGTCTATTTCAAGATTTGGAATTTTCTTTTCTAACTACCATATATAAGCTGAAAATAACTTTGTCAATCCTTGCATAATGTTGACCAGACCACACACTAGAAGGTGAAGGGACGACGACGTTTCGGTCCGTCCTGGACCATTCTCAAGTCAATTGTCGACTTGAAGAATGGACAAACACGAGACCAGACACTCTCTCGCACCCTCCTTGGGTTTGTACAGTTTTAGAATATATGTGTATGGATCAGAGATTTGCATTTACTTAACCCTTGGTGGATATTAATGTGCTAAAAAGGTAAAGCTTAAATTTAATTGTGTCAAATTTGAAAAGAAAGCACAATATGCTTAAGCAAACCTCCTTACTACAGAGCACAGGACTCACCCAGTAGAGTATGGAAGTCCAGCCCTCCTGTGTGATGCACTGAAACACCGTCAACATGGCAAAACCAATGTTATCAAAGGACGTGATACCATAGTTGGGGCCCACCCACAGCTCCAGACAGGTGGAGATGTCGGAATTACAGAAAAAGGCACCCGAGGGCGCTAAGGATGCATTATCTGTGTGACACGGCGTCTCCATCTCTCCTTCTGTCACTACTTCACCTGCAAAACACACCAGACATTAATGATAGGCTCCACACCAACATACACATGCTAGGTGAACATTAAACTAGTGATCATACCCTGGAAATTAAATATTGATTACACAACAGCAAAAATTATACATTCTAACCCTTAAATGGCGCATGGCTATATACCATTTAACACCCACAGGCTCATACAAAAAAAAAATATATATAAATTTTTTCCTTCCAACCTGTTAATTTGTGTTCACTGATCATGGGAAAAATAATAAAAAAAAATCGTAAGTGGCATATATTGCCCGCTATAGGGCAGGGAAGTCTGGCAAAAAACCGGCGCTGACTCAGCGAGCGTCCCAGACGGTCTGCTGATCGCCAGCTGTCAGGCCGGAGTTGCCACAGAGAGATAATTACCTAATTATTTCAGTGTCTCAGATTTTTCGTAGTTTTTTGCTGTAATATTATTCAATAGTGTGTAGTGTGATATATTATATAATAAATGAGTGAATCATCGCTGTACTCAAAAAATATGGTGTGCATATTGTTGATTCAATTATATTCATCAAACAGTGAACAAATACTTTGTCGGTATTACACTATATTCACAGGTTATATATAAGTATCTGCATGTTTTGTTCACCATAACGAACCACTAAGTTGGCATGCTGAGTGGCAGTGCTCTGCTACTTCCTCCCTCCCTCAAGTGCACCTGATTCACCCATATTCTCCTCCCACAATACTGTTTTTGCTTTTATTCACTATATACAGACGCTATATATAAGTATCTACATTCGTGTTCACCATAACAAACCACTAAGTTGGNGTGTGTGTGTGTGTGTGTGTGTGTGTGAGCCAATGAAAACAATTAAAATTTATAAATGGGAAAATGTTATAGTATAACTAAGAATAAATTTTATGTACTGGATGAAATTTGTTTGGTGGTGATGAATGAAGCACAATATTTTTTTACTTGTAAAGATAAAATACAAATTTTGAATGGGAATATAGAGAAAGAAGTCAAGGAACTGGTAACAGGACAAGAAAATAGAGAAGGAAGATGACAATTTTTGTTTTTACAACAAGCCTAAAGCAGTGAACAACAACAATGTGAGATAGGGGCATGCATTTAATTAAACATTGAAATTATTATGATGTATAAACAACAGAATACCTAGGACAGAGATCAATTGAAATTTTAAGGAAATAGTTATCAAGAATTATTTTCTTCGTATATACGTAATGCCATTTTCATTGTAATAATGTAAAGTAGGACCTGTCATAAGACAATGACTATCATCTACATAAGGGTCAGTGTATTGTGATATAGAAAGCTTTGGAAATAGTGTGTGATGTCTACACCAGAAATTTAGTTTACCTTTCTTAATGCTTACATAAAACATATTCACCAAGATGCATTGTGCTAATAAGTAAACATTTTCAAAATATGTTTTCACCATTGCACTTTCATTAAATATTTTTAAATCTTCAACAAATCTACACAAGGGCTTCCATATAAACTTAAATGACAGGGTCCACAGACAAAATAACTACTATGCTGGAAGTATAAAATACACTCGCCAACACAGATTTTTAAAAGCAAATCAAGCTTAAAATGTTATTTTGAATCATTGCTTATTTCTAAAGCAAGGCATAAACAAGTTATACTTTGTGAGGGTACATTAATGATGGGCTACAGCCTTACAAACTTCAATTAATATTATCAGATTTAAAAAATCCAAATTCTTACAATCTATTTCATAAGGAAATAGAATTTCAAATAGATCCTCATATACAGTAGTCTCAAAACAATCAAGATTAGAAACCAAGTTTAAAAAACAACACAGAACATTACTACACATTTCATTTTTCTTACATCAAGTGATATAAAGATATTGGCCTCCCTAAATGCAAATCATGCACAATTCACATCTCACTTTGTGATATTAATTCAAGCAGTATTTAGGAAAAACCTTTCAACTTATAACAACTATTTAAGATCATCTAGTGATCAAACACCAACAAATGCTGATCATGATAAGTTCATAGAATTCCAAAGCAACAGAAAGTGAAACAACATTAATCTTTTGGGAATTACTGGTGAGAATCACTAGCCTATGAATGAACTTGGAAATAAGACGTCAACATATAATGCTACCGAGTACTGTCCTGTACAGTACTTCCAAGTGAGGAGTGATAAAGGTAAGCAACATCACACTAAGAATGATACTCCTATACACCATCAAGCCAAGAAGTGACACCACTTAGAGTGAAAACCAAAATAACAGTAAAACTGAATACAGTATTATCATCCTAGGTCTGAGACTATTAAGTGCTATTTACCTAAAACTAATGAAAGATATGCAAGTACCAACATTCAAAGTTCATAAATTTGAGTACTACTAGATGTGATATGGTAGTAGCAATGCCACCGTCCAAACCAAACTTACTGCACAGTGTAACACTCCCTCACAACACCATTTGTGGGTGATATACACATATAGTTATATCATGGTCCAGGAAATGACTTCTAAAGATCAATTAACTTTAAACTCAAATCAGCTATCAATAACTGATAATATGGTGATTTCAACATACTTTAATTTTTTTACCAGCTTTACAAATTGTCTAACCATTTCAATTAATAATAATTTGTAATGATTCAAGGTCTTAGTAAAAGACTGATCATTCAACAAGAAGGATATGTAGTTTTGCTGTGAATAACATATCTAATGCATAAAGTCATTAAACATTCAATATAGCAGACTACCAGCTCCAATTTTTAAAATTATGATTTGGACCAAGAGTCCAGCAGTAAAACAACCAGCGTCAATTAACTTGAAATACTCTTACATAGAGTGTAAATATCAAAATTAAATATTGTACCTCTAAACTGCTTTACAAGCCAATGTTTTTGTTAAATCTATTACTGAAGTTTTCTTAATGAGACCTCTACAATATTTACCTAAGGTCAAAATTATCATGAAATTAGCTATTTCATTATAATTTGGCAAAACTTCAAAATGTTATCAATTCTATGGACCTACTGCATTAGTGTGAGAGAGGACTATATTAGATTGCCACATATTAAGCACCACCATATGAGAAGTAATACTATTGACTATCAAATACCAGTGACATCTACATATAACAAAATTTATAACTACAGTAATACAAAGATGTTCCCCAAACTAAGTGTTAAACCAATAATTACTACTAAACCAATAAAGATGCACGATAAAGATGCACGAACTATCAACTAGAAAAATTATTCTAAAAGTTTGAGTTCCACTAACTCAAAATGATTATTAGCACCATTAACTTTAGAATGAATTGATCAGATGACTAATGTCAATAAGTTTATAATCATACTTTTCTATCTTGACAAATACTATGAAGTACCATCAGTTCAACAACAATTAATGTTTACAATAACTAACTAACAATATCAAGTGCTACAAGAAGAGTCACGCAAGTGAGAAGTGTAGTACAAAGTCCTAACACAATGCTCAGAGAAAATATAATCCCAAGAATAGCTCCTAGGATGTAAAACAACCCAAGTCTGATACTGATAAGTATAACCATCCACAGACATGTTGTTTTCAGTTTCACAACATAAGAAATGCTGTAAATGAATACTACAGCACAGAGAAGATGCATACAAGTATCATACAGCAATCTCTGCCCCAGGAGAGATGCAAACTAGCATCACATGGAGATATGCAAGAGAACCACAACCCCTGCACAGAAGATGTACATGAGTATCACAACCCAAGGAGAGATGCAAATCATCAACACCAGTCCATGTAATACGTAAGTACCACCATCTCAGTAATATATTTTTAAGCATCGCCACATCTGGAAAATGCATGAGTACTACCGCCCCAAGAATAATACACATCAGCGCCAAGAACCTAGAAAAATTATACTGAATGCCACTACACATTTGGTATCACCTTATAGTTTGATGTACAATGTGTACTGCTTTTCAAGACATCCACCAAAGCAGGTAAATATATTAAGAAGAATATGGGAACTTGAATTTGGTTCACTGACAGATGTCAGAATCATCTGAACTTAGATCCTGTTATCTAACCTAGAGATTGTGGGCATGCTTGACACAGATCCATGCACCACTGTTCTATCTGGATACATGGTACAAAATTTGCACTGTTTGGACATTTCTGGTTTCATTAGCCTGTGTCTAAAGAGTAGTTTCAAGGGCCTATGTCCAATGTTTTCACGATCCTTAGGTTAAGTATCCAATTCACTGTTCAGATTATATAATTTGTCATTGACTCAAACACAAGTTCAAAGCTTCTATTTCAATAGGAGTGCACATTGTCAAATTTCTTGTAAAATCTGTACATTGTACAGCCAAACTCCAAATGGGTACCATTTCAATAATGCATTGAACAGTACTATTATGGATTTAGGACTCATAAATAACAATGGAGAGTAATATCACCCTAAGAGTGATATATGCAAGTGCCAACAACAAGATATTAACACACTGTTCCCTAACATCTATTACGGAATTCAGTTAGTAATATGAGAGTAAAAACTTTTGAGTCGGTCATACAGAACGGGTACTACATACCCAAGGAACCCTACTACTTGTTATGTAGGCCTCTGAATCATCACTCGTGATATGATACTGGTGAAAAATCATTGATCAGTGATATAAGCAGATACAACTGTCTCTTAATGCAATTTTTGTTATCAACAGTCAAAAGGTAGAAAGGATGACTAATATTAGTTCTTGTATGGCACCGATAAGCATCGTCATAAAGTAACTTAAAGTACTCTAAAGATTATCCTCACTTCAGTACCATTAACAGAAGATTAAAAATAAATATATGATTTAATTCCAAGAAAAGAAAAGAGATTGTCATGCATAATAATGAATATTACAGAGAAGAATGCTATAAACCCTTTGGAATTATGGTGACAAGCACCACAACGTGGAAATATTCCACAAACCCAGCAATATTGATGAACACCAGTTAGGGGAAATGATGCTACTAAATAACAGAAAAAAATGTTAAGAATGAATGCCCTAAGTACAAGGATACCAGTAACCGTCTTCATAGATGATACTGATGAATATGGTACCACTCATCTAAGGATATCAACAGCATTAGCCTGATAATGATATCCAAAGTACCACAAATCAAAACCTATCGGTATCAACACCAGATGATGAAATTCAAGAATATTACACACTACTGCTAAATCTAGGATGACACTAACATCAGTAATCCAGGGATGATACCAGCATCAATAATCCTAGGATAATACTAACATCAGTAATCCAAGGATGATACTAATATCAGTAATCCAAGAATGATACTAGCATCAGTAATCCAAGGATGATAATAGCATCAGTAATCTAAGGATGATACTAACATCAGTAATCCAAGAATGATACTAACATCAGTAATCCAAGGATGATACTGGCATCAGTAATCCAAGGATGATACTGGCATCAGTAATCCAAGGATGATACTGGCATTAGTAATCATAGGATGATACCAGCATCAGCAATCCAAGAATGATACTGATCAGTAATCCACCAAGCCAAGTAAAATACTGATAAGACTACTGACCCCCTGCATGATACAACTGGTACCATGAACCTAATAGATAATACTAGAGCCTTAAAATAAACAACAAATCACATTATCAACAACACAGCACACTTTTTAGGTAACATAAATGACTATATATCAATAACATGGGATTTTGCTAGGTTAGATGAAACCTAAAACAAATGAAACAAATAATGTACCAGGGTGCACATCTACTCACATCATATCAAAACAAAATGAAACGGCGGCACATATGACAACCACGGAGTCCATTATGTTCCAAAAATCCCTGAGGTACGATCCAGGGTGGAATATCACCCCTAAATCTATGACCTGTTAGAGAGATGCAAGGGTGTCAGTGGTTAGTGCAAATCTTAAGTCATGTGGGAGGAACATCTTTATTCTGGTACAGTGAAAACATCAATATTAAGTGAATAAATAATTCAGGTGAATTGTACCACTGAGAAAATTAGTGCTGTCTAGATCAACTACATTTGAAGTTTTAATTTTAAATATTAAGATGACTTGCCCTTTGTATTTAGCCCATACAGGCACTTTAGGAATTAATGTTTTGCATTTTAAATCATCTAGATACAAGATCCTCTCATTTTGAATACACAATGAAAAATGTTTGGGCTTACCTCTTAATAATACAAAATATTTTCATGTGAATGGAAATGTCAACCCTCATTTATCCAGACACTATCAACCCTCAGGAAACCACCAAGGTAACTTGCTATGATACATAATACTGTACTACCACGATGATATATTTATTGTTCCTAGCTCAAGATGTCGTATAAATAATGATCACTCTACTGAGTATTAATTTTCAAATACTCTTATACATTATTTTATATTTGTAGAATACCTGCCCATTTACTATTTGCACTTCTTTCTCCACGAGACGAGCGTAAATGTTTACAGGGAAGAGTTGCGTAGGGTATATCAAGTGTAATATGACCTTTATCACATTCAAACAAAACTTTAATACAATGAGAGGAAATAAACAGTTGTTTTCACTTTCTTACAGAATATCATTGATATTCACAGTGCTCAGTAAATTCAAGTGAACTCACTGCCTCCATTCCTTTACTGAATAACATGTATGGGATAGTTTTCCTAATGCCTGACTGGTGGTTCACAGACCATGTGTGTGTATGTATGTAATATTCAACTCTTCTTTCTGAAAGATCTTATTTAGCGCCCTTATCTTTTAGGAACTCATTCGCCATATCTATAGATAAAATTTGTAGTTTTTCCCACACCAACTATCGCTATGAATACTATATTTAGCTTATACAAATTCTACATATATATTCATATGTCAGTGTTTTCATATAAAGAATAAATACATACTGATCAGAACCCATTTCATATTTAAAGTTATGTTATGAAGACTTTAGATGTTTAAGTAAACACCACCATTGCTTCACTCATATCATAATTAAAGTGATTTTTATTGAAAGCATTAATCAAGGACAATTTATATAAATCTACATACATAATATTGAAAATACAGTATATCACATTTACTATAAATCTATATCTGCTGATTGAATTCTATGACTGGGTCACCAAACTAGCAGAAGAAAATGAACGATGGGTAGACTGCAGCTTCCTAGACTGTACAAGGTACATAGAAAATATGCACGATGGAGAGACAAGTGGCAAAAGATATTGGACTGAGTCAGGGGCAATAGAAAGGAAATGATGAGTCATAATCAGAGAATGTGTCAGATTGGAAAGTAGTGTTCCACAGGGGGTCTGTCTTAAGATTGTTGCTTTTTCTAATTTATGTAAACAACCTACCAGAGAGAGAGACAACTCACTACATATCAATTTTGGCAAATGATGCCAAATTGAGGAAAGTAAGAACTAAAGAGGACTTTAGAATGCTGCAAGAAGACCTTGACAAATTTCAGAAATGAGCAGATAAATGGCTGTTGGAATTCATTGTGAGTAAGTGTAAGGTAATGAAGATGGATAAGGAGTAGAGTAGACCTGTAGGTAACTACACCAAAAGGGGAAGACAACTACATGAATCAATAAGAGAAAAAATTAAACTTGAGAAAGTACAGAGGTTTCCAACTAGATTAGTTCCAGAATTGAGAGGGCTCAGCTATGAGGACAGGTTAAAGGAATTCACCTTCACAAACATACAGGAAAGAAGAAATTGAGGGAATATAATCACTAGATACAAGATCCTCCGAGGAATACACAATGTAGAAAAAGGAAGTCTATTTAAATTGAAAGAGGTAGGACAAGAGGAACATAGGTTAAAATTGGACACACAATTGAGCCACAGAGATGCAAAGGGTAGCATCTCTGTGTACAAGGGTAAAGAGGAACCCTTTATACCCTTTAGGGGTAATCGACAAGTGGATCGCACTGAAGGAAGATGTTCTTGAAGCCAGTTCCATCCACAACTTTAAGAAAAAATTCATAGAAACTTTAATGTTGAAAGAGGTAAATAGTACAGCAGGTTTAAAGGTCTAGTAGGTATGGCATAAAGATCTAGATCTCACTCCCCCATAGTAACTGATAGGCAAGCACATACCTCAAAAACATATAGGCTATGAATAAAACATATTTCACCAAATATGTCTGTGCACTGCCTGAATCTTATAAAGAGAATATTAATAGACTCCAGTGTTATATCTTCATTTACTTCAAACATGCAATTTGCTACCAGGTAACCGAGAGCTTAAGGTGTCTAATTAAAACATTTTGGCTGGCAAACATAATAACACTGTATTCAGGCATGTGATGAGATAAATGAGGGTTGACTGCATTAGTTGACCAATGTAATGAAGCTTTTTATTTAAGAGATCTTTTTACTCCAATGGTGCATGTACCAAAAATACACTTGACACACACGCACACACACACACATAATTACACTTGGGTAATTACACACACACACACACACACAAACACACTGGTGCATGTACCAACACTACACTTGACACACACACACATACACACTACTTTACACACACACACTTCTCAACACCTAAATCAAAGTAAATATAGTGTATCTATAGTGTCACGTTCACTGGACAATAATGAATACTTGAAGTGAGTACACATACATTGCAATGTATACTCAAAAGAGCACACATACACTACAATGTATACTAAAAGAGTACACATACACTGTAATGTACAGTATACTTAAAGAGTACATATATACAGTTATGTATCCTAAGAGTACACACACTGTTATATTTACTAAAAGAGATTACACATACACTTCTATATACTAAGAGTGAATAAATGTATACTGTAATGTAGATGTGCTACCACTAACAGCTATAATAGGTGAAGTCAACGAATAATCAATTCAAGATGTGACATAGATAAAGGTGGAACAGTTCTGCTACAGCTGGGGGGGGGGGGGAGGGGTTTATTAACTAAATCCCCACAAAGGCTAAAAGAACATTTTATAAAGCAAAATATGAAGATAGATAAAATAAAACTGTGTATAAAGTCACTACCAGAAATGAGTGTATGATCTGAAAAGATCATACACTCTTGTATGATCTTTAAGTAATGTTAATGTAATGAAAAGTAATGTTGAACAAAACAAAATTACGGTATAATAATGAATGACGCTGATGATAAATGCTGTATGCTGTGTTGAACTTCAATAAAACTACTTATAGGTAAAGCTTTAGAAAAATAGCTTAACGATATAAAAATCATTTCTTGAAATGAGTTGCAGTATCATGGAGGATGATCACTAATATTAATACTGTGATGAATTAAAAAAGAGAGATACTCAAGTGATAATGACAAAGTTGATATATAAAAGAATGTAGAAAAAGGGCCATAAAACTACAAAGGTGTAAATGTTATGTAATAATGTTGATTGATTATTAAAAAATATAAGTGTTGGATGTAATGAAATGCCTTTTTCATTACTTTTGTAGGTCTTTGGTAGCTTCCTGTTCCTTTCTACCAGTTCAATCCATGCCAGGCTCTTGTGAGTCATATAGTGAAGATAAAAGGCCAAAACCTGGCCTCAACTCCTTATAAAGAGGTGTTAAAATCAGGGAATCGTAGATCACCCTAACAAAGAAAAAGCCACCAAAAAAGCAGCGTTGAATCAAATGAAACGCCATTTTCCGGGAGAGCCCCAGAGACTCCCTGGAGCTATCGGACTGATACATGCAATATTAGTCTGAGGCTTCAGTCACATGGAGTTCTGCCTACCAAGAACCATGAGCCAGAACCTGGCTCCATAAGAAAGGTACAGGGAGTAATGGCCTATGAAACTCCACTCTTTGAGAGTATATTCACGTCTGCCAGCGACTGGGGTTAGGCACCCAGAAAGGTAGGCCTCCCAAACCAAACCCCAACTGGTAGAAAATTGTAACCAAAGACTGAACAGAGCTCAAGAACTCCCCCCCCCTGAAAAACAATGCAACAAGCAAAACATCTTCAATATGCAGGCAATGAGTCACAATAACGTAGCTAAAGCATATTGACCAGAACACACACTAAAAGGTGAAGGGCCGACGATGTTTCGGTCCGTCCTGGACCATTCTCAAGTCAATTGTCGACTTGAGAATGGTCCAGGACGGACCGAAACGTCGTCGTCCCTTCACCTTCTAGTGTGTGGTCTGGTCAACAAAACATCTTCAATCCGACACGCCGTTCATTCGCCCCCCTAGAAGGGGGGGGGGGGGGAGCACTCACCTGAGCTGGCTGCTCACCCACCAGTTCGAAGACTGAGCAAACGAAAACAAAATCTGCCGACCAGAGGGAGTGAGGGTGCCAGGGAGCCTCTGGAGCTCACCCAGAAAATGGCATTGTATTACATTCAATGCTGGATTTCTGTGGAGGAGGCCTGTTGGCTCCCCTGGAGCCAGATACCCAAAGATAAGTAAAAGAGGGATTTACCCAGGAGCTGGCAGCACCGCACTCCACATGACAAAGATGGGACAACTGGCTGCAACCGACGGCCCAAGGCCACACAAGGCCGCTACAAGGCCCAGAACGTTCACAAGATAATGGGCGGCCAGGACCCAGTTCGACCACCAAAACCCCCATGCCCAAATAACAGCCCAAGACATATTACCAAAAACTGAAGCAAGAGCTGCAATCTTGCTGCGAAGTGTTCTTGAAAAAACTAGAAAAAGTTTTCTTTTGCAAACAGAGTGGTAGAAGGTTGGAACAAGTTAAGTGAGAAGGTGGTGGAGGCCAAAACCATCAGCAGTTTCAAAGCATTATACGACAAAGAGTACTGGGAAGACGGGACAATACGAGCGTAGATCTCATCCTGTAACTTCACTTTGGTAATTACACTTAGGTAATTACCAAAATAAAGAACAAATACACAAGAAAATGGCCTCCACAAGACAAAAGACAATAGTCCAGGATGGCCAGCACTTATCTGAAAACTGAAACTCGAAGAGTGCTGGGGCAGGAAGAGAGGTGTAACAAATGAGCATCATAGACATAAGTGCCAAGCAATGTGACTGAGGTGTCAATACTGGTGGATCAAGGAGGAAAGGAAGCAGTTCTACTGATGGTGCGCAGGTGATACTACTCTGAGAATTGCTTCACCACCTTGTAGTTTAAGAATGATGGGGGGCTTTGCTGTCAAGTTTTCTATGCTATGTTTACTTTACTGCTTGTATGTTTTGGTTAATCCACCTTTCTGGTGGCCTTTTCTTAGCTACAGTGATCCCCTGCTCCTTGTGTCTTCTTAAGAGGAGGACAGGTTTTGGCTTCAGGTTCTCAGTAGGTTTATATGACTTGCAAGGGTCTGGCATGGACTGAATTAGGTGGAGCTTATCAGATAGCAAACACCAAGCAGACACCAATTGGAGCCCTCCCAGAAAAAAAACATAATTGATGCTTGAAAAATATCTTCAATTGACTCTCAAACAACTCCTCATTAGAATAAAAACCAATTCAATTAATAGACATCCGGAGGAGTTACCTAATCCTGCATTCAATTTACTTCAATATGCTATGCAGGGCCAGATATGTAATTCTATATATGTAATTCAAAGTAACAACAACAGTAAACCATAAAATATTGTATGTATATTCAAATAAATAAATACTGCATCATTATTTATATGAAACAAAATACCTATAATTCCATTGCTTTCATGATAGCATACTATATATAAGATACATAGCATACTATAATTATACTAATATTTATATTTTTGTAATTTATTAAGAAGCCACCACTTTATGGGCCCCTGGTTCAACCGCAACACTGCACCATGATCCACTGTTAATCCTGCACTTGGAAAAAAACTTTATGGGGCCCCTATTTACGTGAGGACCTAAGCACGTGCTTATTGTGCTTAATAGTTAATCCAGCGCTAATGATATGTAAACTTTACATCCAGATTAACCCTTTGCAGATATCGTATAGCAAAATTTACTGAATTATAAAATTTACTTGTTTGATATAATGAAATATATTAATGTTTTGATGATTTAACAGATTTTTAAGTTGAATAAAAAATCTGTTACAAGCTTTACCTACTGGCAAAATAATCCATGACAACATGGCATACTCAACAAGTTGTTGTGGTTGATTTAGGGGTGATGACGACTGAGGGATCGGATGCATCCAACTTAGCAAGTTTTAATTTAATAAACATGGGACGCCCAAGATGCATCATCCTCTTGGATAATTAATGATTAGTGAAATGATTTCAGGATATTCAGATCATATGGTGCATTAATGCATTACCACAACACTGATATGTTCACTTATAAACTTAAACTAAACATAACTTTTACAATCTTTTCTAATGCAATTATCCTAATTATTCCTTATCTCAGCTTAATGTAAGTAAAACTAATTATAAATATGTTAGCAATTATTGTAATCAAAATATTAAGTTAAACTTTATTAAATGGAGACTAATTTCATATTTCGGACTATATATATATATATATATATATATATATATATATATATATATATATATATATATATATATATATATATATATATATATATATGTGAGAAAGCTGCATGAACGCGCAAGCCATATATCACTAAGAACTCTTTGACCCGGCCAGGATTCGAACCCATGCCGTCTAGGATCACCCCTAAACGTACACAGTACTGTGACCACCGCACCAATGATCGTCAAAGACGATCATTGTACTGTGACCACCGCACCAATGATCGTCAAAGACGATCATTGGTGCGGTGGTCACAGTACTGTGTACGTTTAGGGGTGATCCTAGACGGCATGGGTTCGAATCCTGGCCGGGTCAAAGAGTTCTTAGTGATATATATATATATATATATATATATATATATNACAATACTGTATATTAAATCACTGTACAATGCAGAAGAATCTAATATGTTATACCAGATGAGACACAAATCCAAGTCAAGATATTATGTAATTGAAATGAAAAATATCTTTATAATGTTTGATAAATCTTACGTGCATTATAACTAAAATTAAAAGAGAAATACCCAATAAATTAATGAGTGATTTAAATCTCCTAGAACAAATTCTAGTACAGGGTATTTTAAAAATTAATTATTAAATTCCCTTCAGTATTTAGTAAAAACCTGCAACACTATATACCATCTATTCAAATCACAGAGGTAAAATCTATCTTGGACAATTTTGAAAATGAATGGGAATATATTTTGTTTCATTTTCTCACTATTTTTGGACAAATTTATTATTATAAGTAAATGTTCTCTTGGTTGATAACTCATAGTGATGTCATGTAGTCTAACATTAATCATAGGTTAAACTAAACTTTTTATGACAATAAAAATGTGTTACGTATTTTGTTATAATTAGTTATAAACCTGTCCATACTCTCAAACCCTAATTTAAATAAAATAATATCCAGGAAATATTTTATGAGACATTTTAAGGCAAAACACAATAACATACACAATACCTATTTTGAGATCCAAAACACAGCATAACGAGAAAGAATGCTTATCATAAAGCTTATAAAGAGATCTGTAGTTGTTGTTTGTTACGAGTGAATTTTGCATTAGATCACCAGATTATTTACTATGAACAATTTCAGTATAATTATTTGTAATTTTAAAGGAAAAAATATTTTCATTAATGAACTACAATATCGATTAGTAGCCAGTAATTTGTACAACCAATATACTTGAGAATGCAATAATTAAGTCTTCAAATTAATATACTACGGAATAATGAAACAGATGAACCTTAAATTATCATCACTGTCTCGAGACATCTAATTGAATCTACCGAGGTGCTTTACTAATGAACAAAATGTATGAAGTTCTTCCTCAAATTCCAAATTTGGGGTTTTGAGATGCGTGAAAGCTACAATTTATATGATGATATCAGTAGTTCATCTAAATATGAGTTTGAATATGCATACCCTGATATATATATATATACTTCACATAAAATTTACAAAACTTATATTAGGCATTTAAAAACCACAATAACCAAAAACATGGACTGCTTAAAAATAACCTCTTAACCATTTGACAACAGCTTACTGCATGTGACATTTTACTTATCCAAAATGAATACAGCTTATCTCATATGACTTTTTCACTATAGATATTTAAGGAAATTGTGTTTTGCTAATCTTTATAGTTACGAAAATTTGACATACCTGTGGATATTACAGTATTAATTAATACAATTTTTAACTTTATTATTACACAAAAATCAATACAAAATATTTTGAGCATTTAACCCCCAAAATATTTGTTCACAATTAGTTTGAACTCATTTTTAATATTTAGTACTTTGTTGGTTCAACCAGGGATGTACCATGTGTTGTGTCTGCTGGTTGCTCTCCACTGCTACCTTCGTGCCTCCGATTCTGCTTCGGTGGATATCTTGTGGATTCATCTTGTTTTCTTGATCCCCTGTTCCAAGGCTCATCTTTCCCAGGTAGTCTGCAATTTTATTTAGTCTAGCTAGTATGCAGTCTATCCTCAACCCATAATATTAGGCAGTATGCCTCTCTTTTGGCAGTGTTTGCAAACATGTCCTGGGCTGATATATGGGCACGGAGGTTTTGGAGGTTGAGCAGGGTTCTGGCGGCCTATTATATGGTGAATGTTCCTGAACATCAGCGCTCTTGTGTGGCTTTGGGTTGTCTCTCTCTCTCTGTGGGAGTGTCGTTCTTATTCTGACTACTGTGGTGCTCCCTTCTCCCTGGTATGTTCCCAGGTTTTCTTTCTTTCCTGTGGGTATTTAGCTTCTGGGAGACACATGAAGCTTTCCCCAGAAAACCAGTGTTGAATGTAATAAAATGCCAATTCTGGGTGAGCCCTGGTGGCCCCTGATCTCCCTCCCTCCTTTCCAGGTCATCAAGTTGATGTCTACATCTGCCCTAGAACAGGGAGCTCATGCCCCGGCAGGCAGTGAGCTCCCTTCCATCCTCAAACAAGTTGGGAAGGTGGGGCAAACAAGCTTGCACTAGTTTCGGGAGAATTCAGTCTTTGTTTACATTGTTATGGTAGTTCTTTCAGCCAGTTTTGAGGCTTCAATCTGTTTTGAATCCAGCAATAGTTTTTTTTTTTTTTACTATGACTTTCTGGTTGCCTTCCCTGGTGAGGTGGTGAAAATAAATATCACCGCACCCTGTGCGGCACAGAGTGGGCCTGGTTCTGGCTCCAATCCTTGGTAGGCCTCTAAAACTCTACAGCTGATGGATCTAGTAGATGATAACTATCTCAGCATATAGCTTCAGGGAGCCACATGGAGCTCCGGAAAACAATTTTTCATCATTTTATTTTTCTTGCTCATGACCTAGTTGTCGTCTAAATCGAATGCAAGTCTTGGGGTTACTGTGCATCGTATCATTCATTGTGATATTTAATAAATATCTCTCTCGTGCGAGGCTGTTCCTGCCTATCTGGATGTTACCTTTATACCTTTACATACTCTAATAAATTCTACTTATTAGAATTCACCTCTACTAATTATGCCTAATAACAACATTTACCTCTATTAATAAATTCCTTTGATACTTAAACATCATTTAAAATGTATTTTCTAAAATTTTGCTCAAACAACATAACATTATTAATAACCCAACCCACAAATATGAAAGTGACGGTGTGTTGGTCTATCCTGGAGCCTTATCAAGCTGTGACAACTTGTTACAACATTTAAGGGATCATTACGAATCAAAATCATTTCTCTCATTCATGTGTAGTTTGGTTATTCATTTCAGCTAAGTTATTGTGACTTATCTCTATAACCTTTATAAAAGTTTTCTTCTGCACTCATGTTTCAAAAGTAGAACAACTTTTATGATGAAAGACACCTAACTTAATGCTGTAATATACCTACAAATACTGTAATTATATCTTGGTTAAATCCAAACTTCACTTTAAAAACAATAATCAGTTACAATATTCTTGTCATGGTTAATTTTAAAATAAAAAAATTGTCTCACTATATCCCACAAAGCAAGACCACTTCTTTCCATTGTTACTTTTTTATGAAACAGATTTTGCTACTTGGTCTCTGTATTAAAACTACCTTAAAAATAATAACTCTTAAATGAACTGGAAGTTCTTGGGTATATCAAAATGGCAAAAATGTGACATTAGTTGAATCTGACCCAGGCTTAATATTTCTGGTCAACTATCTGAAATGTTAAGTGACCAGAAAAAACTAAAAATTTATACAGTAATGATAATTACTTCTGCTGATGCTAATATTGTTATACATATACAAAACATGAAGTGCTGTAAATACATAATCCATTCTTTTTTTACCTATTTAATATCCTGCAAAATGAACTGAGCTATAGGGATATTAATGAAATTCAAATAATCATTGGCTATAGAAAATTCAGGCCTAAAATAGAAGTACACAATATGTTTAGAAGTATTATCAAAGTTATTATTAGGCATGGATCACATTCAAATTAAATGTATTTTGAACACTTTGCCATATATAACAAACTGAAGCTAACTAATAAGTTAGAGAGAATGGATTGATTCACTATGAAAGACACTTAAGACTCAATTTATAAAACATGTGAAAAGCAGCTGATATATGAAAATCCATACAGTTAATAGATAGAAAGGAATAGAGCTCCTAGAGATGGGGGATTCTTCATCTACATAAACACAGTCCTAACTACTTGTAAATAGAAAATCAGCTGCTTACTAGAAAGGAACTAGCTACTAATACAGACATACCCATCTTCTTCTAAATATAGGGAACCTTGCTGCTAAGTAACACATTAACTGCTATATAAAACAATATACAATAATACTAAAAGCATTAACGTTCATCTAACATATAAACAGAATATCTGCAAATAGACTGTCATACAGTATTTATTTTGAAACGTAAGAAAGCAGTAGGAATTCATATGAACTGATGTAATGGAAATCATAGCGCAGGAGATGAATAAATGAGAAGGATCAGATGAAGTTTAGTGTACAGATTTATAGACTAATTAACATGAAGGACAAAAATAGGATGAAAGAGAGGACATTTAATCATTTGACAGTGTTTAGTTGAAATTTCTGCACAGGTATAGTAGCCCTCAAGTAATAGAAAACTGTGATGAATGTTACTTACTTTTGTTAAAAAAAANCCTGCTCACAGATGCCAACTGTGCCTAATTCATAAATAAAAACTATATTTTGTTTAATTAATAAATAGGAAATCATATAACATGTTAATGATTGATAATGTATATTAATATATGAAAATTACCATTTTGGCATAAATATTTTACAGCTAAGATTAAAATTTGTAATACAATATGACTGAGAAGTTTGGCAACAATCACCTGGTCAGCAAATCTTTCCTTACTGCCGTCCTCACCATTCCACCAACAGAGGGGGGGGGGAAGAGAGAATTAGTGAGAGAGGAGAAATAGTGAGAGAGGAGAAATAGTGGGAGAGGGGAGGATTAGTGAGAAAGGGAGGGAGGGGAAGGTA